>OX377622.1:135387979-135987979 GCA_947397865.1 Polietes domitor | reverse complement strand
GGAGCAGACTCTGAACTGGCAGGACCCCTTCAGTGAGTACAATTAATTATGTCGCACTCAGCTCTTTGATAGAGAAGGAAGCTCCCATTGTTCCTACGGGAATTTTGTGGGAGTTTTTTCTGTTAAACTCATAAATTAAAAAAAGTTTTGCTTTCATTCAATGAAAGTTATTTTTATTTATAATTAAATTTTAAACACTTTAATTTGCTGCAACGAAACAGTTTTTCTTGTAGTGTTGCGCCAAAATGATGGCAATATATTTTTTGTATCTGACTGGTTGGAACAATCACGATTTATTGAGTTCAAACCCCACTTCGTTATAGAAAATGTATGAGATCACATTGGGTTTGGGGACGAAATATGTTTTTATATTTTTTATTATATTTTTTTTTGTTTTTTTATTATTTTTTCGGATATCTTGATTTTCTAAACTTTGTTTCATATTATATAATATAAATATATATATTTTTTTCAATTATTAACATATGAATGCACACATGTATGTATGCACACAAGTATGTGTGTTTATCATAACTCTTTTCACCGACTTTTATTTTATTAACACTTCATTGAATTGATTTCCCGTAATTTAATCTATTTTGACGTTATTTCTCTTGCGTTCACATTGATTTCGCTTCGTATCTTTGCAGCACCGCCGTAATTGTGTTCATCTCGTTTGGACGCAACCGCACTCCAAATACGTTCAAAGCCAACTAAACTTGGCAAAGCAACGGCCACTAAACACAGCACTGCATGGCCGGTAGCGGCGGCGTGGCGGCTGCGACGACGACGACGGCACACACAACTTCCAAACAAAACTTCTGGTTGAACTTTATGGTCAAGAAACGCAAAAATAAAAACAAAAACCAGCAACTACAGAGACTATTTCTTTATTTATTTTGTTATTTTTTCTTATTTGATTTTGGTTTCTGTGAGTTTAGTGTCTCATTTCAGTGCGATACAATTCTCAAAAAAAGACACACACACACACACCGTCGAGCAAGCACAGAGCGAGCCAAAGAAACGATCTTTGCATTAACAAAAAGTATCTGTTGGATGCCAAACCGCACAAGACACCACCGCGCACCGCAGCACTCTCACGCGGACGTGTGATACGAAATAAAATAACAAAGGAAAGATGACGAAAACGCCAAATAAATGATCTCCCGACAGCTAGCCAGCCAGCCAGCAAGCCAAGCCAACCTTTTCAACTTTAAGCTTTAACACCCGACGGATAATTAAAAAAATATTAGTGAAGAAAGACCACAAAACACCGAAATCTCTGCTATCACTCTGCTGCGTACAGACATACCACCAACCCCACTCACTATCTGCTATCGGATACTCTCGGATACGCTTGAAGCGTCAAAGTTGTTGGAACAACAAAACATCATATTGTACCACCACTACTACCTACTACTCTTTGTGCATCAAACATCGTTGTGAAGTTGGTTAGAACTAAGGCATATTGCAGTCGAAAAAACTTGTTGGTATACCAGCACCTAAACTGTTTTTAATCTAACCACAAAGGGTGTGCAGCACTGGGACGATGAGGTTTTAAATGTGAGGAAACGTTGCAAAATTGAATACATTTTTCGTGTGAATCACATTATATTTGGAACTGACTGCAATCATTATTTATTAGAAACAATGTTTTCCAAACATCAGTTACTTACGTGAAAACATAGTTGCATTACACGTACTTATTTTTTATATTTAGGCAGAATAATTTTTGTATGTGAGACAATTCCATGTCGAGCACGACAAAATATTTCCACATGACTCATATTTATCTGAAAATCTCGTGAATTATTGTTCTTTAAAATATATTTTACAATTGTCGTAAGAAAAAAATTTTAAAAATTTATTTATTTTTCGGAAAATCTCATGAAATATTCTTCTTCTTAAAATACATTTTACACTTGTCTTAAGGAAAAAATCTTAAAATTTTATTTGTAGAGTTATAATCATTTGAATTTCCACAAAAATTAAAAAATTCAAATCCTTATATTTCCCAATTGTTTTAACCAATTTTTTATACATTGTTTGAAAGGCACTCATACTAAATAATTTCAGTACATTTCTAGTGAGGAAACTAAAATGCACATAATCCGGCAAATCCGATTTTTTCCTCAGACACATGTAAACAAATTTTAAAACATGATTATTTTCTAAGATTTTAAAAAAATCGAAGCCATTAAAAATTTGTGTGTCCGGTTTGACATGAAATTACTCATATACCAATAGTGTTTTAAGCAAATGTATTTTAATACAATTGTATCTCCGTGACACTAACTATCTTGAGAGCTTATTTTCATAACCATACCAAAAACCTTTTCATACAGAATATTAATTTCTTACAAGATGTGACGCATATTTTATTTAGTATTTTTTAAGGAAATCGATTTAAAGATTATAGAGCATCTATCTAATAACAAAACAAGTAAGGAAGGTTAAAGTCGAGCGTGGCCGACTATATGATACCTACACCTAGTCAATATACTCTGTGGTGTAGGGTATAAGAAGGTCGTTACATTTGAACCCGGTATATTTATGTACTACAATTTTGATACCTTTATCCGTATTTGTAAGAAAATGTGAACACAAACTTTGAATGGGAGCTATAAATAAATCTGAACCGATCTAACACATAGCATAAGTTTTCTAAAATATAAGACGCTTTCCCAAATTTGATGAAAATATGTTAAATATATGGTTTCTAGAGCGGAAATAACCATTCAGTGGCGAAATTTGTATTGGAGCTATATATATATATCTGGACCGATCTGGCCTATTTTTACCAGAGTTGTTTCTAGTTGAAATATAAGTAGTGTTGCCAAGAAAATCTGCTAAAATATGTGGTTTCTAGAGCGGAAAGAGTCATATCATAGGAGACATTCGTATGACATCGCTAAATCTACTCAAAAAGTGATTCTAAGTCGATCGGTATAATAAACGATCTATCTATCTATCTCGCTTCCTTTGCACAAAGACATTATACCTTGTGGTGTAGGGTATAATGAATATGTTATCTTATATTAAGAGTAGCGATCATGACGATTATAATCTTAATTTTTTTTAATCTTTTTTTTGCAATTTTTTTTGTGTTGCATTTTTTTCAACTTTTCTGAATTAATAGACCATTTTGATTTTGTATTTTTATACACTCCACGAGAGTATTATGGCTTTGTGCATTTGTTTGTAACACCCAAAAGGAAGCGAGATAGACCCATTGTTAAGTATACCGATCGACTTAGAATCACTTTCTGAGTCGATTTAGCAATGTCCGTCTGTCCGTCTGTCCATCTATTGTTGTAATCAAATTACAGGTCGCAATTATAGTCCGATCTTACCAAAAATTGGCACAAGTAAGTTTTGTGGATCAAGGACGAACGCTATTTAATTTGAGGCAAATCGGTTCAGATTTAGATAAAGCCCCCATACAAATATCGCTCCCGATTTGACATTTTCCGCTCAAGAAACCACATATTGTACCCAATTTTCTTTAAATTTGGCACAACATCTTATAATACAACTAGAAACACCTATGCAAAAATTGGGTAAGATCGGTTCAGATTTAGATATATCCCCCATACAAATGTCGCTCCCGATTTGATATTTTCCGCTCTATAAACCACATATTGCACCCGATTTTCTTTAAATTTGGCACAATATCCTATAATACAACTGGAAACACCTATGCAAAAATTGGGTAAGATCGGTTCAGATTTAGATATATCCCCCATACAAATGTCGCTCCCGATTTGATATTTTCCGCTCTAGAAACCACATATTGCACCCGATTTTCTTTAAATTTGGCACAATATCCTATAATACAACTGGAAACACCTATGCAAAAATTGGGTAAGATCGGTTCAGATTTAGATATAGCCCCCATACAAATGTCGCTCCCGATTTGACATTTTCCGCTCTAGAAACCACATATTGTACCCGATTTTCTTTATATTTGGCACAACATCCTAGAATACAACTAGAAACTCCTATGCAAAAATTGGGTAAGATCGGTTCAGATTTAGATATAGCCTCTATACAAATGTCGCTCCCGAATTTGATATTTTCCGCTCTAGAAACCACATACTGTACCCGATTTTCTTTAAATTTGGCACAACATCTTATAATCCAACTAGAAACACCTATGCAAAAATTGGGTAAGATCGGTTCAGATTTAAATATAGCCCAAAACAAATGTGGTACCCTATTTGATTTTTGCCGCTTTAGAAACCACATGTTGTACTCGATTTTCTTTAAATTTGGCACAATAGCTTATAATCCAAGTAAAAAACCTATGGTGAAAGTGGCTAAGATCGGTTCAGATTTAGAGATTGCGCAAACAAAAATGTTGCTCCCAAATGTTTAACCGATTTTGGCCAAACTATACATATTATATTTCACCTATTTCATTCCAGATTTCAATATGCCCCCATACAAATGTCCTTTCCGATTTAACATTTTTTGTCAAACACATACATTTACAGGATACCAAAATCCTTCCCGTTTTCACTTTTTCACCGAATTAAATTGTATTCCGATTGAAAGTGGAGTGTATCATAGAGTCGGCCCCGCCCGACTTTAGCCTTTCCTTACTTGTTTTTTTTTTTGTGTTGCATTTTTTTCAACTTTTCTGAATTAATAGACCATTCTGATTTTGTCTGAAAATAATTTATTGGCTGAGTTATTGGACTTTTATAGTAATTTTTGTGGTTTCTCATATATTATAATAACTAGCAGTACTAGGAAAATTATTTATTGTCAGAATTGAACACCTCTGTTGTTTGGATAGTATTTATTGAATTTTCTTTTGTTGGATATAAATAAATCTAAAATAGTAATTTGGAAATCTGCTATTAGTTAGCACTCATACAAAGTGAAAGGAATGTGCTTGTCGAATCGCACTATTTTGGCTGAACTTCCATCATATATATAATTTTTATCATTTTCTATCCAGTTTCGAACAAAAAATTACAACCTCAGAACTTTTTATAACCTGGATCTCATGTCTCTAGATGCAGCCGGCCATTTTATAAGTTTTTGCACCTGTTTCCCAAAAGTACACATTTTGTTCTCGCTTCTCCCCTAAAAGTACTTTAGTTGGTACTATGTGTACACCTTTTTGTCCCGCTCAATACTTACAAGTACAAATTCCAAAAAATCAATTTTCGAGGTCGAATTTCACGTTTCTAGCTAAAATGCTTTAGTTGTTACCATTTTATTCCTTATAAATACAAATTTCGAAAATTATTATTTAGAATGCACTTCTACATTGTCGGAGGACGACAGTTGCAATACTTAAATTGGTACCACTTTTATCCCTTTTGGTGCCGCTCACCCCTTAAAAGTGGTGCTCTTCCATGTTGTGAGAGGAATTTGCATACCAAATTTCACGATTCTAGCTACAATAGTTTACTTGATACCATTTTTATCCCTGTTTGTCCCACTCATCCCTAACAAGTTCAAATTAAAAAAAATCAAATGTTGCCAGTCTAAGTGGGCGGTGGAATGTACACGCCGAATTTCATGACCCTTGCTACAATATTTTGGTTGATACCATTTTCATCCCTTTTTGTCCCAAGCACATGGACAGAGGAATTTACATAAAAATATTCACGATTCTAGCTGCAATAATTTAGTTGGCACCATTTTTATCCCTCTTTGTCCCGCTCACCCCATAAAAGTATAAAAATGCATTTAAATTGCGCTTATGTGTGGTGAAAGGAATTTGCATTCCAAATTTCATGATTCTAGCTGCAATACATTAGTTGGTACCATTGTTTATCCATTTTTGTCTTGCTCAACCCATCGAAAAAACCATTTAGGTTGGGCTTCTGCGTTGTCAGACATATCAAATTTTATGGCTATATCTGCAATACTTAAATTAGTACCATTGTGATCCCTTTTTGTCCCGCGCACCCCTTAAAAATATAAATTAAAAAAAACCAATTTTACTGCGCATCTGCATGGTCAGAGGAATTTACATATCAAATTTCACGACTATAGCTGTAATACTTTAGTTGGTACCATTTGTATCCCTTTTTGTCCCGCTCACCCCATAAAAGTATAAAAATGCATCTATATTCCGCTTCTAAGCGGTGAGAGAAATTTACATACCAAATTTCACGATTCTAGGTATAATAATTTATTTGGTACCATTTTTATCCGTTTTTTGTCCCGCTCTCCCCTTAAAAGTACAAATTTCGAAAATTCCATTTGTGTTGCAAGTCAAGGTTGTCAGAGAAATGTAAATGCAGATTTTCACGAATATAGTTGAATTAGTTAAATTAGTACCATTATTAACCCTTTTTGTCGCTATCCTCCCTTTAAAGTACAAATTTCGATAAATCCCTTTTTGTAGCTCGTTTGCATGGTCAGTGCGAGCCACGCACCGAATTTCATGTTTCTAGCTACTACCGTTTAATGAGGACGAATGTTCGATGTTTATCCCTTTTTGTCCCATTTCACCCCCTAAAAGTACGAATTTCGTAAAACCCTTTCTCAGAGTCTCCTTCAAATTTGGGAACTACCCTGAAAATTTTTTACACATTATATTATATATTCCAATCATAACAACCCCATCCCCATAAATCAGTTTTGTGGGATAGTTTGGCATCAATTCGGAAAAATGCGAATGGAGAGGAGGTCACCCTCACTGGCAAGTGCTATAGAGCCATGTTTTCAATTTTTTTTTTTGCCAACAGAAACTTAATTGTCATGCCACTAATTCACAATCAATCACACCAAAACATTCCTCACCGCCAGACAGACAGCAAGGTGGAAAAAAATGTTTGTTTATTGAGGAGAGTTCGTAACCGCAGCTAACGTTACTCATTTGAAACTCTCTTTTGGTATTAACAACCGATAAGAAATGCGTTTCGTTCCCCCGCACAGCTCAGGAACGATAAAAACCAAAGCGGCCGATAAAATCAACAAACATCTGCGCCCGCCCGGTGGTGCTACAGAAGAACAACCTACAAGCCCACTACACAACTACTACAGCTATCGTGTTTATTTGCCTATTTACATTTTCATATTTGTTTAATTGTTTTTAATGAATGAAGGTAATACTGGCAACAACGACGGAAGACGTCTATTGTCTTGCCATATAAAATAACAAATAAAAAACTGTTCAATTAGAAGATGACGACGTCTGGGTGTGAAAATTGGCAATACTCGCATGCAACGCAAACATCCAGCCATCCAGCTCACAGTGTACACCCTTTTGTGGGGTAATTAGAGAGAGAGCGGCTGACAGACAGACAAAAGTGTCAACAAAGATGGAATCTAAAAACCAGTATGGTAAGGAATGTTAAGACTGGAAGCAAAATATGATGTGTGTGTCTACTGAAAGTAATCGACCATTTGATATACTTGCAACGTGGGTTGAAATATGGGTTTGTATGTCACAATCGATGGCGAATTGATTGGGTTTTGTTTTGTGGCATTTCGAGCAGCAGTAGAAGGGGGGCAATAAAATGGCTGCTTGAACATATGAAAAAAACGAAAAAAATCGTGAGGTCGGCCTTTCAAGAATGAAGTTTAAAGGAATTGGGTTTATTTATTTAATAATAAACAAGAAAGATGGCCGTTCCTCTTCCTCCAACAGGGACTCGACAAAACACTTCAGCTGTACCAAGAATAGTCCTCCTTTATTCGAGGACAATGAAATGGGGAAAATCTAGAACTCTGACGATTCATGAAGAAAAATATTATTTTTGAGACGGCTATTACTTTAGAAGTTATTGGTAAAGAACTTATTTTCGCGCAGTGTTTAAAACGGAATACTGTCACATTGCCAATGAATCGGAGAAAAAAAACTGTTTCAACTCCTGATTCTGTAGAATTGTCTAAAAAACCAAAATTAGACAAAGACCCAATTATTTTGAGATATTAAAATTAATATATCGGATATATTTTTTGGAAATCGGCCAACAGTTGCCTTATTTTCGTATTTTTCAATTTTAAAGAAAATTATTTTTTTTAATTTTTCGTTTGTATTTTTTTAGATCTATAGTCAATATTTGATTTCATCTGGGATATTGTCCTGGCTCAATACCATTTTGCATCTATATTTAATAGAATGCAAATTTATTTGCAAATGACATGGTGACATTTATTACTTTGCTGCAGACTACCACTATCATGATTTCCACCCAGTGAAAGGTTTCCTCAGCGACTACTCAACACCATAGCAGGCTTCTATAAGTAAATGATTCTCACAAACGAACGAGAAGCACAGCTCACTTGCTGAATATGCGTTTAAAAAATAGCACCGAGCACTAAAGTACACATGCCATTTTACAAGCATCTCATTGAGTTGCATATGTAAGTATGTGTATATGCACGATTGGTGCGATTTTTTGAACGCATATTCGGCAAGTAAGTTGTGCTTCTCGTTCGTGTGTGAGAATCAAAACCTTAAAGACCCCGGTTTTGATGTCGAAAAGTCGCCGCGAAGCCACTTAACAAAACCTTTGACAGAGTGGAAATCATGATAGTGGTAGTCTGCAGCCAAGTAATAAATGTCATCATGTCATTTGGAAAATATATTTGATTTTTTTGAGGTTAGGATTTTCATGCATTAGTATTTGACAGATCACGTGGGATTTCAGACATGGTGTCAAAGAGAAAGATGCTCAGTATGCTTTGACATTTCATCATGAATCGTCTTACAAACGAACAACGCTTGCAAATTATTGAATTTTATTATCAAAATGCGTGCTCTGTTAAGAAAGTTCATTGCGCGCTTCCATTTTATGGTCAGTTTAATCGACCCACTGAAGCGGCTATTCGGGCTATTGTGACTAAATTTCGCACCAAATTTACATTGTTGGACATTGAACCACCAACACGCTTACGTAGAGTGCGAACTGAAGAAAATATCGCAGCTGTATCGGCCAGTGTTAATGATGACCACCAATTTTCGATTCGTCGCCGTTCGCACCAATTGGGTCTCTGTTACTCAAAAACGTGGAAATGCCAAAATTGGACTAAGCGGATGGACCACCTAAGACGCAGCCGCGGTCAACATTTAAATGAAATTATCTTCAAAAAGTAAATGTCATGGACCAATCTAACGTTTCAAATAAAGAACCGATGAGATTTTGCAAATTTTATGCGTTTTTTTTTTTAAAAGTTATCAAGCTCTTAAAAAATCACCCTTTAGATGCAAAATGGTCTTATGCCAGGACAATATCCCAGTTCAAATCAAATAAAAAATAAAATTTTTATTTTTATTGTTTCTATGTTTTTAACATACGTATTTAACTACGTATTTGTCCATAATGCGAAGAAAAAATATTATTTTTGTATTACAGATTACAAAAAAAAAAATATTTTTTTTTTACCTTAAGAGATTTTCCACTACATTTTTTTTAGAAATTGTCGTTTCTTAGCTTTATTATGACGCCAAAACTATTTATGTGCCAAATACAGTCTGTTAGTAATAAATATTTTAAAAAATATCATTTTTGAACAAATCTCTAAATTTGGGCCAACACATATTTTTTCCTTCAAAGTCCTTTAACGAAATACATATATGGGCTTCTCCCAGTGGCCCGGACGCGACATTCGGACGCCTTAAACTACGCCAAAAACAAGAAAGAATCAGAAAAAGTCGATCAGCCTTTTTAGTGTTCCAAAGCGCTTAAAGAGCACTACATTTTAAAAAATATCGCCTGGATTTAGTACAAATTAGTACAAAATTATAAACAATTTTACATCGAAACGGACGCGACAAAGAACAGAAGTACTTTTAAAGGTTTTGTAGAAATATACAAAGTTCAGCGATTTTTTGAGAACTTTGCTTTTCCATATATACATGTAAATGAAGGTCAGCGGAAATATTTTGTTCGTAGATTTATGAAACATGAGAATTATCTCTTATTTTTTTTTTAATTAGGTACAGCAGAAATACGGACGCGACAAAACGACCAATTTCCACTCGTAGTAAGAAATTTAGTAATTTTCGTTACAGCACTTTAACTTTTAATAAAAATAAAAGAGAACAAGCCAACTTCAAGTTTCATAATAAAAAAGGTTGTCGAAATAAGGAAAAAATAAAGTTAAAGGCTATTAGTGTGGTCTGATTTAATTTTTTTTGGTAGACCTCTTTTGGGAGATGCCCATATACATATTTGGAAAGGTTGAAGGGTTCCCCGTTTCTTTTTCTGGGTAACTTTTACCCGTCCGAAAATTGCCCTCTTGAAAGATAGGAAAGGAGTTAGTGCAAAAAGTCTGATTTTGTGGGGGACAGTGGGTGTATTTTGAGTTCAGCTGTTTGGTTGGTTGTATTTCCAACCCCATTAAAATTTTGAAAATTGTAAGATAACCTATCTTCATTTGCTTTTTATCATTTTTTGCTTTTGTCAGTTTGATCACTACGATCAAACGAATTTGGAAAAATCTTTTTATTTTGCGTGTTTATACAGTCGGAGGAATGTATACACCGAATTCCATGATTATAGCTGCGGTCATCTGGTTGGTACCATTTTTATCCCCTTTTCTCCATTTTAGCCCCTAATAGTACGAATTTCGAAATATCATTTTTCACGTTTCTACTCAATCGGAGTAATGTATACACCGAATAACATTATTCTAGCTGTAGCCGTTTAATGGGTACCATTTTTATCCCTCTGTTCCCATTTCGTCCCTTGAAAGTACGAAGTTTTAAAAACCTCTTTATTTTCGTGTCTAAGCAGTCAGAGGAATGTATACACCGAATTTCAGGACTTTGATTGCCATCTGATTGGTACAATTTTTATCCCACTTTTTTCCATTTTACCCCCTAATAGCACGATAGCAATTTCAAGTGTCTACACAATTTGAGCGATGTATACCCATAATTTCATTGTTCTAGGTACAGCCGTTTGGTTGGTACCATTTTAATCCTCTACTCCCATTTTATACTGGAAATATTAGGGGTATTTGCAGTCCTTGTTGGGGAACAAATTTTCCATCTGGACCGATTTCGCCCACTTTCCATCCCAACCGATCTACAACTATTAGACGTATTCTTGGAAAATTTTGACATCCTGGCTCCCTTCGTTTAGATACTAACGTGCTTTCACCAGACGGACGGACGGACATTGCTAAATCGTCTTAGAATTTTATTACGATAAAGAATATATATATTTTGTAGTATCTCAGGTCGATATTTGAAATGACAAACTTAGTATGCCCCATGTAAAAAAAATTTTAGGAAAAATATACATTAGGTGGGGTAGCATTTTTTCTGCAAATTTGTATATTCTGCAGTTGTGAAAACAGATTTAATAAAATGATAAGCAACTAATAATTAATATGATGTAAAATGTCGATAATTTCATATATAGTTTATAACCATCACCAGCTCAGAGAGCATCTGCATATAATTTATAAGGACTTGCATTTTACTTAGGGTCTGATTATTTGTGTGGGAGGTACAAGAAATCATAACTTTTTTACAAGTATAAAGTGATTGTAAAAACATTTCCAATATTAAATTGTTACTGATCAGTTTTATTTAACCATAGCTTATGCCAATTTGTGTGAGAGGCCTTGCAATATCAATCTATGAACCAAATTTCTCAATGGGTAATGTTCTTATTTTTATATCCTCACTCCACAGACTTTCTATCTATCAATCTAAAGTGGGGTAAATATGTTTTCTAAACAGCAGAATATTAAAATGTACAGAAATTAATAAATGCTACCCAACTTAATGTATATTTTGCTTAAATAATTTTGTTTACCCTTTTTGAATTGCAAATGGAATAATTTTTGAATTTTCAAATGGAATAATTTTTGAATTTCAAATGGTGTCTTTTGAATTACTATTGACGAGTTTTGAATTGCAAATGTCGAGTTTTGAATTACAAATGACGAGTTTTGAATTTCAAATGATGTCTTTTGAATTTCAAATGATGTCTTTGAATTTCAAATGATGTCATTTGAATTACAAATGACGACTTTTGAATTTCAAATGTTGTCTTTTGAATTACAAATGACAAGTTTTGAATTTCAATTGACATTTTTTAAATTTCAAATGGAATTTTTGAATTTCAAGTGATATTTTTTGAATTACAAATGGAATTTTTGAATTTCAACTGGTGTCTTTTGAATTTCAAGAGATGTCTTTTGAATTACAATTGAAAAAGGTGTAGAGTGCTGAAATTTTGTGTAAGTAGATCCAGCGTCAATGTGCGTAGTTGTGCCAAACATGGGCGGAATTAGTAAAGTTAAAACCCATTTTCGAATATATTCAGTTCTATGACAGATACAATACTGAAATGATGTATGAGTGCATCCAACGAGAGTTATATTTTTTAATACTTTTTTTAATTTATTAATAAAATTCCAATTCGTATCCTAACTTGGAAATATACAAACGTTTCATTTTCATGATAAAATAGCAAAAAAATCTTAAAAATAAAACTTTTTTATAAAAAACAAAAAATATAAATAGATTTTGTTTTATTTTTTTAAAGCTATTTTTTATATTTTCTAACAAAGAAAGCAAAGTTTATTTGTAAAATATTTATGGATGAATGTAGACTTATGATTCCTCTTTAGTATGCATAAAATTTTCAGGGAAAAAATCTAAACGTCACGGTGTAGCGACATCGTCATGTCACCTCATACCCTATTTCCTTCAACGCCTGCATGCATTCGTGAGTGATTTTCATAAGTGTGTAATTTGTATTTTCACGCTAATGTTATTGCTGTTGTCGTTGTCGCTGTTCTTGTTTATTTTCTCTTTTTGACACTTGTTTTATTTCACTTTTATTTTCATCTTCATACAACCACATACTTACATACAGACATCCGTACATACATCTACTTACTCTACTCACAGCGTTTAATATTAAAGCGATTTTTTGTTTGTTTTGTTTCCCATATTCTTCTCTGTTTATTATTATTATCTTATCGGGCAGACAGACACGAGGACAGACAGTTGGACAGACATGCAACATTTGTTTACACCGAGCAGAGCGGGAAACGCACGCACACCGTGGACGGACGGACGGACACCCAGTCAGTCCATTCAGACACTCGAACCATATTTTTTTGTAAAACAATTTCAGTGAATGGAGAGAGAGAGAAAAATCATTATGAGTTTATGAGAGTGAACACTTTTGCTGTGAAATTTGGGTTAAGAGTGTCAAATAATGGAGTTGTCAATAAAAATGTAAAATAAATGATTTTAACAGTGGAAAACGTCAACACAGTTCACAGTTGCTTAAGTACATGTGTCAGAGTGATTTTTAACAGAAGTGTTTATTGTTGACACATGCTTAGCACCGAACGAGGAGCTGAACAAAAATCGGGCACAAACTCCATCCTGATAATAGAGAGTGGTATGCTTAAGATTTCATATACCTCCACCCGAGAACTGGATCTGAGTCTACATCTGCATAAATGTCTAACTACGTCTTTGTTCTCCTAATGCCCATCACTTATATTACCATTAATGCCAATCAAATTTTATGGTTTTAGAAGCCAAGCTAGTCTTGTTCATTTCATTTTCGAATTCTTATTAATTCTGCGTCGTAGTCTTTATGTCGGACAAAGACATGAATGCAATAAATTAAGAACTGAAAAAAATAAATGGATTTTTTTGCTCTGATAAATAATTTGATTTTTTGCTGTTTGATTTAACACAATTTTTGATACTTTTTCATCGACGAAACTTGTTTCACGTTCAAGAGCAAAGGTGTCAACACAAGATTTATTAACAAAACTATTTCTTTTGAAATAAAACCAATCAATAATGGTAGCTCAAATGATAAAACAGACAAAAAAACACTTCTTGATTGAAACCACTTAGAATAGAAAAGTTATAGCAAAACGAACAGGAGATACTCTAGGGGAGGCAAGGTATGCTATAAAAGAGTGTGAGCAGCCACAATTTTCATAAACTGTAACTAAATTCTAAATAAAATAACAATAACAATAATTAACAGTTTTTAAGAAAAATATATGCGCGTCGAAAAATTTGCATGTTTAATACATTTGCCTAGAAAATATAAAAAATATGAGTCATTCCATGTCAAGCGGTACGATTTTTCAACTCGATAGCTGCGATTGTTTTGAAAGTTTGTGTATGTATTCTCCTCGTAAAAATATTGTATACGTATTTTTGAAAAAAAAAAAAACAAGTAAAAACGGCCGGGCCGAACTTTATATACCCTCCACCATGCATTGCATTTCATAGAGGCTGTCGATTTTCGTAGAAGTGCAGTAATATAACAGGAAAATATATATTTTTTGAATATAGCCAAACCAAAACAAATACAAATTTTGAAAATTCAGTATCTCAAATGCAAAATATTCAACAAATTTTTGCCGTAAAAGTAAAAAGTACGATTTTGGAAAAATCTTTTTATTTTGCGTGTCTATGCAGAAAGAGGAATGTACACACCGAATTCCATGTTCTAGCTGTAGCCGTTAAGTTGGTACTATTTTTATCCCTCTGTACCCATTGTATCCCTTGAAAGTACGAATTTGGAAAAAACTTTTATTTTTCGTGTCAACTCAGTCAGAGGAATGTATACTCCGAATTGCATGACTCTAGCTGCAATCATTTGGCTGGTACTATTTTTATCCCCTTTTCTATTTTAAATCCAAAAAGTGCAAATTTCTTGTCTACGCCATCAGAGGAATGTATACACCGAATTTCATGACTCTAGCTGCGAACATTTGGCTGGTACTATTTTTATCTCCTTTTACCCATTTGAACCCCAAAAAGTACGAACTTCGAAAAAAAATTCCCTTTGGACCGATTTCGTCGAGTTTCAATCCCAACCGATCTACGACTATAAGACGTATTTATGCCAAATCCTTTCGTTTAGATGCTAGCGTGCTTTCAACAGACGGACGGACATCCATTTTTTCGATACTTTAAAGTAGTGTTCTTAGATGTATATTTTAGTAACTGCGTGAGTTTGGAAATGGTGAAATGATGGCTTCTAATTTTTACGATTTTTGTCCATTTTTTCTTGCAAAATCAACTAGAATTTTAGTGACAAAATCTTTACAATGATTATTTTTTCAGTAGATTACTAAACGGAAGGTTTAAAAACAATAAAAAACACAAAATCCAATCATATTTCGTGAACAAAATTTCTATTTTTTTCTTTTGTTACCAATTTTTTCTTTTTTGTTTTGTAACCAATATTTAATTTGAACTGGGTTATTCTCCTGGCTCAAGACCTTTATGCATTTAATAGAATGCATATTTATTTACAAATGGTATGGTGACATTTATTAGTTTGCTGCACACTACCACTATCATGATTTCCACCAGTGAAAGGTTTCCTCAGCGACTATTCAAATCCATACCAGGCTGCTATAAATAAATGATTCTCATAAACGAATGAGAAGCACAACTCACTTGCCGAATATGCGTTTAAAAAGTCGCACTAAATAATAAAATACACATGCCACCTTACAAGCATCTCATTGAATTGCATATGTATGTATGTGTGCATGCAGGTATAGTTACCAAGCAATACTTCTGCCGGACCAACATTCATTTGTTTTAGTTTTTTCATTTATTTTATTTTGGTCTGTAATCAATATTAGATTAGAACTGGGATATTCTCCTGGCTCAACACCAGTTTGCTTCTATATTTTATATAATGCAAGTTTATTTACAAATTACATGGTGACATTTATTACTTGGCTGCACACTATCATGATTTCCACACTGTGAAAGGTTTCCTTTCATTCGTTTGTGAGAATCATTTAATGAAAAAGGCCGGGTATGATGTGTAAAAGTCGCTGCAAAGCCATCTAGAATTTACATACCAATTTTCATGATTCTAGCTATAATACTTAGTTGGTACCATTTTTATCCTATTTTGTCCGATTCACTCCTTAAAAGTAGAAATTCTAAATAATCAATTTATGTTACCGTCTACGGAGGAGGAATGTTCACGCTGAATTTCACGACTCTAGTACCTTACTTGCTGCCATTTTTATTCCTTTTTTCTCGTTCAACCCTTATAACTACAAAAATCCATTTAGATTGGGCTTCTACTTTGCCAAAGGAACCAAATTTCACGACTATAGCTGCAATAAATAAATTGGTATTATTTTTATCCCTTTTTGTCCCTCGCATCAACATAAAGTACAAATTTCGAAAAATTTTATTTTAAATCGTTTCTACATGGTCAGAGGTATTTACATACTAAATTTGACGATTCTATTTGCAAACATTTAATTGGTGTCAATTGTATCCCTTTTTGTGCCGCTCGCCCTTTAAAAGAAAAAAATTCCGAAAACCCCATTTAGATTGCGCTTCTACATTGTTAGAGGAATTTACATACAAAATTTCACGATTCCAGCTGCAGTTTAGTTGGCATTATTTATAACCCTTTTTATCCCGCTCTCCCCTTAAAACTAAAAATTTCGGAAAAAAAATTCAATTTATCTTGCCTGTCTACGTAGTCTGAGGAATGTACATGTCGTATATCACGATTTTAACTACAATACTTTACTTGGTACCATTTTTATCCTTTTTTGTTCCGCTCAACCTTTATAACTACAAATTTCGAAAAATCCATAAAGATTGCGCTTCTTCATTGTCAGAAGAATTAACACACCAAAGTTCACGACTATAGCTGCAATACTTAAATTGGTACCATTTTTATCGCTTTTTTGTCCCGCTCACGCCGCTGCAATACTTAAATTGGTACCATATTTATCCCTTTTCGTCTCTTTCCTCCCTTAAAAGTACAAATTTGTGGCTCGTCTGCATGGTCATTGCAAGGAACACACCGAATTTCATGTTTCTAGATACTGCCGTTTAGTCTGGACCAAAGTTCGATGTTTATCCCTGTTTGTCCCATTTAACCCTTTCATAGTCCGCGTCTCCGTCATATTTGGGAACTACCCTGAAAATGTCATGACCCTGCCGTTTGGTCTGGGGGCTGAGCAATGATAAGTCGGGCAGTCAGTAACCCAACTATTTTATATATAAATATCATAAGTTATATAGAAAAAATTTTACCTAAATATAAAAATACATACCAATCAAATACGTTTCCACGTAAATAGTTAATGTTAGGAAAATTTTATTCCCAATAAAAAACGACGTTTTGCGCCTACCCAAATATAATATGTTTCAAGTTAATATATTGCTGAGCCGATTATTCATTTATATTTTATAATCCCCAAATCATTCCATTTATTTATGATGCTTCTTTGTTCTACTGTAGGGTGTTAAACGCCATCTAATAATGTTTCCGATAAATTAATATTCTTCGCTAATTTGTTAAAGTGGTTTTTGAAAACCAACCGACCATCTAAACATCTATACTAAAATACTTCATATAAACATAATAAAAACATTTACATAAATTATCTAAAAACATAAAATATGATTATCTTGCCGAAAATATGCCATAGTGCCATACAAAATATTATGGAAATCGTGATAGGGAAACATCTTTGTTATTGATTTTGCATGAAATATGATATATGTACTGGATATCGTTGTGGGAGGGGGAAATATATGTATTTATGCATAAATAACACTGACAAAAACCGATAAATACAAACACACACATAAGTGGGCAATTAGAGAGCTAGCTGATAAAAGATGAGGAGTGCCTTGCGTCCTCTACACACAAAATAAAGCGATTTTCGAAAGTGGTGCTTTTAAAGAGATAAATTGGGAAAAAGGGGATAAAATTTGGACGAACCAAATAAGCGCTGTTAGAAACATGGAATCGGTGTATACATTCTTTTGACAACATAGACACGCCAAATAAAAAGATTCGTAATTTATTTTGTTGCTTTTATGACAAAAATGGGTAGAATTATGAAGTTAGGTTATCTTTCACGCAGTGTGTGTGAGATAATGGATTATCAAAATTTTTACTTTTGGAATTAAAATAGGATGGAAACCCAACCAATCAAACGGCTGAAAATACAACCACCATTTTTAAGTTTTTTGAAGATTGATTGATTGATTTATTGATTAACTTTTTCAAGTGACCTGAAGTATTATTTCGATGTATGTAGTATAAACATATTAGTAGCCTTGCCTTATAGGCGTGGTTTAAAATAATTAAAATTTTATATATATTTATAGAATTATTTGTACAATACTTTTATTTGTTATGTTTTGGTTATATTAAAAAAAAATTACATTTTTCTGTAATGTTACTGTTCTTCTACGCAAATCGACAATCCATGGTGGAGGGTTTACAAAGTTCCTTCTGGCCGAACTTAACCCCATTTTTACTTGTTTTTATTTAATATGTTATTTGGTATAAACTAACAACAAAACATATGGCTAATTGAATAGAATAATTTCGCCTAACTTAATATTTTGCAATAGCTCAACAATTTTCATCAAAATCGGTGACTTTCGGAAATTTCTCGTTGACATATGTAGGTAATGTTTTTGCACATTATTTTGTTTGGTAACCCTACCACAAGTAAACTTATTTAAGTAACACATTTAGAAAGGAATAAAACGCCGTTTGTCTTAAAAAATCCGTCAGTAATTTACTGAGTTATTGATGAAGTTTTTATAAATGCCCTATTTTGCAAAAATACACATCTCTCATTACTTTACGTATTGAAGTCTAATAAAAATAATTAAAATTCGCCAAAATGATCAAAAAATATGAAAATATTACTAGATTTCCCATTTTTGTCCAAAAATACCCGAATTCCCAAAGTGGGGAAAATGTGTTCCAAAATTGGGGATTTTTATTAAAATGGTGGCCATACATTTTTTATAATTTTTCTCTATTTTGATGAATTTTAAGTATTTTTTTTACTTCAATTCGTAAACTAATGAGAGCTGTGAAATAGAATGATCAATATTGTATTTTTGCAAAAATTTGATATTTATAACCAGAAAAAAAAACTTCTGCCAAGTTTCATGACAATCGGACAACAATTGCGACCTGTAGAGTGCGAACAAGCTTAGATGGACAGCAGACGGACGGACAGACGGACAGACAGACATCGTTAAATCGACTCAGCTGGCGATTCTAAGCCGATCCGTATACTTAAAGGTGGGTCTAGCTCAATTATTTCTTGGTGTTACAAACATTTGGCGGAAAATTAACTTATAATATAAAATATAATATAGTATAAATATAATATAGTATAAAACCAGGTATTTCATGGGAGCAACTTTATGTAGTTCATACAAATTATATAAACTATATGAATATAATTTATATGCTATAAATTCATCTTTAGTCAAATTTAACGAATATGGTAATTGATCCAATTGTCCGACAGACAAATACAAATTATACAGTAGTATACCAAAGTCATAACAAAGTATGGACATATGGGCATCACCCAAACAATTCTCATTGCAATTCAATTCGGTAAAAATTTGAAATCGGGAAGGATTTTTGCATCCTGTAAATGTATGTGTTTGACAAAAAATGTTAAATCGGAAAGGACATTTGTATGGGGGTATATTGAAAGCAGGAACGATGTGACGCGCTATCACCATGTCTGTTTATTGGTGAAATACAATATGTAAAATTTGGCCAAAATCGGTTAAACATTCGGGAGCAACATTTGTATGAGGGCTATATCTAAATCTGAGCCGATCTTACCCACTTTCACCATCGGTTTTTTAGTTGGATTATAAGATGTTGTGCAAATTTTAAAGAAAAATGGGTACAATATGTGGATTTTAGAGCGGAAAAAGTCAAATCGGGAGCGACATTTGTATGGGGGCTATATCTAAATTTGAACCGATCTTACCCAATTTTTGCGTAGGTGTTTCTAGTTGGATTATAAGATGTTGTGCTAATTTTAAAGAAAATCGGGTACAATATGTGGTTTCTAAAGCTGAAAAAGTGAAATAAGGAGCGACATTTGTATGGGGGCTATATCTAAATCTGAACCGATCTTACCCAATTTCGGCATACGTGTTTCAAGTTGGATTATAAGATGTTGTACCAAATTTAAAGAAAATCGGGTACAATATGTGGTTTCTAGAGCGGAAAATGTCAAATCGTGAGCGACATTTGTATGGGGGCTATATCTAAATCTGAACCGATCTTACCCAATTTTTGCATACGTATTTCTAGTTCGATTATAAGATGTTCTGCAAAATTTAAAGAAAATCGGGTACAATATGTCATTTCTAGAGCGGAAAATGTCAAATCGGGGCTACATTTGTATGGGGGCTATATCTAAATCTGAACCGATCTTACCCAATTTTTGCATAGGGGTTTCTAGTTGGATTATAAGATGTGCTGCAAAATTTAAAGAAAACCGGGTACAATATGTCGTTTCTAGAACGGAAAATGTCATATCGGGAGCGACATTTGTATAGGGGCTATATCTAAATCTGAACCGATCTTACCCAATTTTTGCATACGTGTTTCTAGTTCGATTATAAGATGTTCTGCAAAATTTAAAGAAAATCGGGTACAATATGTCATTTCTAGAGCGGAAAATGTCAAATCGGGGCTACATTTGTATGGGGGCTATATCTAAATCTGAACCGATCGTACCCAATTTTTGCATACGTGTTTCTAGTTGCATTATAAGATGTTCTGCCAAATTTAAAGAAAATCGGTTACAATATGTCGTTTCTAGAGCAGAAAATGTGAAATCGGGAGTGATATTTGTATGGGGGCTATATCTAAATCTGAACCGATCTTACCCAATTTTTGCATACGTATTTCTAGTTGGATTATAAGAGGTTCTGCCAAATTTAAAGAAAATCGGGTACAATATGTGGTTTTTAGAGCGGAAAATGTCAAATCGGGACCGACATTTGTATGGGGGCTATATCTAAATCTGAACCGATTTCCTCCAAATTCAATACCGATACCTTGGCCAGAAAAAATAACTTCTGCCAAGTTTCATGACAATCGGACAACAATTGCGACCTGTAGAGTGCGAACAAGCTTAGATGGACAGCAGACGGACAGACGGACAGACGGACAGACAGACATCGTTAAATCGACTCAGTTGGTGATTCTAAGCCGATCGGTATACTTAAAGGTGGGTCTAGCTCGATTATTTCTTGGTGTTACAAACATTTGGCGCGAAACTAACTTATAATACCCTAGACCACGAAGTGGTGTAGGGTATAACAAGTAAGGAAAGGCTAAAGTCGGGCGGGGCCGACTATATAATACCCTACACCACTCCCTGCGTATGTACCTCACTTTGATTACTAAACCCAGGTATTTCATGGGAACAATTTTATGTAGTTCAAACAAATTATATGAATATAATGTATATGCTATAAATTCATCTTTAGACAAATTTAACGAATATGGTAAATAATATGGTAACTGATCCAATTGTCCGACAGACAAATAAAAATTATACAGTAGTATACCAAAGTCATACCAAAGTATGGACATATGGGCATCACCCAAAATATTCTCATTGCAATTCAATACGGTAAAAATTCCTGTAAATGTATGTGTTTGACAAAAAATGTTAAATCGGAAAGGACATTTGTATGGGGGTATATTGAAACCAGGAACGATGTGACGCGCTTTCACCATGTCTATTTATTGGTGAAATATAATATGTAAAATTTGGCCAAAATCGGTTAAACATTCGGGAGCAACATTTGTATGAGGGCTATATCTAAATCTGAACCGATCTTACCCACTTTCACCATTGGTTTTTTAGTTGGATTATAAGATGTTGTGCCAATTTTAAAGAAAAACGGGTACCATATCTGGATTTTAGAGCGGAAAAAGTCAAATCGGGAGCGACATTTGTATGGGGGCTATATCTAAATCTGAACCGATCATACCCATTTTCAGCATAGGTGTTTCTAGTTCGATTATAAAATGTTGTGCCAATTTGAAAGAAAATCGGGTACAATATGTGGTTTCTAAAGCGGAAAAAGTGAATTCGGGAGCGACATTTGTATGGGGGCTATATCTAAATCTGAACCGATCTTACCCAATTTTTGCATACGTGTTTCTAGTTGCATTATAAGATGTTCTGCAAAATGTAAAGAAAATCGGGTACAATATGTCTTTTCTAGAGCGGAAAATGTCAAATCGGGAGCGACATTTGTATGGGGGCTATATCTAAATCTGAACCGATCTTACCCAATTTTTGCATACGTGTTTCTAGTTGGATTATAAGAAGTTCTGCAAAATTTGAAGAAAACCGAGTACAATATGTCGTTTCTAGAGCGGAAAATGTCAAATCGGGAGCGACATTTGTAAGGGGGCTATATCTAAATCTGAACCGATCTTACCCAATTTTTGCATACGTGTTTCTAGCTGGATTATAAGATGTTGTACCAAATTTAAAGAAAATCGGGTACAATATGTGGTTTCTAGAGCGGAAAATGTCAAATCGGGACCGACATTTGTATGGGGGCTATATCTAAATCTGAACCGATTTCCTCCAAATTCAATACCAATGGTCCTTGGCCAGAAAAAATAACTTCTGCCAAGTTTCATGACAATCGGACAACAATTGCGACCTGTAGAGTGCGAACAAGCTTAGATGGACAGCAGACGGACGGACGGACGGACGGACAGACGGACAGACGGACAGACGGACAGACAGACATCGTTAAATCGACTCAGCTGGCAATTCTAAGCCGATCCGTATACTTAAAGGTGGGTCTAGCTCAATTATTTCTTGGTGTTACAAACATTTGGCGGAAAACTAACTTATAATACCCTAGACCACGAAGTGGTGTAGGGTATAAAAACATCAATAACTCAGTCAATTACTGACGGATTTTTGAAGACAAAGCGGCGTTTTATTCTTTACTAAATTTTTGATTTAAATAAAATTACTTGTGGTACGGTAACCAAACAAAATAATGTGAAAAACATTGCCTAAGTTGAAAAATCATTAAAAGTTGGTTAAAAAAGTGTGTTTGTGTACTGTTACCAAACAAAATAATGTGCAAAAACATTGCCTAAGTTGAAAATTTTTATTTTTAAATTTATATTTTTGCAAAACTATGGTATTTATAAAAACTTCAAGAACTCAGTCAATTATTGATGGATTTTTGAAGACAAAGCGGCGTTTTATTCTTTACTAAATTTTTAATTTAAACAAAATTACTTATGGTACAGTTACCAAACAAAATAATATGCAAAACCATTGCCTAAGTTGAAAAATGGTTAAAAGTTGCTTAAAAAAATGTGTTTACTGGACAAAAGTACACAGTTTTCTGAAGTTTTCTTAATATATCTATCGAAAGTTCTTCTTTTCAATTTCGGGGGAGAAAGTTAATATCGGTCGATAACCAACTATGTTACAGGCTTATTAGTGTGCAAAGGTACGAAAAACCGTTTTTAACCCGTAACTTGGGGTGTCTAGCAAATTTCAAATACAGATTCCTGTTCTACTCGACATTTCCTACCAGAAAAATACTTCTAAAGGGTGATTTTTTGCTATTATCTTTTTGGCAACACTGGTTCAAACAGCTGACGTTTCGTGTTTCGTTTCACTGTCAAACATCTTCAATTTGGTCTATAATTTAACCATGAATCGTCTTACAAACGAACAACGCTTGCAAATTATTGAATTTTATTATCAAAATGCGTGCTCTGTTAAGAAAGTTCATCGCGCGCTTCAATTTTATGGTCAGTTTAATCGACCCACTGAAGCGACTATTCGGGCTATTGTGACTAAATTTCGCACCAAATTTACATTGTTGGACATTAAACCACCAAGACGCTTACGTAGAGTGCGAACTGAAGAAAATATCGCAGCTATATCGGCCAGTGTTTATGATGAACATCAATTATCGATTCGTCGCTGTTCGCAGCAATTGGGCCTCTGTTACTCAAAAACGTGGAAATGCCAAAATTGGACTAAGCGGATGGACCATTTGAGGCGCAGTCAAGGTCAACATTTGCATGAAATAATCTTCAAATATTAAATTATATGGACCGTACTACCGATTCATATAAAGATTTCATGCATTTTTGTGAATTTAATGTGTTTTTTTTTAACTTTTCTATAGTTTTAAAAAATCACCCTTTACTATCACTTTTTGGACTGTCGCACAGTGTAATCATAAAATTTCTGGATTTCAATCAATTAATTGAATAATAATAAAAAATGGCATCTAACAATGAAATAAATCTTAAGATTATTTTCTTATTATCTTAAGGTCAATATTGCAATTGTCGTAATTTTTCTCCACAATTTTATGGCGATTTTGCGCTTGGCCATATGAAGACATTTTTCGAAATTACTCTAATCTTTATGTCGATATAAATCTCCTTCAAAGATCGAACACACAAAGACCGACACAACCGACGTTCAGCAACAAATCACTGCAAGCAATGATTCGATCATACATTTATTAACAACAACATGAAATAATAATAACAATAATAATAGTATTTAATATGCATTATTCTCTCAGACATGACCATGTCTATTCGTTAGACACAAAGCGGTGAACATGGCTGTGAGATCAGAGATTATTTGTATTCGAGATCTCAGATAGCAGCACTTGCTAATGTAATGCGATGATATCAATGGAATATTCAAATAATTGCACGGCCCTAGGGTACAACTCAATGGCAGAGGTAATTTAAAAGGAGAAATTGTTTAACGTTTAGGCGAGTTAAAAGAAAAATAACATGAACTAAAGACGATGAGTTTGTGGGACAGAATATTGCAGACACTCCGCCATGGAGGACTTGCCACATTAATGGTGAGAGGAGGACGATATCATTTATAAGTGCAGTACTAGGTGAGAAAAAATATAATATTTATATTATTAGTATTTCTTCTTTTAAATCGTTAGTGTGAAAATATTTTTTTAATTTAAAAAAATCGAAAAATAAACAACATTTTTTTCACATTCCCTGCCAGAACGTCTCATCTTTTATGAGAGCAATTTGAAGATTATAAACCATCATATCTAACACGATTGCTACTTTTAATATAAGATAATATATTGTTTAATTAGCGTAGTGATAATTTTAGATATTAAGGTCTATAAACTTTAAATCGTTCTCCCTGAAAAAGATACCAAAATAAAAGATGCGTTGTTCTAAAAAAAAATAAAATTAGCGACACATTATTATTTGTTTCTCTAGACATTCGTCTCGCCATGAAGTCACTTCATTTCACTTTCGATTCTAAGCCACATGAATTAATCATTTGTCGTCTCTACTTCTCTGTCAAATCTGATTAAATAGACAATTAATAATATTGAATTTCACGAAACAAAAAACAACAACAAAAGCTTGACAGCATCTTATTGTACGTACATGCATACATCTCGCTGTTATATTTCAAGCTTAAATGGAATTCTTTGCTTAGTTTTATTCCCAATGTTGATGTCATCAGACTTTTGTTTAGCAACTACAATATTTATTTCCTTCCATCTTATGTTGTTATTTTGTACATTTTTTTGCTTTGTTACACTGACAAAACAACGTAATAGTTTTGTACGAGTATTTAAAAAAAAAATACGATTATCTGCCGCGCTAGACGCTGAGATTCTAATAAAATTCTCCTTGAATTTTGAAACAAACAAAAATAATAACAAAAAATCAAAGATGTTCATGAGAAAATCAACACATTGTCGATGTGAATGATTTGCACTTGAATATGCAAATGATTACAACGCTGCACAGTGGGTGAGGAAGTAGTATTAATATTATACATTCGAATTTCAGCTATTTCTATAAAGATTTTTCTTAAAACCTAAAAACTTACTTCCGAGTTATTTCTATATTTTAAGGGTTTTTTGTTTTAAGTTTATGAAAGGCTTTAAAAATACACACACAAAACTTTTCTAAATTTTATGGACTAAATTTGCAGAGAATAAAATTCATTATTGTTATGAACTATTTCATAAACAAATCATAAATGAATAGTTTATGAGCTAAAATTCAGTAAGGTCAAGAGACGTTCAAATGTCAACGAAATTTATTTGGGAATTTTATGCTGCAATTTTTTCAGGACTGGATTGGGTATGTGACAAGTTGCACCATAACTTTCGTCACAGTTCACGAGAGAAAAAATCTTCCAACAGTAGCATTCATCAGACACCCTGTAGATAAATAAAGGGTGATTTTTTAAGAGCTTGATAACTTTTTAAAAAAAAAAACGCATAAAATTTGCAAAATCTCATCGGTTCTTTATTTGAAACGTTAGATTGGTCCATGACATTTACTTTTTGAAGATAATTTCATTTAAATGTTGACCGCGGCTGCGTCTTAGGTGGTCCATCCGCTTAGTCCAATTTTGGCATTTCCACGTTTTTGAGTAACAGAGACCCAATTGGTGCGAACGGCGACGAATCGAAAATTGGTGGTCATCATTAACACTGGCCGATACAGCTGCGATATTTTCTTCAGTTCGCACTCTACGTAAGCGTGTTGGTGGTTTAATGTCCAACAATGTAAATTTGGTGCGAAATTTAGTCACAATAGCCCGAATAGCCGCTTCAGTGGGTCGATTAAACTGACCATAAAATGGAAGCGCGCAATGAACTTTCTTAACAGAGCACGCATTTTGATAATAAAATTCAATAATTTGCAAGCGTTGTTCGTTTGTAAGACGATTCATGATGAAATGTCAAAGCATACTGAGCATCTTTCTCTTTGACACCATGTCTGAAATCCCACGTGATCTGTCAAATACTAATGCATGAAAATCCTAACCTCAAAAAAATCACTCTTTATCAATCGCTTCCATATTCGATTCAATTTTTACGAACAACAAGTTTTAGTTTTAATGATTTTGAAATCTTTCTATCTATCTTATAAATACAAACATGTCGAATTGCATCTAAACGGTGGCATGTCATACAACACCTATTGTAGTCTAATAACGTTCTGGGACAGGGACTGAATATACTTATACCATACGGCATAAGAAGCTTATTTGTGCCTATAACTTTAAAAATAGTTAAATTTAGTAGAATTATTAGTAGTTCTGAGTTGTTTATGGTGGGATACGTTTTTGCCATTTCCCCAATTAAGAAAGTCGAGATTAACAAATACAAACAGACTTTTGTATTTAATGTATCATTATTATTCAAAATGGAGACTTCGGCCATTGTATTTTTTGTATATATAAAATGGGTTCACCATATTTACATGGCAAAAATGATGAAACGGCGAAATTATAAATCAATTAATAAAAAACATTTCAATAGCACTTATGTATATTTTAATGTATTTAATTGATTGAAGTGGCAGCAATTTCGAAAAAATAATATATTTTGATCTTTCGAAATCAAAACAATAAAAATAATTTGGATGTTATTTTTGTAATTTTACTTTTTACTTTACCTTTAAATTCCCTTTTCAATATTATTACTAATGGATTTTTCTGTGGATATCACGTGTCCTCTTCATTAAGATGCTATATAAAACTAATGAACAAAATTTAGTATTTTTTCTAAATTTTGTGAAAATTTCTATCTAAAAGCTAGTGCCGCTGTAGTTAAACTGCTTTAATAAAATTAAAACAATATTTATAGAATTTATTTAGCGCAAAATATAGTGAAACTATCTCCAAAAAAATAAAAATTGCAAGCCCGACTTGACCCTCTTCAGGGTCATGTAGGTCTGAGGTCTAGAGGGCCAAAAAATTCTCCAAGAAAAGAAGAAAATACCTTGTCTATTCGTGTGTAGCTAAATCAAGCCGAACATACACAGAAAAACAACTAAAATTAGATTTCAATTAAAAAATTCACAGATTCAATTAAAAAGTTTATTGATTTCGGACCTATAAACAAAATTCGCAAATTCAATTAAAAAATTTAATTGAAATATTTCGAAAAAAAAAATTAATTAAATAATTTAATTGCATTTATTAATAGTTTCTTTAATTTTCAATTAAATGTTTTAATTGTGCCAAATAATACTTTAATCAAAATATTTTAAAAATGCTGATTAAATGTTTTAATGAGGCCAATTAATACTTTAATCAAAATATTTTAAAATAAAAAAACAAGTGCAATTAAAAAGTTTATTGATATCGGACTTATAAGCAAAATTCAATTAAAAAATGTAATTGAAATATTTCGAAAAAAATTAATTAAATAATTTAATTGCATTTATTAATAGCTTGTTTAATTTTCAATTAAATGTTTTAATTGTGCCAAATAATACTTTAATCAAAATATTTTAAAAATGCTGATTAAATGTTTTAATGAGGCCAATTAATACTTTAATCAAAATATTTTAAAATAAAAAAACAAGTGCAATTAAAAAGTTTATTGATATCGGACTTATAAGCAAAATTCAATTAAAAAATGTAATTGAAATATTTCGAAAAAAAAATAATTAAATAATTTAATTGCATTTATTAATAGCTCGTTTAATTTTCAATTAAATGTTTTAATTGTGCCAAATAATACTTTAATCAAAATATTTTAAAAAATTTCAATTAAATATTTTGAAAACTTCAACTAAATGTTTTAATTATGCCAATTAATACTTTAATCAAAATATTTTAAAAATGGTAATTAAATGTGTCAATTGGACCTATTAATACTTTAATCAAAGTATTTAAAAATCAGAAAAAAACAAGTTCAATTAAAAAGTTTATTGATTTTTGAATGTTTTAATTGGAACAATTAACACTTTAATCAAAATATTTAAAAAATGTCAATTAAATATTTTAAAAACGTTAATTAAATGTTTTAATTGGGCCAATTAATACTTTAATCAAAATATTTAAAAATCAGAAAAAATCATTTAATTTTCAATTAAATGTTTTAATTGGAACAATTAAAAAAATTCAATTAAATATTTTTAAAATTTCAATTAAATTAAACACACAGTGACTCCTTGCTCCTAATATAAAATGCAAATAAAAATTAATTGATATTTTTAAAAAGTTGTTAAACACAAATTCAATTAAAAAATTAATTTTTTCAATTAAGACATTTATGGAAAACCCAAATTTGACTTCAATAAATGTTTGCTAGAATACGTTAGCCCAATATTTTTTTCTGTGTAATGATTCCCAGAATAAATCGTTTGCCAACCTAATACAGAAACTGCTAAACCGACAGACATATTCCTAAGGTAGCGCCATAACCTAGTCGACCTACCCACAATGATTTGCATTCATTTCCCTCATTAACCAAGTGTGACGAATGAAAAAGCACAACACCCTTTCAAATTTTTTGTCTGGCTAATTATTTACAGGTATTTACATACCGCCAGGCTTGTTGTAATTATATCATTATTCCGGCGATTGTCCTCGAGCACAGTTTACTTTTTGTTAAAATGTCCACCAACGCTTTGAGACTTTTAATAATTTTGGCCATCTTTCCAATGCAGGTGAGGAAGAAACTATCAATTTTTTTGTGATTTCAATTTGCAACAACCACCTTCTTACAGCATCAGGTGAGAGTTCAAATGACCAAGATGGTGTGCACCGCAATCGACAAGGCATTTTCGCGCATTGAAGTGTGTGATCTTATATTCCATGGCTCTAAGGTGGCCACGACTTCGTTTGCAGTGAAGCTTCTACAGCCGCCGCTAACAAATATAAAAGTTCACATGGAGTTTACGCGCCTGGAGGGAAAAAGATCAATAACCATTCTAAATAATACCTGGGATATGTGTAAATTTCTAAAGACTATCACCAAATTCCGACCACTGAGAATTTTCTATGAATTGTTTAAAGAAAATACGAATTTGAATCATTCATGTCCATACTATGTAAGTAGAAATGAACTAATTAATTGTTTTCTGTGTCAAATTCCCCCTCTCTCACTCAGGGTGTTATACGCGTAATGAATTTTGCACCCAGAGTCAGCAAATTTGCCATTCCTCTGCCCGATGGCAGATATAAACTGCAAAATTGGTATATTGTGGATGGCAAGGAACGCATTACCGTTCTGCTTCTCTTCATGGTAAAGAACTGAAGGTAAGAATGAAAAAAACAACAAAAAATGTGTGATTAATGTTAGGAGCGTTAATTAACTTAAAATCCCTCGATATACTTTCCAATTTTGAATTTTCGAACTTTTTTTATTTATTTTTGAAAACCATGTAGATTTGATGGCTAATATTGAAATTTAAAATAAAATGTTTATACTTCAAATAAGTCTTTCTTGTAATAAATTGAAGTGTAATAGACCAGATTTTGTTATCACAAATAACGAATTGAATTGAATGTCTGACATAGGGAACCAAGTTATCCTTACATCTGAGGTATATTTATGTAAAATATTACGAGTAAATTTTTTGTAGAACATTTTGGTTGTCGAACTCTTTAATTCCACCAATTTCATCGAAAGCAACAAGTTGCCAATCGTGGCTTGCCTAGCAACATGTTGGTAGCTGCTACCTTTATGTAAAATATTACAAGTACATTTTTTGTAGAACATTTTAATTGCCGAACTCTTTAATGAATGGGTCTTTTTGCACTATTCCACGAATTTCATCGAAAGCAACAAGTTGCCAATCGTGGCTTGGCTAGCAACATGTTTCTAGCCGCTACCAACGGTTGTAATCGCGTTGTAGCGTTAACGGGTTAAATTGAAGAGTTAGAGGGTCAAAATATTCTACAAAAAAGCTGATCGCAATGTTTTTCATAAAAATGCTAAATAACTCCTATACCTAAATTTTAAGAATAACAAGGTTTGCTATTCTCGACAGGGAAACAACCAACTTTACATTGTTTCAGTTGTAAACTTTCCAAACTCCGCTATATGTATACTTTTTTGGTACACTTTAGGACCAAAATGGTTCGGCCACCTTCATCAAACGCAACAAGTTGCCAATCGTGGCTTGCCTAGCAACATGTTGCTAGCCGCTACCAACGGTTTTAATCTCGTTGTAGCGTTGACGAGTTAAATTGAAGAGTTAGAGCATCAAAATGTTGTACAAATATGCTGAACACTCCTATACCTAAGGATAAGGATATTTTAAGGATAACAAGGTTTCCTATGCAGGAAAGGGCAACAGCCAACTTTCCATTGTTTCCGAAGTAAACTTTCAAAACTCCGCTATATGTATACTTTTTTGGCCCACTTTAGGACCAAAATGGTTATTATTTTGCCAAAAAAAAATAATTGTCAATTAATTTGTTTGTCAATCCCTTCTAGGAAACAACATCAGATCAATACGCATTTTTCGGCTACATCGCCACTTTTTTTCATCATTATGCATAAAATTAATAATATTTAATCGTTTGTTTTATTCTGCGCAATAACATTTCCATTTGCATTTCTTGTCTAAAAATTACTCGAACAACACAAAGAGTTGATGAACTCGCTGGACATAACCAGGCAGTATTAATATTCATATCTATTGTCCGAAATTAATAAAACGCACTAGCTAAAATGGCCAACAACCTTTTGCGAGGATACGATCTAACCCAGTATAGTCTCATTTAAATTTAAAAAAATATAATCCATTCAAAATGTAAAAAGACATCAAATAAAATTAAAAAACACGAGTGAATTCATTTGAAATTTAGAAGACAACAATTGGCAAGGACTGGAATTTTTTTTTGTAAATTTCTTATTATTATTATTTTTCCTTATATTACAATTTGAGGAATGTAGTGTGAACCAAAAAGTATTTTTTACAAAATCCATACTTTTTGGGGGTGAAATGGAACAAAAGGGGATAAAAATTGTACTATAGAAACGACAACAGCTAGAAACATGAAATTCGGTTCGTACATGACTCTTGGGGGAAGCTAAGGAGTTACACCACCGTCTATTGGCATGGGAGGGATATTCTTCTGGGGGGCTATAATCACCCCAATTTCTCTTTTGTTAAGAACTCAAAAAAAAAATATTGAAAGCCGCGCGGATAGTAGAGCTGTTTTTCTTTTAGACTGGAAAACTTATATCAAATGTACCCCTGTTCTGTCCAGTACACTGAAAACGGTTTTAAGTTGTTAATATATAAAATTGGAAAAGTTACAAAATGGCGGAGGTATGGGCCGTCAAGTGTGACCATGTTTGAAAACCTTTGCATTTTGTTGCATTTTTGTCCATTTTTTTCTGAATTAATAGACCCTTGGAAGCACTTTAAATATAATTTTGTATTATTGTCTTAGAATAAGACAAGAAAAAAACTCGTATTTCTTAGCAACACTCGGTAAAAATTGTTATGAAAAAGAATCAATACATTTCGCAGGATGCCTAAATGATGATTATACGACGAAAAATTACGTCGGTGACCTGCTTTTTGTGAAAATAGTTTAATAGAAACTATGACAAACCACAAAAAATACTGTAAACGTCAAATAATTCGACCAATAACTATCTACTAAGCCAGTAAAGTAAATGCTTATATTTGATGTTCTTTCAAGGGACTACTAATTCATATTTCCACTGGGTAATTGGAAATTATACGTTTATTTGTATGTACCGCGACCCAGTGTATTGGTAATATACATAGTTCCAGAGGTAGTTGCTTGACTTACCGGGACATTTTGCTAATTTACGCGTGCGGATGAAATGCAAATTAAGGGATTTTCTGCAAAGATATAAAAAAGAATAATTTTATTAAAAATTGCGATAGAATAAAAATGTGCAAAAACAAATAGAAAATACAGACTGCTCGACCAACAAAATCTATAATATCTATTTTATTACACTGTATATATATATTATAATATTTTAATAATATTAATATTTTAATTATTAATATTTTATTGCACTTTCCAACAAATTAACACTTTTTGAATGGAACAGAATAGCGATCCTATAATTCTGAAAGGACATGTTGAGTAGACAATTTTTGCAGAATAAACTTATAATCCAGCTGGTCTGAGTTTCTTTTTAAAGTGGCTCAAAGTTTTCATTTTTGGTCGCAGGAAGCATTGTACTAAGCGAAAAAAATGTTGTAAGTAAATGTCTGAGAGAATTCTTATTGTCTGGACTATGTTGTGGAATTTTATGAGGATCATTTTTGCGGAAGATCTTAACCCTCTAGCTCCTCTCTTTATGGGTCAATTTGACCCTTTCTTCGAGAAAATAAAAAAATCCTTTCGAAAAGGATATTTAAGGATAAAAATATTCCACGAAGAAAATTTGCCCGGAAATTTCAACTCTTCACGCTTAATTAGGAAAATTACAAACCAGCAAATACAATAAATTTATTAGGGTTAAAAATGGTCCACATTTTTTGGATGATCAATCTTTTCCGACAAAAAAACGTGGATATTTCGTTAGAGCATGACAAAGAATAAATACAATTTGGACTTTTTTGCAAAATTTTCATTTTCGCGAGAGATATGGCTAAAATTATTTGTATGCATGCGATTTTCGTTTTATGATTTTATCACGATCTATCCCACCCACTGATTTATACATGAGTATTAATAATCAATGTCGCTTGTAGCATATATGTAGCCAGTCGCGAAAAATCCTCAATTGCAGCGATACAAGCCGACCGATTTTAAGCCGACAAGTCGCCGATTTCATAGGCTCACATCAACTTCAACCACGTCGCACAGTGTCACGGTTTCATACAACGAGTGCCCAAAACTAGAAGGAATTATCGAAGAAATTTGAAATTTGGTACATGCTTATATAGCAACTAAATATGATTATGGATGAAATTTCTATAGTTAAATTAGAGATAGTTAACACACAATATATGAGTCATTCTATGCCAAACCGGCAAAAAAAATTTTCACATCTCTCCGATTTTCCCCAAAAATTCAGAAAATATTCTTCTTTAAAAAAGATTTTACACGTGTCTTAGGCAAAAAATCTTAAAATTTTCTTTGCAGAGTTATAGACATTGCAATTTCCACCAAAAATTGAAAATCCTGTTGACGAGTGAATATTAAAATCCTTGTATTTCGCAATCCGTTTAACCGTTTTTAAAGTTGTATACCTTGTTTGAAAGGTCTTCAGGAGTACAAATAATTCTTTTCAATTCCAAAACACTTTAAGATCATTCTAAATATATGTGTTTTCCATGTGCTCTGAGCATTTGAAAAATATATATATCAACATAACATTATGAACCAAATATAACAGATATAATAGAAACAACACAGATAGCTTCCCATCTGGTTAATTTTTAGGAAAATTTGGTTTGAGAATTTATAAAAAAGAGAGTTTACAGAAAAAAATGAAAAATTAATGTTTTAAATATTTGCGTTAAGAGTTATTTTAGTCCAGTTTCAATTCCATTTCATCAATATGGTCTTTGAAATGACAATTTTCTTGCGATATTTAGACTTAAATTTTCATAAACGACTCTACTGATGAATGTACATTCAGATTTGCTTCGGATTGGATAACCATTATTTCAATTAAATCGTTATTGTAATTAATTCATAAGTTTTTTTTTCATGAATGATACTGGCGTTTTTCGGAATATTTTATGGCTTCACACCTTCTTCGAGAGGGATTCCATTTACATTTATTGAGTTTCTTATTAAATCTGAATGATGAATTAATATCATATTTGTTGTGTAGCCACTTGGAATAGTAACATTTTCTATTAATTTTTAGGGTCAGTTTCCAGTAAAGTCGGTGAATTGTCGATATTGGTAAATAAATCGTCTAGTCGTATTCACAGCATTACCCCAACCATATTCAGTCTTCACCATGTAGACATATAACCCCATTTCGTTTTACATTGATGTTTCCTTACAGGAATACTACTTTTACATGTCATTTTTACTTGTTGCATCACATTGTTGTGGTTGTGGTTTTTATACACATTTTTGTCATGGGGTTGTTCACTAAAAAAATTATGCACACTTCATTAGCTACCTGCAGCTGAAGTTGATATTTTTTGATTCGAAATACGTGCAACCTTATTCAAAATAGGAATTGGAGATATAAAACAATATATATATTTTTTTACAAGCTGCGAAATTCGGAAATTATATTAAAATATTACTTTCAATGCTGCCTTAGCTGTTTACAAAGTACTTGCTTATACAATATAATATATAATTGAACAAGTACTTTTTCTTCATTAAAATGAGTCGTACGAACTATGTTAAGAAGGTTTTAATTATATGTTCAATGCTTCATTATAACTGAGTCATTTTAATATTGACTATTTTGTTATAGAATTATTGTTTTTAAAATACATAACTAAAAGTCGTACTTTGACCTATCGTAGCTGCCACAAAAATAACTTACTTTCAAAACTATTTTGAAGATTTTTTGTCCAGACTGTTTTCTACTAAATTGCACTAAATGCACTCATTATTGATCGAAAGGTTCTCGAAATCTCGTCGATTTGATTATTTAGCCAAGTCATCGCAACCAACTGCGCCATCTACATGTCAGATATCTCTACATTTCTTCATATCCCTACATGTCGCCATCTACATGTCAGATATCTCCACATTTCTACACATTGTCTCTACATGTCAGATATCTCGAACTAAAAACAGCCACATAGACACGCTTGAGTTGATGCCGATCAACTAATCGATTCGCCAACAAAATCTGCACAACCACACCAGATAATTATATAATTATACATATGTACCTATATTATATGTATCCAAGGGCAATTTATACAGTTACCTATATACACATGTGTGTATGTGTGCCGAAAAAAAACAAGATTGATTTTTTTTGATGACATCGTCATGCATGGCAGACTTCAGAGTCATTAAATATACATATATTGAATTAGATTAGTTTATATATTGATTGGACCTTTTTCAAGAACAACAACGGATTTTTACCATGTTGACGAATGAGACATTACTGAATATTATGATTATCCACAAAATGTTCCCCATATTTAATTGAATTTTTTCTCGAGGTCTTTCACAAATATAAGTTCCTCTTATTGTTGTAAACAGCTTGAATATATTTACTAATCTTAATTTGTTTCTCATGCGGAACGGCACCATAACATCGAATTGGAAGGTAATTTGTAATAATTTTTTCCAAGTTTGGCTAACATTCATCTCTTAGTGCGTGAAGAATATAAACCTATCGAACGGAACAGATACAAAAATGACCAACAGTATTTTGAATATTTTAATATTCTTGCTCATTTGCCAAGAGGTAAATATATCTGAATATCTATATCTGGTAGAGTACATTTAATTTTTTTCTTTTCTTTTACATACCTAAAATATATGATAATATATGAAAATATATTATATTAATATCTTACAAAATATATGTGTTAATTTAAAACTGCTTGTTTTTCAGGCGAGATGTGCAGTGGTAATCAGAAAAGCTGTTTGTACCACCATTGATCCGAAATTTTCGAAATTCGATTTGTGTGAAGTGAAACCGAACCCAAAGAAGATTCCAGCATTTTCACTCCATATACACCTCTTGCAATTGCCCGTCACCAATTGCCAGATGCACCTTGAAATCAGTCATATGCGGTCACAGAGATCACTTGCCGTGCTAAATTCAACTGTAGATGCATGTGCATTTTTGGCTAATCGTAAAAAATTTCGTGTTGTGGATCGTCTCTTCAGATTTATTAACGAGTATACAAATCTCAATCACAGCTGCCCCTATACGGTGAGTGGCAGATATTTAGGACGGCTCTTATCATGCTGAATTTATTTCATTTATTTCAGCATGATGTTATTATTTCTGATCTGGCAATAGATCTACCGTTTTGGCCTATACCGAAAGGAGACTACCTGTTTAAGTCATCATACCTGATTGACAACGAAACCAAATTGACGGTTGATGTTACCGCCAGCTACGAATGAGGAGATTGTGGAGCAGAGATATTCAACGATTTTACATCCATCTAGATTTTCCGGCTCTATTTCGATAAAAAAATATATTTTTTAGACTATAACCAAACAATGTTGCATCAGTAAAGCTATTCGGTCTAGATTGTTTTCCAAATTATATTTCTTGTAATAGTAAATAAAAAATTAGCAGACTATATTTTGACGTCTAATACTCATTCATTCATTCAGAATATGGTTACCCAATGAAATTAGGGCAATACATTAAAATAGTCAGTTACTTGATTCGCCCACTTCTCGATTCCATTCGACTAGTCCAAACCGTTGGTTGGTCTTGAATCTTCCAAGCGATGGTAGAAAAATGTTGCCGGCTTGGTTAACTTTATAGTGCGAAAATCTCTCAAACGGATATTCAACTTCTTCATGAGAAAAATTGAGCAAAACAAGCATCTTATACTACCTCCACCATGCATTATTTTAGCACATCCAATTGAGGAAATGTCACCACCACCATTCCATGGGAGTTGCATTAGTTAAAAATGTGCCATTGAGTAATATATAATATATAATATATAATATATAATATATAATATATAATATATAATATATAATATATAATATATAATATATAATATATAATATATAATATATAATATATAATATATAATATATAATATATAATATATAATATATAATATATAATTTCAAACTGTTTCTAGTTTTACAAAAAATTGTCAAATCTTAAAAAATATTTTTTTATTTATTTCTTTTATAGACCAAAATACACCTTTAATTCTTGCAAAAGTAATTCTATTAAAAGTTAATAGTGTCAGTAAGAAGCTCCATTACTCAACAAAAACTAGAACAATGACACCTCATTATTTTTAGCATTTCCTAGAATGACATCTCGTTACGCCCTCCATTATTTTGAAGTATGAAATAATTACTTCCTTATAATGGTTTAAATAAGTAGTTATTGGTAAGTTAAATTTTAAAAATTTATTTTCTACATTTTTGTGGTGAGTCAGAGAATAGCAGTGCTGTTGTTATTGTAGCTTAGTTATCAAGGCTTAAAGACAAATAGCCCTAAATTCTGTATTCAGATTGTTAACAAATCGATACAACTTATTAAGTCCATTATTGATAATACATTATTTGCCTAGTTATCAATAATGATCATAATAATGTATCTTCCTGATGCCACTTATTTTACAACTCGTTTAGAAGTACTTATTTATTAAACTTTCGTAAGCGTGGGTGGAAGTACTTATCTTTTAACAATCCAAAAATAATTAGAAACGGAACCGAAAAATAAGTAGTGAAGGTTTTTGGTTTTGCCTTATTCCCCACATTACTTGGTAATGAGAGTTTTTGCTGGGTAGTTTCAAGATTGTGTTCCTGGTGCTTACACCACAACAATTAATTTTAATAAATACATTAATACAAATCACATTATCAGCCATCTCAGTCGGGCGTGGCCTCCACATTCTGCGCCATTACAATTCAATTCGGCGAAGATTTTGGCAGGTGTCCTACATCGTACATGGACCCATGAGACCCACATTCACCATGTATGTTTCCATATCAAAAATAATATGTTCTGATCAAAATCAGTTTTGAATATATGTATTTCTTAAAGCAAAAATAGTCAAATCGGTAGCGAAATTTGTATGGGAGCTATATCTAAATCAGAACTGATCTAACCCGCTTTCGCTGCAGGTGTCTCTAGTTATATTATAAGTTTTATGCCAAATTTGAAGGAAATCGGGTACTGTATGTGCTTTATAGAGGGGAAAAAGTCAAATCGAGAACGACATTTGTATGATAGTCGATTTGAACCAATTTCACTAGACTTTTGCCTTTTTTGACTTTTTCCGCTCTAGAGACCACATATTTTAATCGATTTTCTTCAAACCACCTAATATTTCAACTAGCATCACATATGGTGAAAATGGCAAAGATCGGTTCAGTTTTGTGTGAGCTATTCATAACGAGGGCTTATATTCTATGAGTGACTATGAACAAAAACACAATTTTTCAGGAGAGCAAAAAACTGATTTTCTCCTTAATTTTAAGAGTAATTATGAATCATTCTGCTTCTACAGTTTAATCTAAAGAGGATTACTAATTGCTGCGATTAAAAAGTTTTCGAAATTTCCTATTATTCGCGGTTTTATGGTGGCTATGAACACTTTTGCACGTTTAAAATTGAGCACTATGAATTTTGAAATAAGCCATAGCCCAAATATGTATGTCCAAATATATAAAGAAGATTTGTTGTAAACTCGATAACGTTTTTCATGAAATCTTGACAATGTTGTATAGAAAACTCATTTTCTGGGATGTACACGGCGAATTTAAAAATTCCAGCTTCATCCCTCAGATTGTTATCATTTTTATACCTTTTTCCAAATTTTTTACAAAAAGTGGATAGTGGTAAACTAAAAACACAAATTGGATATTTTTGGAAAATTTTAATTTTCGCGGCAAATACGGCCAAAATGATTTTCTCGCGATCTAGCCAACGGATCCGACTGAATTTTTGTTTGTGTATTAAGAACCAATTTCGCTTGTAACATACAGGGTGGCTGATGAATTTTGCTACATTAAGAAACTCAAATATTTTTTTTTTCAGTGTATGGAATTCATTTTTCTTTTATTCATGTTAAAGCTCATTCAATTTTATTAAATATAGCTTAATTAGTTTTAAAAATAATGGAATTTAAATGCCCCCCCTGCTCGTTGATGCATATGCGGCATCTTACCAAAAAGTTGTTCATTACTGCTTGGAGAGTTGAGACAGGAATAGCCGCAATTGTTTCTCGAATGGATTGCCTTAGTTCATTCAAATTTGTTGGTTTTGCTTTGTAGACTTCCTGTTTGCAATAACCCCACAAGAAAAAGTCAGGTGCAGTAAAGTCAGGCGACCTGGGTGGCCAACGGAATGTGGAGTTTCTGGATATCAGCTTATTGGAAAATTTTCGTCGCAATTCTGTCATAACAGGTTGGGCTATGTGAGGAGCTGCACCTTCTTGCTGAAACCACACAGAGTTGAAAGAAATTCTCATTCGGCGTAATTCTGGATAGAAAAACTCTCTCAACATGCTCTCTCAACATGTGACCGTTTTCTTCGAAGAAGTAGGGCCCCACAATGCAGCGTGATGAAACTGCACACCACACTGTGACACGAAGTGGATGCAATTCCGTCTCATGGAGTATCTGTGGGTTGGAAGCACTCCATATTCGACAATTTTGTTTGTTTATGTTGCCGTTTAAATCGAAATGGGACTCGTCAGCCATGAAAAGACAGTTCAACATGTTTCCATCCTCTTCCACCATTTGAAGCATCTTCTGGCAAAATTCCAAGTGAATCGGCAAGTCTGCAGCGTTCAGTTTGTTGGCCATTTGAATTTTATATGGGAATAACTCCAAATCTTTGTGCATAATTGACTGTAATGAATGTCTGCTTATACCCATTTGAGCAGATAAGCTTCTTGTCGAAACATGTGGATTGTTTTGTATGGCAGCAGCTACAGCACCGATTGTTTCCTCCGTTCGAACTGAAGGGTTTCGACGGTAATGTCTTCTGTTGACTGTCCCATGCTCGGCAAAATTGTTTACAAGTCTCATTATGGTCCCTCTGCTTTAAGGATTGCCGCCAAACGTGCGCCTATACTCTCTTTGAACCGAAACTAAGGACTCCAGTGCGTGATAGCGGTGGACAATCCAAATTCTTGTTTCAGTGTCCCAGTTATCCATTTTTGTTAAATGTAAAAGTCAATCCGCAAAATAAAAAAAAATTAACCAGATTCATTAAATAGCAAAAAAGTTATTCAATTTTTTTTGGTAGCGGCTTTCATCAGCCACCCTGTATATGTAGCCAGTAGCAAAAATCGCTGCAATTGTTGAAAAATCCAAAATTCGCAATTGTTTATGGGTGATTCCACGTAAAGTGACCCTTTTTTCGACAAAATTTCAAAATCAATTTATGATTTAAAAAAACGCAGATAAATATTCGTAAACTTTATTCTTCTCATAATATATATTATTGATTATATTTAAAAAAATAATGACAACAATAGGTCGGATCATTTCCTTTTCCAGATATAGACTGGTGTCGTAACAGGATTTCCGTCAAAATGTCACATCCGTTGCAATTTAAATATCCTATATTTCCTATATTCATGAAGAGATGTCGGTAACTTATAATTTAGAAGAAAGTGTATGAACTACACTTTTGATTAGCAAAATCGAATGAAGGCATGTAATGGAAGAACATTACTAAATTCAAGAAAATATGTAAAACCTCAAGATTTTCTTCAAATCAAAGGTCACACCCGTGACCCTCTTATTTGTTGCATATATCCAATATTTAAAACACTAAGACATATTTATATTTGCAATAATATTCCGCTTAACTAGACTTTTTCAATTGACAATATAGTAAAAATTGCAGTCAATGAATATGGGAGATTTTTAAACACATTTAAGCAAAGGTGTCACACCCGTTCCAATGGAATCATCTTTATATTTAAACTTTCTCTGTTCAGGATTCTGAAACTTTCCTGACACAAATATTCCGAATGAAGTCAGCAATCAAATAAAATCAAAAAAATAAAAAGTTACTCGGATTTTTTCTAATGATACTTTTCACAATTTTTGACTTTACAACCACTATTTATCCGACTTTAGCCTGATAAGGTGGGAACCAAAATGCTAGTAACCTCGAAATGATGGAATTTGATAATGCGATATGCCCTAAATGTAGAAAAATGTTGTTGTTGCGAATTATAACCTTTTGTTATATGCTGGTCCATTTTTGAACTATATTATTTACATTATTTTTATGTTCATATCCTCTTTTGCAGTCACAAATTTACGTGTGAGTAGATAGCCAAATCAGAAAAATTTGAAAAAAATGGCTTTAGAAAAAAATTTCTTCTCCAAATTTACATAACTGATGACATCCAAATGAGAATAGTTTGGCATCAAAAACTCATTTTCGAGAAAATTGTTCATAGCCTGTTATGAATATAAGCCCTCGATATACTAGTTTCTCTGTCCATTTTTAATTTGTTCTGCTCTATAGACCACATATATAGTACCCGTACACAAATCGTTCCCGATTACACTTTTCCCCCATTTCCATTTTAGCGTACATCCTTAAAGTATGCTTTAAACAATTTTGAAAAATTACAGCAATAAATAGTAATTTTGCTTTATTTTTGCCTAAGAAGGGTTTACTATTTCCACAATAAAATCGATACTTGCTGAGATAAGCAGAATTTTGAATGTTTTGCATTGATTAACTATTAACCCCTGTTTATCAATATTTATAAATAGCAAGGCATTGGTCGGCCTCTTTATTATAGTTTTATACAGGAGAATATTATACTGAATTTTTTAGAACTCTCCTGTTTCTTTCTTTTTGCATGATTAACTAAGACCCCAGTGTATCAATATTTATAAATGTCAAGGCAAACAACATTCTGGTGGTCTTTTGGATACGGAAATAAATAACTCATCTAATATTTCATGGATTTGGATTTCTGCATTATGGTGGCTGACATGATACATAGTTCATAAATATTTTCCCTTTCTGTGTGGATACTAACATCTTCCACTTATATATATATATATATACGAGGAACATTGTGTTGGATTAGTCTGAAGTAATTTCGTGACCATCGTAGTAAAAAAATCTCTTGTTGTTCTAGAAAAAAGGCACAAGAAATCTAAACCAATCTATATAATGACTCCGAAGTCAGTCATACATGACGATACGTGGTGTCATCATTCCACTTATATTAAAAAAAAAAAAAAACAATTTTCCAACCAGTTGTGATCATGTTTTTATTTTTCTACAAACACATATACATTAGTATGGGTCACGAAAATAAATAGTAGCGGATCAGGATCTCATAGCTCACAGGTGACTTGATCTAGGAACGAAATATTTTGCAAATCGTCATTAAACAATCCAGACTTTATTTTCGTGGGGTGACTGGAACTTGTTTTTCCATTTGTATGGACCGCGACCCAGCCGAATACACATATATACCTATACACAAATTGAACTTGGATATATATGTAATAATGTGTATGTACAACTTGTATAATCTTCTGTTATTGTTGTGCAGATTTTTTGCAATCGGCTTCAATTCGCTTCAATTCGAACGATTTCACATGTAGATGGCACTGTTGCCGTGACAAGACCTGTTGCAAATACCTAAAGCCATAAAGACTGAACATGGCATGAGAATAAATGGCTCTCGCCTAGCAAGGATTCACTAGCTGACGGCTAAATATTGGATATTACAAATTTGAATTTGGTACTCCTGAAATCGATCTGGAAGATGTTTGTATCCACACAGAAAGGAAACATATTTATGGACCATGTATCATTTCAGCCACCATAATGCAGAAATCCAAATCCATGAAATATTAGATGAGCAAAAGACCACCAGAATGTTGTTTGCCTTGACATTTATAAATATTGATACACTGGGTTCTTAGTTAAACATTGCAAAAAGAAAGAAACAGGAAAGTTCTAAAAAATTCGGTATCTTTGATATTCTCCTGTATAAAACTATAATAAAGAAGCCGACCAATGCCTTGATATTTATAAATATTGATAAACTGGGGTCTTAGTTAATCATTTCAAATCATTCAAAATTCTGCTTATCTCAACAAGTACCGATTTTATTACGGAAATAGTAGAACCTTCTTAGGCAAAAATAAAGCAAAATTACTATTTATTGCTGTAATTTTTCAAAATTGTTTAAAGCATACTTTAAGGATGTACGCTAAAATGGAAATGGGGAAAAATGTAATCGGGAACGATTTTTGTATGGGTACTATATATGAGGTCTATTAAATTAAATTAAAAATGGACAGAGAAACTAGTATATCGAGGGCTTATATGCATAACAGGCTATGAATGATTTTCTCGAAAATGAGTTTTTGATGCCAAACTATTCTCAGATTTGGATGTCATCTGCCGTATAAATTTGGAGAAGAAATTTTTTTCTAAAACCATTTTCTTCAAATTTTTCTGATTTGGCTATCTACTCACACGTTAATTTGTGACTGCAAAAGTGGCTATGAACATAAAAATAATATAAATAATATAGTTCAAAAATGGAGCAGCATATAACAGAAGGTTATAATTCGCTACAACAACATTTTTCTAGATTTAGGGCATATCGCATTATCAAATTCCATCATTTCGCGGTTACTAGCATTTTGATGCCCAAGTTATCAGGCTAAAATAGGATAAATAGTGGCTGTAAAGTCAAAAATTGTGAAAAGTATAATTAGAAAAAAACCCGCGTAACTTTTTATCATATTGAGAATAGCAGAATATTTTTATGGCATATGATTGCTGACTTCATTCGGAATATTTGTGTCAGAAAAGTTTCAGAATCCTGAACAGAGAAAGTTTAAATATAAGGGTTATTCCATTGGCACTTTTGCTTAAATATGTTTAAATATCTCCCATATTCATTGACTGCAATTTTTACTATATTGTCAATTGAAAACGTCTAGTTAAGCGGAATATTATTGCAAATATAAATATGTCTTAGTGTTTTAAATATTGGAGATATGCTACAAATAAAAGCGTCACGGGTGTGATCTTTGCTTTGAAGAATATCTTGAGGTTTTACTTATTTTCTTGAATTTGGTAATGTTCTTCCATTACATGCCTTCAATCGATTTTGCTAATCAAAATTGTAGTTCATACACTTTCTTCTAAGTTATAAGTTACCGACATCTCTTCATGAATATAGGAAATAGAGGATATTTAAATTGTAACGTGTGTGACATTTTGTCGGAAATCCTGTTACGACACCGGTCTATATCTGGAAAAGGAAATGATCCGACCTATTGTTGTCATTATTTTTTTTTAAATATAATCAAAAATATGTCTTATGAGAAGTGTAAAGTTTACGAATATTTATCGGTGTTTTTTAAAATCATAAATTGATTTTGAAATTTTGTCGAAAAAAGGGTCACTTTACGCGGAATCACCCATAAGCAATTGCAACCGCGAATTTTGGATTTTTCAATAATTGCAGCGATTTTCGCGAATGGCTACATATATGTTACAAGCGAAATTGGTTCTTAATACACAAACAAAAATTCAGTCGGATCCTTTGGCTAGATCGCGAGAAAATCATTTTGGCCGTATTTGCCGCGAAAATGAAAATTTTCCAAAAATATCCAATTTGTATTTGTTGTTTACCATCCCCTTTGGCAATATCCACTTTTTGTAAACAATTTGGAAAAAGGGATAAAAATGGTACTGTATCTGACGGATGAAGCTGGAATCTTTACATCCCAGAAAATGCGTTTTCTATACAACATTGTCACGATTTCATGAAAAACGTTATCGAGTTTACAATAAATCTTCTTTATATATTTGGACATAAATATTTGGGCTATGTTCTTATTTCAAAATTCATAGTGCTCAATTTTGCAAACGTGCAAAAGTGTTCATAGCCACCATAAAACTGCGAATAATAGGAAATTTCGAAAACTTTTTAATCGCAGCAATTAGTAATCCTCTTTAGATTGAACTGTAGAAGAATGCTTCATAATTACTCTTAAAATTAAGGAGAAAATCTGTTTTTTTGCTCTCCTTAAAAATTGTGTTTTTGTTCATAGTCACTCATAGAATATAAGCCCTCGATATGAATAGCTCACACAAAACTGAAACGATCTTTCCCATTTTCGCCATAGATGATTCTAGTTGAAATATTAGGTGGTTTGAAGAAAGTCGATAAAAAATGTGGTATCTAGAGCGAAAAAACTCAAAAAGACAAAAGTCTAGTGAAAATGTTTCAAATCGGCTCCCATACAAATGTCGATCCCGATTTGACTTTTTCCCTCTATAAAACACATACAGTACGCGATTTTCTTAAAATTTGGCTTAAAACTTATAATCTAACTAGAAACATCTGTAGCGAAAGCGAGTTAGATCGGCTCAGATTTATATATAGGTCCCATACAAATTTCGCTACCGATTTGACTTGTTCTGCTTTAAGAAATACATATTTCAAAACAGATTTTGATCAGAACGTATTATATTTGATATGGAAACATACATGGTGAGGTGGAGGCCCCGCATTGACCATAGTCTTTCCTTACTTGTTTCAATTGTGAACTCAAATGAGATGGCTGATAAGGTATTTATTAAAATTAATTGTTGTGGTGTAAGTACCAGGAACACAATCTTGAAACTTATGGAGCGTCTTACTGACACTATTAACTTTTAATAGAATTACTTTTGCAAAAATCAAAGGTGTATTTTTGTCTATAAAAGGAATAAATAAAAAAATATTTTTTAAGATTTGACAATTTTTTGTAAAACTAGAAACAGTTTGAAATTATATATTTTAAATTATATATTTTATATTATATATTGAACTGGGATATTGTCCTGGCTCAAGACCATTTTGCATCTATATTTAATAGAATAGCTTGGTGACATTTATTACTTGGCTGCATACTACCACAATCATGATTTACACCCTGTCTAAAGGTTTCGTTCAGATGGCTTCGCAGCGACTTTTCAACATCAAACCCGGCCTCTTTAAGGAGATGATTCTCACAAACGAACGAGAAGCACAACTCACTTGCCGAATTTGCGTTTAAAAAATCGCACCAAGTAATAAACTACACATGCCATCTTACAAGCATCTCATTGAGTTGCATATGTAAGTATGTGTATATGCAGGTATAGTTACCCAGCAATACTTCTGCTGTGCCAACGCTCATTTGTTTTAGTTTTTTCGTTTATATTTTTATGATCTGTAATCAATATTTGATTTTAACTGGGATATTGTCCTGCTTAAAAAATACAAATGAAAAAAAACATATAATATTTTAAAATTTAAATATATTAAATTTTAAATATTTAATATTTAAAGTTTTGAGATGATGTCAGCCTCTGGGTACATTTGCACTTTCGGCTAGAAAATGTACGATTTAAATATCGATCCTCACTTGTTGCTCATGTGGAACGGCAGCAGAACATTGCATGATTAAAAGGTTCTTTATAATATTGCCACAATTTATTTGACATTCATTCAGCTCTTAGTGAAGAATATAAACCTATCCAACGGAAAATACAATAAAATGGCCAACAATATTTTTAATATTTTAATATTCTGGCTCATTTGCCAAGAGGTACATATATCGGAATATCTATTTCTGGTGGAGAGCATTTCATTTGTTTTCTTTTACATAACTAAGATATATGATAATATATTATATAATTATTTTACAAAATATATGTGTTAATTTTAAACTGATCGTTTCTCAGGCGAGATGTACAGTGGTATTCAAAAAAGCTGTTTGCACCGCTATTGATCCGAAATTTTCGAAATTCGATTTGTGTGAAGTGAAGCCGAACTCAAAGAAGATTCCAGCATTGTCAATTCATATCCACCTCTTGCAGTTGCCCGTCACCAATTGCCAGATGCACCTTGAATTCCATCATTTGCGGCCACAGAGATCACTTGCCGTGCTAAATTCAACTTTAGATGCATGTGCATTTATGGCGAATCGTAAAAAAAATCGTGTTGTGGATCGTCTCTTCAGATTTATTAGCGATTCTACAAATATCAATCACAGCTGTCCCTATACGGTGAATGACAGACATTTAGGACGGCTTTTATAATGCTGGATTTTCGATTTGAAATGGAAAATTTTATTTATGTATTTCAGCATGATGTTATTATTTCTAAACTGGCAATAAATCTACCGAATTTGCCTATACCTATGCCGTCGGGAATCTACCTATTTAAGTCATCATACCTGATTGACAGCGAAACCAAGTTGACGGTTGATGTTACCGCCAGCTACGAATGAGGAGATTGTGGAGCAGAGATATTCAACGATTTTACATCCATCTAGATTTTCCGGCTCTATTTCGATAAAAAATATTTTTTAGACTATAACCAAACAATGTTGCATCAGTAAAGCTATTCGGTCTAGATTGTTTTCCAAATTATATTTCTTGTAATAGTAAATAAAAAATTAGCAGTCTATATTTTGACGTCTAATACTCATTCATTCAGAACATGGTTACCCATGTGGAATGCAATCCATGGATTGCATTCCACAGTGGCTGTCGATTTTCGTAGAAGTGCAGTAAAATTACAGGAAAATATAAATGTTTTTAATATAGCCAAACCAAAACAAATACAAATTTTGAAAAAATAATTTCATAAATAAATACAATATTTTTATTATTTCAAGGCGTTTACACTATATATATATATATATCGAAATAATACTTCAAGTAAATTCAAAACATAAATATTCTTATATTTATATTTTCAAAAAGCTTAAATACCATAAATATTGGTAGATATTGGGTGCTACAGTTGATTATATTTCCATTCCATTTTACAAAAGTACAAATTTTGAAAATCCATTATCTCATGTACATAGTGCAAAATAACCTAACTTCATGATTCAACCAATCTTTACAGTAAAAAGTACGTGGTAGTCTGCAGCCAAGTAATAAATGTCACCATGCCATTTGTAAATAAATTTGCATTCTATTAAATATAGAAGCAAAATGGTCTTGAGCCAGGACAATATCCCAGTTCAAATCAAAGTACGAAAAATCATTTTATTTTGCGTGTCTACACCGGAATGTATACAACGAATTCCATGATTCTAGCTGCTGCCATTTGGTTGGTACCATTTTTATCCCCTTTTTCCCATTTTACCCCCTTAAGAGTACGACTTTCAAAAATCTCTTTATTGTACATGTCTACGCAATTAGAGAGATGTAGAAACCGAATTTCGTCATTCTAGCTGTAGCCCTTCAGTGGGTACTATTTTTATCCCTCGGTACCCATTGTATCCCTTGAAAGTACGAAATCGGAAAAAACGTTTTATTTTTCGTGTCTACGCAGTCGGAGGAATGTCTACTCCGAATTTCATGACTCTAGCTGCGGTCATTTGGTTGGTACTATTTTTATCCCCTTTTTCCATTTTAACCCCAAAAAGTATGAATTTCGAAAAATCCGTTTATTTTACGTGTCTACGCAATCGGAGGAATGTATACCCCAAATTTCATTATTCTAGGTGCAGCCGTTTGGTTGGTACCTTTTTTATCCCTCTAGTCCCATTTTACCCCTTAAAAGTACGAATTTGGAAAAAATAATTTTATATTATGTATCTACTCAATTAGAAGAATGTACACACCGAATTTCGTGTTTCTAGCTGTTGTCGTTTAATATGTACCATTTTTATCCCTTTTTGCCCCATTTCACCCCCTACGAATAAAATTCGTTTTATGGTGCACGTTTTTGTTATAGGGGGAATACGCATACCCAATATCAAGTAAGTCCAAGCGATATATTGAACAAATCTGCTTAAATACTCTAAAATATTAGGGGTTATTATGGGTATTTTTAGTCCTTGTGAGTTAAAATTTTTTCCCTTTGGGCCGATTTCGCCGAGTTTCAATCCCAACCGATCTACGACTATAAGATGCATTTGTGGCGAATTTGCTCCTTTCGTTTAGATGCTAGCTCCTTTCGTTTAGATGCTAGCGTGCTTTCAACAGACGGACGGACATGGCTAAATTGTCTTAGAATTTTATCACGATCAAAAATATATATACTTTATTGGATCTCAGATCGACATTTCAAGGTGTTACAAACGGAATGACAAAGTTAGTATACCCCCATCCTGGAGGTGGAGGGTATAACAAAAAGAAAATTTTACCGTATTTAATGCATAATAACACTTTAAGAGCTCTTGTATTCCATGAACTAATTCAAATTCCAATACGATATATGGTTTCCGAAATCCGACGCCACTAAAAAAACAACCTCAAAATTATAAATTATTATATAAAATTTAACAATTTTGCAACTTTTTCAACGTTTATGAATTTTAAATGCATCAAGAGCAAAATTTTAACACGATATCGCCAAAAACCTTTGAGAATATGCTTAATTGGGATGCAATTTGCAAAATACAACAAGAAACTGATATTGCATCGCATGAAATTTGGGGGGTTTTGCTGTTTAACATTTTTTTGATTTTCATTTCATTTCATTTATTTCTTTGTAATTCCAAGCCAAGTGACCAATTATAATTGAATTACAATATTCTTCAAGATATTACATGTATTAAATGTCTTAAACTATTTAAACAATTAACTTCAAGTAATCATGATCCTAACACAAACAAATAGTATTTAAAAAATAAAATATAATAATAAAAAATTAAATATGATTTGAAACTGAACATTTTCATAAATAAATTAAAATAAACAACTAAATAAAAATAAGTAATTAAACAAAAATAAATAATTAAATAAAAAACAAATAAATAATAAAAGAGCATACAATAACAATTTCTAAGTTCCCAATGAATCGCCGGACAATAATAATAAAAATAAAAACAGACGAAGGTCTTTAAAGAAATGCTGCATCGGACATATTTCCAATATAATGATAATAGAAGAAGTTGTTTTAAGAATGACTACTCGAATTTTATATTATAAAATTTTAAAGTAAAAAGAGACAAAACACTGCACAAACACTTATATTAAGAATATTGTTTATTACAATATTTCTATTACTACTCCTAATAAAATCTATGTAGTTAACTGTAAGTGTTGAAGGATCTTATTGCGCCAGGTCGCATATGACATATTAAAAGTCCTTAAATTAACAGGTAGTTTGTTAAACACACGGGCTACTTTAACTTGAAATGACTTTTCTAGATAATGGTCTAACATAGCTGGTTAGATCTAGTGGAGCGCGTTAGAGTAAATGCTCTAGCCAGAAATATTGGACAACGATTTTTGTAAACCTTATAGAACATTATTAGAGAACGTAGATTAATAAATTTGTCAAAAGAACAACCCAAAAATTTTTCTACGAAAGGTGTCATGTGAGCAAAACGATTCGTATGGTACAAGTATCGCATTGCACTATTTAAAGCCACACACACCTTGTCAGTATTGCGCTTTAAAGTGCCAGCATAAACCTCTATACAATAAAGGATATTGGGCATAATCAAAGCATGGACTAAATTCTCTTTAATATGGCGAGGTAAGCTTAGGTCACAATTATACAGTCGTCGTACCGTCGAATTCACGCGAGCAATGACACCGTCAATATGCTGTTCAAAACACAATTTGTTATCAAGAATTACACCCAAACATTTAATACTACCGACAAAATCAATGCACACGTTATTGTACTGCAGATATATATCAACAGGATGCGTTGAATACAATAGTGCTTTTGTTTTAGTTGCATTAATAGAAAATCTATTAGAAACAACCCAACTAGAAAGCAACTGTAGCACGTAATAAATATTAGCCTGCAAAACATCAGTAAACTGATGCTCCCCTTTAAATAAGATTTGTACATCAGCAGCAAACGAATAATGGACACACCAGGGACCAAGACTAACAAGAAGATCATTCAAAAATAACGTAAATAGAAGTGGACCAAGGACCGAACCTTGAGGGACTCCACTTCTCACGGACAACAAACATGACATTAACCCATTGGCATGTACATACTGCTATCTGCAAATAAGATATGAGAACATTAAACGACAAGCGCTGGTCTGCAGCCCATATAACCTAAATAATTTTTCTATTAATAATGCATGATCAACCCGATCAAATGCTTTCTCTAAATCTAGAGAAAGGAGCACACAGAGACGTTGATTATTTAAATTTCCCCTAATCGTGTCGGTAAGGCCAAGAAGAAACATCGACGTACTTCTGTTGTCGCGAAAACCACACTGACAATCGCTAAGTAGCGATCTACTCTCAATGTAAGTCAAAAAAAGCTGAGCTTTCAAAATATGCTCAACTACTTTGGACAGAATAGGCAGAAGCGATATAGGTCTTAAGCTGTCCAGAGAAATAGAATTAGATTTTTTCTTAATAGGAATTATTTTAGAAAATTTCCATTGAAGTGGGAAAGTGGAAGTAGTGATGATGGAATTCACCAAAAACAAAAAAACGACGAAATAAGAGGAAACACTACTTTAAATTTTATCTATTGTTGAAATTCTCAATTTTTCAGTCTGCTCAAACAATTTGCTCATTTTCAATGCCCTAGCAACATTCTGATGTTCTTTTGGAAATGGTGGAAATGAATAATTCATTAAATATTTCAAGCTGCGATGATGATGGACAATGGTGGCTGACATGATACTTGACCCATAAATATTTTCCCTATCTATTTGGATACTAACATCTTCCAGATCGGTTTAAAGAGCACCAAATTCAAATTTGTAAATAACCGTCAGCCTTGCTGCTCATGCCATGTTCAGTCTTTCGGGTTTTAGATATTTGCCACTGGCAATTATCACGGCAACAGCGCCATCTACATGTGAAATATTTCGAATTAAAGCGAATTGAAGGCGATCGCAAAAAACAGCAAAACAGTGCCAGCTAATTCTGCAACTATATATACACATTATAGAAAGTCAGGGGCAAATTATATATATATGAAAGGTACTTTATAATATTGCAACAATTCTTATTTGGCTTTCATTCATCTCTTAGTGCTTGAAGAATATTAACCTATCCAACGGAAAATACAATAAAATGGCCAACAATATTTTGAATATTTTAATATTCTTGCTCATTTGCCAAGAGGTATATATAAACTATATATACTATAAACTATATATATATTGATTCCTTTAATATATAATATAATAATCTACTGCTTTTTTTCAGGCCCGTGGTCTAGCGGTCATCAAAAACGTTGTTTGTACCACCATTGATCCGAAATTTTCGCAATTCGACGTGTGTGAAGTGAAACCGAACACAAAGAAAATTCCAGCCCTGTCAGTTTATGTGCGCATTTTGCAGTTGCCCGTCACCAATTGTCAGATGCATTTGGAAATTCTTCATCTGAGGAAAACACAACCACTTGTCCTGGCGAATGCAACATTCGATGCATGTGTATTTATGGAAAATCGTAAAAAATATCGTTCTTTGGATCGTCTCTTCAAAACTGTTATCGACTTCACCAATGTCAATCACACCTGCCCTTATGACGTGAGTGACATATGCCTGCGCTCTAGACAATTTCATTTATTTTTCATTTTCTTCAGCATGATGTTATTATTTCCAATCTGACGGTAGATATGCCGGTAGTGCCCCTGCCCTTGGCTAAGGGACTCTACCTGTTTAAAACTTCATACCTGTTTGCCAACGAGACCAAGTTGTCGTTTGATGTTACCGGCAGCTACGAATGAAATGTGGGGAGGGTGACTTTACAGCGATTTAAAATTTTAGTTTCAATTTCGATTTAAATATTTTTGTTACATTTTTTTTCAAACTAAAATCTTTCGGTCTAGATTATTTTCAAAATTGTATTATTTGTAATTGTTTTTTTTTTGTATATATACATATTAGAGTAAATAAAAAAATCGCAAACGATATTCGAGGACTTATACTCATTTCCACAGGTCATGGTTTTCCCACGAAATAATGACAATTGAAATTGAAATAGTCAGTTCCTTTATCGTCGCAAAAGTACGAAAGTAATTATTAATTATTTGATCTTCTTCAGGTCCAATAAAAATGGAAGAGTGTGTAATTACACTGTGGAACCAAATTAAAACTTTTCGAAAATAAGAAGGTTCTGAGGGGGTAAAAAAGAATATATGTGTATCGGCGTTTTGAAAGTTTGCGTATGGCGGTCACATTAAAAGGTGGTTGTCAATATTTCCCCACTTTTGCAAATTCTTATGCTGATCCGGCCGTGGAAACCTTGTGTTTATTATATTTGAGGTAAAGAGTGTGTTCAGCAATATTACTTAAAATACTACGAGAAACATTTTTGTAGGACACTTTAACCGCTCAAAATATCGGACTTTTTGGCCCCTTTAAAAAAAATAAGAAATCCCTTAAAATATAGGGGGTCTTTTTGGTCTGTTTTGTGAAAAGATTAAAAAACAGTTATTTAACGGGTCAAAATGTTCTACAAAAATATTGGCCATAAAATTCTACTATAAGTGTCTAAATACACAAAAACTCTAAACTCAACTTTAATGTCAGAAATCTGCCAAAACTTAAAAGTCATTTTAGGGTTAATTTCGGTTTTCGTAATTTTTCCGAATTGGTGCTAAAATGTCCCACAAGATCTTATGATTCTGATATTTTAAGTATAGGAGGTGTTCAGCAATATTACTGAAAACATTACCAGGGACATTTTCGTGAAACATTTTAACCCTCTAACTGCTCAATATAGGGGTCAGTTTGGTGCATTTTGTGAGAAAGGTTAAAAAACGCTCCTAAAACAAGGTTTCAAATATTTTATCAAAATATTTGTCATAATATACTAGTAATAAGTCTCTCAAAACACAAAACTCAACTTAAATGCCAGAAATAAGTCAAAACATTAAATTCATTTAAATTTTGTATTAATTTTTTATTTCTTCCGAATTGTTGCTAAACTGTCCCACAAAACCTTCTGATCCTTACTTTTTAAGTATAGGATGTGTTCAGCAATATTACTGAAAACACTACCAGTAACATTTTTGTGGCACATTTTAACCCTCTAGCTGCTCAATATAGGGGTCTTTTTGGTCCTTTTTGCAAATATGGTTAAAAACACTCCTAAAAGAGTTGTTTGGCGGGTCAAAATGTTCTACATAAATGTTTGCCGTAAAATTCCACTAAATTGTCTGAATACAGCAAAACATAAAACTCAACTTAAATGTCAGAACTATGCTAAATCTTAAAATTAATTTTAGGGTTAATTTTGTATTTCCTCCGAATTGGTGCTAAACTGTTCCGACAAAACCTTATGATCCTTACATTTTAAGTATTGAATGTGTTCAGCAATATTAATTAAAACACTACAAGGAGCATTTTTGTGGCACATTTTAACCCTATAGCTGGTCAAAATATGTGTGTCTTTTGGTCGTTTTTGTAAAAAAGCTTAAAAAACGCCCCTAAAACAGGAGTTTGACGGGTCAAAATGTTCTACAAAAATATTTGTCATAAAATTCTACTATAAGTCTCTGAATATACAAAAACTCTAAACTCAACATAAATGGCAAAAATATGTTAAAACTGTAAACTCATTTTAGGGTTAATTTCGTACTTTTTCCGATTTGGTGCTAAACTGTCCCACAAAACCTCATGATGATGATATTTTAAATATAGGCTCTGTTCAGCAATATTACTTAAAACACTACGAGGGACATATTTGTGGAACACTTTAACCCTCTAGCTCCTCAATATAGGGGACTTTTTGGTCCCTTTTTGCGAAAAAAAATTAAAAAACACCCCTAAACAAGGTTTTAAAGCGTCAAAATGTTCTACAAAAATATTTGCCATAAAATTCTACTATAAATGTCTAAGTACACAAAAACTCTAAACTCAACTTAAATGCCAGAAATAAGTCAAAACATAAAATTCATTTTAGGGTCAATTTTGTACTTTTTTCCGAATTGATGCTAAATTGATGCCACAAAACCTGGTGATTTTTACACTTTAAACATAGGCTTAAAAAAGCTTAAAAAACGCCCCTAAACCAGGGCTTTAATGGGTAATAATAAGAATAAAATTCATATAGGTTAAAGTCTCTCAAAAAAGGGTGGAAAAAACATTCAAATTTCACTATAAGTCACCGAAGAAAAGAAAAATGTAGATATACCATATATAAATAAAATATCAGTACAAATTTGGACATTTACAGACTTACAGCTTTCTGTTAATTAATCCTAAATTCCAAATAACCATATAATTCCATTAGACATCGTCCTTGAATACAGCTAATCTGCGGTATTTTTTCAAGAACACTTTTACCCTCAATTTTAGTTCTCATACATCCCTAAAGTATGATTTAAACAATTTTTCAAAATCCAGTAATGAACAGAAATTTTGCTTTACATTTTGCTGTCACGGTTTGACCATTTCTCTAATTAAATCGATATTGTGCGGCTATAAGCAGAATTTTCTTTTTTCCATGGTTAACTAAGACCCCAGTGTATCAATATTTGTAAATAACATACCAGCGGTCGGCCTAGCGTTTATAGTTTCATACTGGAGAATATGAAACATAGTGAATTTTTACAGATTGCAGGTAAACGACTTTGTGAAAATTAAAATTTTTTAATGGAAAAGAATACTTGAAGGTTTCTTATTTTCCCTGAACTTAGTGAAACTCGCATACGATATAAGGTTTCCGAGATATAGGCCATTAATATAACCTCTAAAATGGAAAACTTTTCAACACACTTTGAACATTTATGAAATTTAAATGCATCAACATTAATTTTTTCGCCAAAATCTGTTAGAATACACTTGATTGGAATGTTCTTTGCAGAATTAAAGAAAACAGTAGACATTGGTGCGCAAGAAATTTGGGAATTTTGCCACTGTTAACACCATGCGACAACTTAAATATTTTATTGGAACTCAACAAGACCACATGCGACTAGAGATCGTGTATACTCAGTTTTCCATTTGCTGATATTTTCTCCTTTTTACAGGATATAGAAATTTCCAAAGGATATAGAAAGAATTGTGCACTCAATTCTTCTATATACGACGTCTAGTTTTACGTGTAATATTTTCAGTCAATATTCCTTACAATCGGGACACGAAATAACCGCCAAGTGCATAGCCAAAGCTTTCTCCGGCCCATAAAGCACAACAAGCAGTGCGGTTTTGTGAATGACTCGTGAATCTCTTGTGAACTATCTACCCTGCAAATGCAACAATTTTGCATATTGTCATGTCTATTGAGCCAAAAATGAGCCTCACAGTCACTGAACTGAGTGATGCGATAAAATCAGTTGGAAGTTGTTGTGAAAAGTCGCTGCGAAGCCACCTGAACGAGACCTTTGACAGGGTGGAAATCATGATCGTGGTAGTCTGCAGCCAAGTAATAAATGTCACCACCATGTCATTTGTTAATAAAATATAGATGCAAAATGGTCTTGAGACAGGACTCAGGTTCATAATGCGAAGAAAATTTTTAAATTTTTTTTGTATTACAGATTTTCACTTTTTCAGATTTTGAAAATTAAAAAAAGTAATTTCTCTTTCTGACTTTCTCACACATTTTAAGAGATTTTACACTCAAATTTATTTTATTAGAAATTGCGGTTTCTTAGATTTATTATGACGATTTGTGAAACTATGTTTGTGCCAAATATAGTTTGTTTGTAATAAATATTTTAAAAAATATTCTTTTTGAACAAATGTCTGACTTTGGACCAATAAGAAATATATACATATTTGGAATGGTGGAAGGGTTCCCCCATTTTTATTAGAAATTGTGGTTTCTTAGATTTATTATAACGCCAAAACTATGTTTGTGCCAAATATAGTTCGTTTGTAATAAATATTTTAAAAAATATCCTTTTTGAACAAATGTCTGACTTTGGACCAATAAGAAATATATACATATTTGGAAAGGTGGAAGGGTTACCCGTTTTTTTCAGGGTAAGTTTTCTCCGCCCGAAATTGCCCCCTTGGAAGATAGGATACATTTAGAGCAAAAAGTCAGGTTTTTTTCAGTTCCAAAACGCAATTTACTCATTTTCTTCCCATTAACGTCTGAAAAGTAGGTACGCAGATAAAAAGATGAGAAAACTTCCTTTATCCTTATGCTAATTTTTTATAAAAATCGGAGTTAATTTTCCGGCTTTTGGAGGAAAAAAGTTGCATTGGTCCAAAGTCAGGAATTTGATATTTTTAAAATATTTATTACAAACAAACTATATTTGGCACAAACATACTTTTGGAATCATAATAAAGCTAAGAAACCACAATTTCAAATAAAAATAAATTTGAGTGATAAATCTCATAAAATGTTTGAGGAACACTTCGACAAAGTCAAAAAAGAAATTACTTAATTTCAATTTTCAAAATCTGGAAAAATGAAAATCTGTAAAACAAAAAATGTTTTCTTCGCATTACAAACAAATACGTAAAAATATAAAATAAAAAAAATATGTTTAAAAAAACATAAAAACAACAATTTTAATTTTCTTTAAAATCGAAAAATACGAAAAGTGGTCAACTTTGGGCCGATTTCTAACATATATCCGCTTGCTCGATTTTTAATGTTAATATCTCTAAATAATCCTTGGGCCCTTGTCTAATTTTCATTTTTTGCCGAACTCAAGAGAATCTACTGGAACAAAAGTTATTGAATTTTGGCCGATGGATTTTGATTCTGAGCCACTGGGCGGTGCAAATGTTGACCATTCACTTTAAATCGTGGAAATGACACAATAAACCGAGCACAACCGTGCCTGAGCATTTAATAGTTATTGAAAATTTTAACCTGAACATCTGATATTATTAAATTATTTTTTATACATTTTATTCTTTTGCCGTTCCACCTCAGTTGTCTTACATGAACTTTAGACGTTAAATTTATTCATAAATAATACCCACAACACAATTTCCCATTTTATCTTGATTTAGTTTATGTTTCAATCAATTTTATGTTCCAACAACAGCTCTAAAACAGAGCTTTTAAATCTTTCAAATGTTTAGTTGACTTTCATCTGGTACCCGGTACTGAACACATCCGCAAATGGCCGCCAATATTTTCAAATTCGTGATATTCTTGCTCGTTTGCCACGAGGTCTGTTTGGCTATGAGTATATATATTATAAATTATTTTCGAAGTAATCTATTTTACAGGCAAACTGTGCATATGTTTTAAAAAAGGCCGTCTGCACCCTTATTGATGAGAAATTTGCGAAATTCGATTTGTGTGAAGTGAAACCGAACCCAAAGAAAATTCCAGCATTGTCCATTTATATACGCATCCTGCAATTGCCCGTCACTAACTATCGTACGCACCTCGAAATTATATATATGCCCTCGCGAAAATCAATTGCCCTGGTCAATTCAACTTGGGATTCATGTGCCTTTATGGAAAATCGCAAAAAATTTCGTGCTTTTGATCGTTTCGTCAGCGCTATTATCGATTATTCCAATCTCAATCACACCTGTCCGTATACGGTGAGTGTAGAGGATTTGCTACAATTTTTTATTTTAAATTGAAAATTCCATTTCAGCATGATGTTATTATTTCGAATTTGGTGATAGATATTCCAGCATTAACCCTAGCTCTGCCAAGGGGCGACTACCTCGTTAAAACTGCACACTTGATTGATGACGACAACAAGTTTACGATTGACCTAACCGGCAAAGTGGTCTAAAAAGTGCAGGGAGATATTCAACATATATAAATAAATAAAAAAAAAATAAAATATTATTGTTGTGAAAAATAAAATAATCATTAATTTTCCTCAAAATACTGAGAAATGTTGAGAAAAAGGAAAGGACACTGATCCTTCTCAGTGTCCATAATTGTTAAACAAGTGAAAACGATTTAGCTTTCAATGTAGAAATCGAACAGTAATTACCTTCAATTTGAACTCGCCTATCACAGAACCTCACATCCCTAAAGTATGCTTTAGAAACAAACAAACACAGAACATTAATTTGAGTTTAAATTGAGATTGTTTGCTTTGAAGGTTTTAACATTTCGGTAAGCAAAACGATATTTGCCGCTATAAGCTGGATTATCTTTTTGCAACATATAACTAAGACCCCCATATTTATCACTTTTTGTAAATTTCAAGACATTGCTTGGTCTCGTAATAGTAGTTTTGCACTGGGGAAAATAAAATACGCAACATTCTGACATTTTGAAGGGAAACAACAGCAAAGTTTTAATTGTTATTAGCTTACGGAGTCTAGATTTAAGCTAAACATTCAACCTCCAAAGCTGATATCATCTAAAAAGCATTTTGAAAAAATTTAAATTTTTGTCAAAGCTTAACTACCGCTACCCCCTATCTATGAAAAACTATATACATTTGTTTTCAAGCGTAACTTGCGAGGTTATTGAAAATCGACATCAGATATATTCGAACTACATACAAAATTTTTAACTAAATTCGGCTAATAACAGTGAGTAATTACGATATTGGAGCACTTGCTCCGTTCTGCCTCATTTGCGCCCCAATTAAATTTCAAATGGAACTTTTATTCTAGCTTTTTTACAATATCATGATGAATTTCAATAATATCTCAATGGTAAACAACTTTGTACAAAAATAATTAGGCTGTTAACATTTATCGAAAATGGTTCAAGGTTTTTTCAAAAAGGTTACGAGGTATTTTCTAGATCAGCTTGCCCAATAGGTTGTCTCAATAAGTTTCGGGTTCACCCTCCACCTCGGATACGAAGAAACGTTCAAAGAGTAGAAACTCTGGAACTGGAACTCTGAAACTTTGGATAATCCTCTAGTTCATGAAATATATGTAATCCCAAAATTTAGTACTTTAATCGAATGGGATAAAACGGTTCCTAGAGGCTGAATTGGTTTCAAGGGTAGCCTATTTCCATAACTTGCATAATTTAAGTTTCAGGGCGGTGTCAACATGTTGTCACAATATTAGTTAATTTGAAGAGAATGCGAAATATTGCCTGCCGTCCAACAGCTGTCAACATCCAGCTACATATGTATGTACATTAGGATGTCCCGTCCATCAAAATGACGTGCAGTGGAATACTTAGAATTAAAACATCCACGACCACAATCCTTTTAAATTGGCAAGCTCAGTCTATTTCTATTGAATTGAAATTTTCAATCATTCAAAAAATGAAAATATGATTATACTTTTATTATTACTAAACTTCGTTTGGAAAATCAAAAATAAAATCAACTATTTACGCGACACACTAATGTATCTTTATAAACATCTGTTGCATCTTTTACACACCCTCACCTCCATAGCTCAATTGTGGTAGTGTTTTTTGTTCACCTATTATTTCCGTCCTTTAAATAAATCAAATCGATTGAAATTGATACCGATTTAATAAACATCTCTCGTACGGCCACACCACCCAAGCAATAATTGTGCAAATTTTATGTTTTCAGCACATCCAAGATTTGTCCGGAAACGTGTTTTGAATCGCTTAACAAGCGCTGAATTTAAAAACGTCCAATCGATACAATCGCCCAATCGATACAATACAAAACGAAACGGAAGAGTAGCAAAAAGGGTTAATTTACACAGGCGCCAAATGAAATCATAAAATAGTTTTCAAAAAGGTGTTGCAGATTGACGCAGAATAACAAATTTTCGAAAAAATCAAAAAATTTCTCCATAACCATTTGAGTTACTGTTACGCCACAAGTCAGACTATATTTCTATAGTAACAAATCAATAAATATATTAAAAATAAACATAAAAACAAGTAAGGAGAGTCTAAAGTCGGGCGGGCCCGACTATATAATACCCTACACCACTCCCTGCGTATATACCTCGCTTTTATTACAAAACCCAGGTGTTTCATGAGAGCAATTTTATGGGGGTTATACCAAAATATGGATCCATATACTTGACTTTCATAGTATGTATTCTTAGTATGAAATATATAATATAATCTGCAAAATTTGAAAAACTTCCGATGTAAAATGTGGATCCTAGAGAGGTAATAATTCAAATGGGGCCCACTTGTAAGGGCGCAACATTAAAAAGTGGGCCTTTATAGATCACTTTCAAAGTAGGTATTCTTTATTGACATATAACATGATCTGCAAAATTGTATCAATATCCAAAGTAAGATGTGGGTTCTAGTGCGATAATAGTGTAAACTGGGGGCCCATTTGTATGGGGGCTATACCAAAACATTGACCTATATAGCTGGCTTTCAAAATACGTGTTTCTAGTGTAAATGTAACATTGTGTGAAAAATCTGATCAAAATTCGATGTAAAATGTGTATTTTAGAGCAGTAATATTTTAAATCGGATGTACATTTGTATGGGGGCTATATCAAAACATAGACCCATGTGGTCCACTTTCCCGTAAGCTGTTTCAAGTTCAAATATAACACGATCCTGAAAATTTGGTCATGATCCCATGTAAAATGTGTATTCTAGAGCAGTAATAGAGTAAATTATAGGGATATTTGTATGGAGGCTATATCTAAATCTGAACCGATCTAACCCACTTTCGCCACAGGTGTATTTTGTTGGATTATAAGATGTTCTGCCCAATTAAAAAAAAATGGGGTACAATATGTGATCTCTAGAGTGGAAAAAGTCAAATCGGGAGCGACATTTGTATGGGGGCTATATCTAAATCTGAACCGATCTTACCCACTTTCAGCATAGGTGTTTCTAGCTCGATTATAAAATGTTGTGCCAATTTTAACGAAAATCGGGTACAATATGTGGTTTCTAAAGCGGAAAAAGTGAAATCGGGAGAGACATTTGTATGGGGGCTATATCTAAATCTGAACCGATTTCCTCCATATTCAATACCAATCATCCTTGGCCAAAAAAATAACTTCTGCCAAATTTTATGATAATCGGACAGCAATTGCGACCTGTAGAGTGCGAACAAGCTTAGATGGACAGCAGACGGACAGACGGATTAGAAAATTAGAAAATTAGAAAATTAGAAAATTAGAAAATTAGAAAATTAGAAAATTAGAAAATTAGAAAATTAGAAAATTAGAAAATTAGAAAATTAGAAAATTAGAAAATTAGAAAATTAGAATATTAGAAAATTAGAAAATTAGAAAATTAGAAAATTAGAAAATTAGAAAATTAGAAAATTAGAAAATTAGAAAATTAGAAAAATAGAAAATTAGAAAATTAGAAAATTAGAAAATTAGAAAATTAGAAAATTAGAAAAATAGAAAATTAGAAAATTAGAAAATTAGAAAATTAGAAAATTAGAAAATTAGAAAATTAGAAAATTAGAAAATTAGAAAATTAGAAAATTAGAAAATTAGAAAATTAGAAAATTAGAAAATTAGAAAATTAGAAAATTAGAAAATTAGAAAATTAGAAAATTTGAAAATTTGAAAATTAGAAAATTAGAAAAATAGAAAATTAGAAAAATAGAAAATTAGAAAATTAGAAAATTAGAAAATTAGAAAATTAGAAAATTAGAAAATTAGAAAATTAGAAAATTAGAAAATTAGAAAATTAGAAAATTAGAAAATTAGAAAATTAGAAAATTAGAAAATTAGAAAATTAGAAAATTAGAAAATTAGAAAATTAGAAAATTAGAAAATTAGAAAATTAGAAAATTAGAAAATTAGAAAATTAGAAAATTAGAAAATTAGAAAATTAGAAAATTAGAAAATTAGAAAATTAGAAAATTAGAAAATTAGAAAATTAGAAAATTAGAAAATTAGAAAATTAGAAAATTAGAAAATTAGAAAATTAGAAAATTAGAAAATTAGAAAATTAGAAAATTAGAAAATTAGAAAATTAGAAAATTAGAAAATTAGAAAATTAGAAAATTAGAAAATTAGAAAATTAGAAAATTAGAAAATTAGAAAATTAGAAAATTAGAAAATTAGAAAATTAGAAAATTTGAAAATTTGAAAATTAGAAAATTAGAAAATTAGAAAATTAGAAAATTAGAAAATTAGAAAATTAGAAAATTAGAAAATTAGAAAATTAGAAAATTAGAAAATTAGAAAATTAGAAAATTAGAAAATTAGAATATTAGAAAATTAGAAAATTAGAAAATTAGAAAATTAGAAAATTAGAAAATTAGAAAATTAGAAAATTAGAAAATTAGCAAATTAGAAAATTAGAAAATTAGAAAATTAGAAAATTAGAAAATTAGAAAATTAGAAAATTAGAAAATTAGAAAATTAGAAAATTAGAAAATTAGAAAATTAGAAAATTAGAAAATTAGAAAATTAGAAAATTAGAAAATTAGAAAATTAGAAAATTAGAAAATTAGAAAATTAGAAAATTAGAAAATTAGAAAATTAGAAAATTAGAAAATTAGAAAATTAGAAAATTAGAAAATTAGAAAATTAGAAAATTAGAAAATTAGAAAATTAGAAAATTAGAAAATTAGAAATTAGATATGTGATCTCTAGAGTGGAAAAAGTCAAATCGGGAGCGACATTTGTATGGGGGCTATATCTAAATCTGAACCGATCTTACCCACTTTCAGCATAGGTGTTTCTAGCTCGATTATAAAATGTTGTGCCAATTTTAACGAAAATCGGGTACAATATGTGGTTTCTAAAGCGGAAAAAGTGAAATCGGGAGAGACATTTGTATGGGGGCTATATCTAAATCTGAACCGATTTCCTCCATATTCAATACCAATCATCCTTGGCCAAAAAAATAACTTCTGCCAAATTTTATGATAATCGGACAGCAATTGCGACCTGTAGAGTGCGAACAAGCTTAGATGGACAGCAGACGGACAGACGGATTAGAAAATTAGAAAATTAGAAAATTAGAAAATTAGAAAATTAGAAAATTAGAAAATTAGAAAATTAGAAAATTAGAAAATTAGAAAATTAGAATATTAGAAAATTAGAAAATTAGAAAATTAGAAAATTAGAAAATTAGAAAATTAGAAAATTAGAAAATTAGAAAAATAGAAAATTAGAAAATTAGAAAATTAGAAAATTAGAAAATTAGAAAAATAGAAAATTAGAAAATTAGAAAATTAGAAAATTAGAAAATTAGAAAATTAGAAAATTAGAAAATTAGAAAATTAGAAAATTAGAAAATTAGAAAATTAGAAAATTAGAAAATTAGAAAATTAGAAAATTAGAAAATTAGAAAATTAGAAAATTAGAAAATTAGAAAATTTGAAAATTTGAAAATTAGAAAATTAGAAAAATAGAAAATTAGAAAATTAGAAAATTAGAAAATTAGAAAATTAGAAAATTAGAAAATTAGAAAATTAGAAAATTAGAAAATTAGAAAAATAGAAAATTAGAAAATTAGAAAATTAGAAAATTAGAAAATTAGAAAATTAGAAAATTAGAAAATTAGAAAATTAGAAAATTAGAAAATTAGAAAATTAGAAAATTAGAAAATTAGAAAATTAGAAAATTAGAAAATTAGAAAATTAGAAAATTAGAAAATTAGAAAATTAGAAAATTAGAAAATTAGAAAATTAGAAAATTAGAAAATTAGAAAATTAGAAAATTAGAAAATTAGAAAATTAGAAAATTAGAAAATTAGAAAATTAGAAAATTAGAAAATTAGAAAATTAGAAAATTAGAAAATTAGAAAATTAGAAAATTAGAAAATTAGAAAATTAGAAAATTAGAAAATTTGAAAATTTGAAAATTAGAAAATTAGAAAATTAGAAAATTAGAAAATTAGAAAATTAGAAAATTAGAAAATTAGAAAATTAGAAAATTAGAAAATTAGAAAATTAGAAAATTAGAAAATTAGAATATTAGAAAATTAGAAAATTAGAAAATTAGAAAATTAGAAAATTAGAAAATTAGAAAATTAGAAAATTAGAAAATTAGAAAATTAGCAAATTAGAAAATTAGAAAATTAGAAAATTAGAAAATTAGAAAATTAGAAAATTAGAAAATTAGAAAATTAGAAAATTAGAAAATTAGAAAATTAGAAAATTAGAAAATTAGAAAATTAGAAAATTAGAAAATTAGAAAATTAGAAAATTAGAAAATTAGAAAATTAGAAAATTAGAAAATTAGAAAATTAGAAAATTAGAAAATTAGAAAATTAGAAAATTAGAAAATTAGAAAATTAGAAAATTAGAAAATTAGAAAATTAGAAAATTAGAAAATTAGAAAATTAGAAAATTAGAAAATTAGAAAATTAGAAAATTAGAAAATTAGAAAATTAGAAAATTAGAAAATTAGAAAATTAGAAAATTAGAAAATTAGAAAATTAGAAAATTAGAAAATTAGAAAATTAGAAAATTAGAAAATTAGAAAATTAGAAAATTAGAAAATTAGAAAATTAGAAAATTAGAAAATTAGAAAATTAGAAAATTAGAAAATTAGAAAATTAGAAAATTAGAAAATTAGAAAATTAGAAAATTAGAAAATTAGAAAATTAGAAAATTAGAAAATTAGAAAATTAGAAAATTAGAAAATTAGAAAATTAGAAAATTAGAAAATTAGAAAATTAGAAAATTAGAAAATTAGAAAATTAGAAAATTAGAAAATTAGAAAATTAGAAAATTAGAAAATTAGAAAATTAGAAAATTAGAAAATTAGAAAATTAGAAAATTAGAAAATTAGAAAATTAGAAAATTAGAAAATTAGAAAATTAGAAAATTAGAAAATTAGAAAATTAGAAAATTAGAAAATTAGAAAATTAGAAAATTAGAAAATTAGAAAATTAGAAAATTAGAAAATTAGAAAATTAGAAAATTAGAAAATTAGAAAATTAGAAAATTAGAAAATTAGAAAATTAGAAAATTAGAAAATTAGAAAATTAGAAAATTAGAAAATTAGAAAATTAGAAAATTAGAAAATTAGAAAATTAGAAAATTAGAAAATTAGAAAATTAGAAAATTAGAAAATTAGAAAATTAGAAAATTAGAAAATTAGAAAATTAGAAAATTAGAAAATTAGAAAATTAGAAAATTAGAAAATTAGAAAATTAGAAAATTAGAAAATTAGAAAATTAGAAAATTAGAAAATTAGAAAATTAGAAAATTAGAAAATTAGAAAATTAGAAAATTAGAAAATTAGAAAATTAGAAAATTAGAAAATTAGAAAATTAGAAAATTAGAAAATTAGAAAATTAGAAAATTAGAAAATTAGAAAATTAGAAAATTAGAAAATTAGAAAATTAGAAAATTAGAAAATTAGAAAATTAGAAAATTAGAAAATTAGAAAATTAGAAAATTAGAAAATTAGAAAATTAGAAAATTAGAAAATTAGAAAATTAGAAAATTAGAAAATTAGAAAATTAGAAAATTTGAAAATTTGAAAATTTGAAAATTAGAAAATTAGAAAATTAGAAAATTAGAAAATTAGAAAATTAGAAAATTAGAAAATTAGAAAATTAGAAAATTAGAAAATTAGAAAATTAGAAAATTAGAAAATTAGAAAATTAGAAAATTAGAAAATTAGAAAATTAGAAAATTAGAAAATTAGAAAATTAGAAAATTAGAAAATTAGAAAATTAGAAAATTAGAAAATTAGAAAATTAGAAAATTAGAAAATTAGAAAATTAGAAAATTAGAAAATTAGAAAATTAGAAAATTAGAAAATTAGAAAATTAGAAAATTAGAAAATTAGAAAATTAGAAAATTAGAAAATTAGAAAATTAGAAAATTAGAAAATTAGAAAATTAGAAAATTAGAAAATTAGAAAATTAGAAAATTAGAAAATTAGAAAATTAGAAAATTAGAAAATTAGAAAATTAGAAAATTAGAAAATTAGAAAATTAGAAAATTAGAAAATTAGAAAATTAGAAAATTAGAAAATTAGAAAATTAGAAAATTAGAAAATTAGAAAATTAGAAAATTAGAAAATTAGAAAATTAGAAAATTAGAAAATTAGAAAATTAGAAAATTAGAAAATTAGAAAATTAGAAAATTAGAAAATTAGAAAATTAGAAAATTAGAAAATTAGAAAATTAGAAAATTAGAAAATTAGAAAATTAGAAAATTAGAAAATTAGAAAATTAGAAAATTAGAAAATTAGAAAATTAGAAAATTAGAAAATTAGAAAATTAGAAAATTAGAAAATTAGAAAATTAGAAAATTAGAAAATTAGAAAATTAGAAAATTAGAAAATTAGAAAATTAGAAAATTAGAAAATTAGAAAATTAGAAAATTAGAAAATTAGAAAATTAGAAAATTAGAAAATTAGAAAATTAGAAAATTAGAAAATTAGAAAATTAGAAAACTAGAAAATTAGAAAATTAGAAAATTAGAAAATTAGAAAATTAGAAAATTAGAAAATTAGAAAATTAGAAAATTAGAAAATTAGAAAATTAGAAAATTAGAAAATTAGAAAATTAGAAAATTAGAAAATTAGAAAATTAGAAAATTAGAAAATTAGAAAATTAGAAAATTAGAAAATTGGAAAATTAGAAAATTAGAAAATTAGAAAATTAGAAAATTAGAAAATTAGAAAATTAGAAAATTAGAAAATTAGAAAATTAGAAAATTAGAAAATTAGAAAATTAGAAAAATATAAAATTAGAAAATTCCTATGATAAATAAAAAATTCCTTCAACATTTCAATTCCATTTTCAAAACACTACAGCTTGAGTAGTCTTAATTTTTGCAAGTATTTGATCACTTTGAACTTCTGACTGTCCTCTGTTCACCAACAACCACTCATAAATTATCGTCATGACTGTCGTACGTAATGACTAGCTCGACTCATGGGTCAGTGATATCATTTGCGATTCCATGAATAATGCAAATGCCAATGTAAAATATACAACTCTCGATGATTTTGAACCTGTTCCAATGCTGACCGCAAATACTGCTGCTGCGCTTGCAAACTTCATTCACAACGTCAGCTGTAATCAGAGAATAGATCTTGAGAAAAATGCGAATATTCTGATGATGTTGTAACAAAACAGAGAGAAGGAAAAAACAACAAGTGACGGCGGAAAAAACAACAACAAATCTCCGTCTTTAAGTCATTAGTCAAGTGTAGCCAATGCAGCGCAACAATGCATTGGATAAGCGAGTACTAGCTTAGTTGGCGATGACTTTATCAAATTTGCCAGTCTTAACAGCGTAATCCGTGCACTTTAAGCATAGGCCAGTTGGTCTAACAGTCGGTCGATCAGTGTTTTAAACCTCAAGAGTATTTAAAATTTGGCCAGCCACTTGGCGTGGAAGTTTAAAGGTGTCTTTATGAGTCCAACTTTATTGGCTAACGGCTCATGACGATGTTGTACGTTTTTGGAGGGTTTTAAGCCTAAAATATGCGTTTGTTGTCAGTCTCAAAACTCATTAAATTTACCAAACACGTTTTGGTAATCATTTTTTGCTGTTGTTATGGTGGAGGGAGGGGGTTGTTGTTGTTTCTACTTAAGCTACGCAAGTGCTTAGCAATACTTCATACTTTGTTGTAAATACATTATCTCTTCTGTATGGCAATTTGTGTGCAGAAATCATGGCTGATAGTTTTAAAACAATGTGTGGTTATATAAATTCTATGTTTGATTTAAGCCGCCAACGCTTCGCTGAAAATTTGGAATATTTGAAAATTATCAATTTAACGCAGAATACCTTTGCTAAGTGATATTGAAATTTTCAGGGATTATTAAAAAAAAAATAAAAAACAATATTATATAAAGATATACTACATCGGGAGCCAATTTAACATTTGTTATTCGACCTGAACCGGGCCATCTATATATAAAGCTAGACTGTGTACTAAGTTTTTCAATTGGTGATTATTCCTCCTTTTTTAATTTCCAAAGGATATATATGTTTAATTAATTTATTTTTTTACTTTTGCGAGCCAGACTTAGACGAGATATGTATATCAAATTAAAGAGAAGAATATCTGCTAAAAATACTTAAAATTGCATGCTTCTATCTGTATTAGTTTAGCAGTTACAACCAGTTCAAGCCCCCCCCAAGAAATGAAAACAAGAATAAACTACAAAAAATTATTGGAGGGGAAACTTGATATGGTTGTTAATGCTAAACTAATAAAGATAGCAGCTTGAAATTTAAAGTATTTTTAGCAGATATTCTAGTCTTTAATTTGATACCGATATCGTCTATTATGGCTCGCAAAAGTACAAAAATAAATTCATGTTATACATAAATACATAAATTCAAACATATACATATATACTTAGGAAATTAAAAGTCCTGTAAAAAGGAGAAAAGAACACCAAATGGAAAACTGAATACACAGTTTTTCTACATTCAATCTCTAGTTTCATGTTCTACTCTACGGCGTTATATAAGCTATATTAAATATTCCATAAATTGATTTGAACTGGGATATTGTCCTGGCTCAAGACCATTTTGCTTCTATATTTAATAGAATGCAAATTTATTTACAAATGGCATGGTGACATTTATTACTTGGCTGCAGACTACCACGATCATGATTTCGACCATGTCAAAAGTCTTTTCAAGTGGCTTCGCAGCGACTTTTCAACATCAAACCCGGCCTCTATAAGGAGATGATTCTCACAAACGAACGAGAAGCACAACTCAGTTGCCGAATTTGCGTTTAAAAAATCGCACCAAGTAATAAAGCACACATGCCATCTTACAAGCATCTCATTGAGTTGCATATGTAAGTATGTGTATATGCAGGTATAGTTAAATTGTTTGTGCGCAAGCGTAACCGAATATTAGTGACGAAATGAATATATGAATGCGAAAGTTAGGTAAAACTCCCAATTTTGACGATAACTTCACATTTCCACGGAGAAATAGCTGTATGGACACACAGAAGGACTTGCCTAGATGGATGGATAGACAAAAGAGCATTAGGATGAAATTAATATGGGATTGTTTAATGGTGATCTTCAAATTGACAGCTTAAAATTAATATTTCTTGGAAATATTTTGTAAAAGGTATTTTATAGAAAATAAATAGAAAGAATCAATACCTTTCTAATGATGCCTAAATAATGAATATCGGACGAAAAATTACGCCACTGACTCAATTTTTGTGCAATAATTTAATATAGGAGATGGGTTTTCATAGCCAACATTTTAAAACTCTTTTTAGAACAATGAGCGCTGCCTCGCCAATTTCGATGTTCATCATTTAGGCATCAGTCGAAAGGTATTGACTGCAGCTATTTATTTTTTTATAAAATTCCAAAACCAAATACGAAAACAATTTTCTTATACTGAAATTCGCCGCAGGTACCTTTAATATGTGTACCATAATTTTGGTAGTGTGAGTCCGATCATATCTTAAACTAAAGGTGAGGGCTTCTGAATTTAAACTTCAAGTACAGCCGTCCCAAAAAATTGTTTTTTTTTAACCGTTTTTTCAATTGAACAAAAATCGATAAAATAATCGATAATATTTTGCATTACATGGCACCCTCAGAAAGAAAACAACACCTAATTGAAATTGACCTATGGACATGTGTAAATAAAAAAATTCAAAAATCATGTTTTTTTTAATTTTCCTCTTCTATATTTATCCATAAATATTCAGTAAATGAGCTTCGTTTTTCATTAATAAAATAAAATAAAACAAAATATCTTAAAAAAATTGTATTTCATTGTTAATTACATGGCACCCTCAGGAAGAAAACAATACCAAATTGAAATTGACATATGGACCTATGTGTAAATAAAAAATTTGAAAAATCATGTTTTTTTTATTTTCCATAGATATTCAGCAAATGAGCCTTGCTTTCTTCATTAATAAAATAAAATAAAACAAAATATCTTATTATGAAAAATATTTTATTTTATTTTTAATTACATGGCACCCTTATGAAGACAAAAAAACAAATGGACAAGTGTAATCTGAAAGAATTTAAAAAATAATGTTTTTTTAATTTTCTACTTTTATACTTATCCATAAATTATTTTCAAATAGTTCTTGATTTTTTCGGTAACCAGCTATTATAAAATAAAACAAAATATTTTATTATAAAAAAGAACAAAAAAATCAAAAATTAATAAAAAAATATTAAATATCAAGATTAAAAAAATACGTCTACAAAGAGAACCATAACTTCTTCATATACCCCTAGATCTTTAACATGTGGACATTCGTTCCTTAACTAGAATATTAGTATTAAAAAATATATTAAAATACCTTTCTCCCATTTGTTAATATTTTTTCTTTATGGGGGTTTTTCTGTCAGCAAAAAAAAAAGATTTTTTCGCAATAAATTATTTCTTCTCAATTCTTTGAAGACTGTTCCTAAACCACTATTCCTAAAGTGAAATAAGCACATTTAATTGAGCATATAAGCGGGTGTTATAAAGGACCATATCCTTTTCATGAAATTTTCCATAATCAAATCGCAAAGTGATGTCCTCGATAGCCTCACGAGTTCTATCTTTGAGGTCTTGAATCTACGCTGGGCTGTTGGCGTAGACCTTATCTTTCACGTGGCCCCAAAGGAAGAAGTCGCAAGGTGTTAAATCGCAAGAGCTAGGTGGCCAATTGTGATCACCTCTTCGAGAGATAACACCGTCCGGAAACTTTTTCCGTAAAAGAGCAGGAGAGGCTTCTCAACAATAACTCTTGGGTTGTCCGAGCCCCAGATGCGACAATTTTGCTTGTTGACTTAGCCACCAAGGTGGAAATAGGCCTCATCAGTCAAGATGATTTTTCTATGGAATTCCGGATCATTTTCATTCATGAATTTTAATAATTTCAATGCGTTGTTGAAGCATGTATCGTTCCATTTTTAGTAATGGCGTAGTTTATTCTTAATAATAAATTAATATAATAAAAAATTAAAAAAATATACATACGTATTTTGTTTTAATCTGTATGCTGTTTAGGTCTCATAAAGGGCTTTATCTATCGATCTGAGACGCTGTACAATATATATCAGGGCGGGTTGATTTTTTTCTAAATCGTATAGTAAAAACGTAAACTACATAAAATTCTACGAAGATACCATGTATCTAAAATAAAATCCTAATCCGCGTCTCTCGACACTTATGTTAAGTGTCCTCAGAAAATCTAAAAAAACGCTATTCTGCTATTGACTTGTGGTTCTTATTCGTATCGTGAGAGTTATTGACTTAGAGATTGAATTTTGTTGAAAATCGCTGCGAAGCCTCCACTTGAAGAAGATCATCATGGACCAGAAATCATGATAGGGTTGTGTGCGCAAAGTAATATATGTCACCATAACATTTATAAATAAATTTGAAAATTAGTTTATAATAGATTAAAAATATAGATATAGATTAAAAAAATAAATAAATACAAAATATAATTATATAATATAAAAACTTTACGATTCCAGCTACAGTCGTTTGCTTGGTACCAGTTTTTTGTCCCTAAAATTACGAATTTGGACAAGGCTTTGTGCAGTCAGAGAAATATATAAAACAAATTACATAATTTGATACAATTTGTATGATGATTGTAGCTGCAGCAGTTTGGTACTATTTATATCCCAGTTTACGTTAAAAATAAAAAATATCCTTTTTGGATAATTTATGTTCGTCTACGTTGTCAGATGCAGCTATGTGTTTGGTACCAATTTGGTACCCTTTTTATGCACTATGGCCCTAAAAGTACAAATATCGAAAAATCGTTTTACTTTTCAAGTCTACATAGCCAGAGCGAAGTATACACCGATTATTCCACAGATTATGATTGATTGGTACCATTTATCCCCATTTTATACCCTTTCTCTCCGTACCTAAAAGAACAGATTTCTAAAATGTTCTTTATTTTGCAAGTCGATACAGATGTTCACACATAATTTTAATGACTCCAGCTCCATTTGCGCGGTACCAAATTTATCCCTTTTTCCACACTTCCACCCTAGAAAGGATTTTTTCAAAAAATCCCTTTTGTTACGTGTATATATAAAATCAGTGGGATGTACACACCGAATTTCACGCTACTAGCTATTGCCGTTTGATTGGTACCATTTTTATCCCGGTATTTGTACTAAAAAGTACAAATATCGAAAGATCGCTTTATTTTTCAAGCCTACACAACCACAGCGAAGTGTACACCGATTTTGATTATTCCAGCTTCAATCATTTGATAGGTACCATTTATCCCCATTTTGTCCACTTTCCCTCCCAAAAATTCAAATTTCGAAAATGTTCTTTATTTTTCACGTTTACACAGTTAGAAATGTACACACCGACTTTTACGACTCCAGCTGCAGCAATTTGCCATTTGCACGGTACCATTTTCATCCCCCTTTTCCACACTTCCCTCTTAAAAGTACTAATTTCGAATAATCACTTTATTTTACTTATATATAAGATTAGTGCTATGTACACACTGAATTTCACGTTACTAGCTATTGTCACTCGATTGGTACCATTTTTATCCCTTTTTGTCCCTTTTAACCCAAAAAGTACAAATATCGAAAGATCGCTTTATTATTCGATTTACACATAGCGAAGTTTAAACCGATGTTAATTATCTTCCAGAAAATGTGTTTAAATACTCGAAATATTAAAGGTACTTGTTAGGCAAAGTTTTTTCCCTCTGGACCGATTTCGTCCATTTGCCTGGTGGACCATATTACATCAAAAAAATTATACATAGTGGTTTTTGAAACTCAAGATTTGTTCATTGCACTCCAGTGTGTAAACTATGACTCCACCACAGTGTGGTGTAGGGTATAATAACATTTTTTTTTTTTCATTCCATATCCATAAAACAGCTACACATTCACGACACTTGGAGCAATTTGTCAACTCAAATGCAAAACAACAACAACAAAAAACACAAACACTCCCCAGTTGAGGCAGGCAGCAGTCTCACATTTGCCTATGAAATAACACGGACATCGCTTTACCACGAATCTGTGGTAAACAAGCAAAAGAAATAAAAAATCCAAGCATTTGATATCTTCTGGCTTCAAGAAGCAAACAACTCGACACCAAATGGAATGTCGTAGACATGTACATATTTTTCTTTTCGCTTTGAGCATACATGGATTTGTTTTTTATTTATTTATATATATATAGAAAAGAGTTGTCGTTGATATTAAAAGAGTTATGGGTTAGGCTTAGGCATTTCAAGGACATTTGAGAAATATCCACAACTTGTGCTTATCTCGCGTCTGATGACGGCCATAACTTTGCGGTCATCGAGTGGTTTGGGGTTATGCACAGCTAAATGGACAAGGAATGAAGCCATAGAATGCTGTTACCTACACCTTAGGGAGACTCAAATAGAATTTAGAAGACAACGCATTTCAAGTAATGGTTACATTGTGAAAAAGAGTAGCCATATTTATAGAGTATATCGTAAGCCGTGGTTAGTGTTGCCAACTTTTTAACTGCTGGATAACAGTTGAAATGAGTAGCAGCCACACATAATGGTCACATAAAGGTCAGTGTTGCCACAGTGAGTATTATTTGTATACCCTCCACCTCCAGTATGGGGGTAAACTAACTATGTCATTCCGTTTGTAATACCTTGAAATATCAACCTGAATATATATATATATTCCTGATCGTCATAAAATTCTAAGACGATCTGGTCACGTCCGTCTATCTCTCTGTTGAAAGCACGCTAGTATCTAAACAAAAGGAGCCAGGACGTCCAAATTTTCCCAGGATACATCTAATAGTAGTAGATCGGTTGGGATCGATAGTGGGCGAAATCGCTACAGATGGGAAAAAATTCCCTCACAAGGAGTGAAAATACTCATATTATCTCTGAACAGGTTCCAACCAGTATGGTGGCCCTGCTGGTCACCCCTAAACGGAGTCTAGAGTCTTCTACATTTATCCCTAGATCATTCGCCTATAGAAATGGGTTACTTCGTTAGAATTCGTATTTAAAAATAAAACCAAATATTTTTTTCCAATTTTTATACCCTACACCACTTCGTGGACTAGGGTATTATAAGTTAGTTTTCCGGCAAATGTTTGCAACACCAATAAATAATCGAGTTAGACCCACCTTTAAATATAACGATCGGCTTAGAATCACCAGCTGAATCGATTTACCGATGTCTGTCCGTCCGTCTGTCTGCTGACCATCTAAGCTTTTTCGCACTCTACAGGTCGCAATTACTGTCCGATTATCATGAAATTTGGCAGAAGTTACTTTTTTGGCCAAGGACGATCGGTATCGAATTTGGAGGAAATCGGTTCAGATTTAGATATAGCCCCCATACAAATGTCGCTCCCGATTTGACTTTTTCCGTCCTATTAAGCACATTTAGTACCCGATTTTCTTCAAATTTTGCACAACATTTTATAATCGAACTAGAAATACCTATGCTGACAGTGGGTAAGATCGGTTCAGATGTAGATATAGCCCCCATACAAATGTCGCTCCCGATTTGACTTTTTCCGTTCTAGAAACCACATATTGTACCCGATTCTCTTTAAAATTGGCACAACATTTTATAATCGAACTAGAAATACCTATGTTGACAGTGGGTAATATCGGTTCAGATATATATATAGCCCTCATACAAATGTCGCTCCCGATTTGACTTTTTCCGCTCTAGAAACCACATATTGTACCCGATTCTCTTTAAAATTGGCACAACATTTTATATTCTCTTTAAAATTGGCACAACATTTTATAATCGAACTAGAAATACCTATGCTGACAGTGGGTAAGATCGGTTCAGATTTAGATATAGCCCTCATACAAATGTCGCTCCCGATTTGACTTTTTCCTCTCTAGAAACCACATATTGTACCCGATTCTCTTTAAAATTGGCACAACATTTTATAATCGAACTAGAAATACCTATGCTGACAGTGGGTAAGATCGGTTCAGATTTAGATATAGCCCCCATACAAATGTCGCTCCCGATTTGACTTTTTCCGCTCTTTCCACATATTGAACCCGATTTTCTTTAAAATTGGGACAACATCTTATAATCCAACTAAAACATCTTATAATCCAACTAAAACATCTTATAATCCAACTAAAACACCTATGGTGAAAGTGGGTAAGATCGGTTCAGATTTAGATATAGCACCAATAAAAAATTTTGCAGATCATTCTATGTTTCAACTAGGAATGCCGACCGTGAATGAGAAATATATTGGTGCATGTTTTGGCACAGGCCTCAAGTGTTGCCCGTCCGATTCATCCTATTACCGTTGTATAATCTGTATTTGTCTTTGGATCTTGATCACTTTTTCCATAACATGTTATATTTACTTTACTCGGAATATCTGCTGGAAAATTGGATCAATTACTTTATTATTTACCATATTCATTAAATTTGACTAAAGATGAATTTATAGTATAATTTATATGAACTACATAAAATTGCTCTCATGAAATACCTGGGTTTAATAATCAAAGCGAGGTATATACGCAGGGAGTGGTGTAGGGTATTATATAGTCGTCCACGCCCGACTTTAGCCTTTCCTTACCTGTTTTAATTTTCTTATTGGTTTTTGGTTGGCCAACAAAATAAAGTTTTTTTTAACTTAATTTTACTGAATTTCTAGGATACTGTTCCTAACCCATGACACGTTGCACGATGCACAAGATCATTCGTGGTTTCATCGATTTCTAAAATTTGTAATTTTGTCGCCTAACGAAGCCATCAAGCTAAAAGTAGAAATGATATTGCACGACAACACAGCCTTAGCTTTATATGTTACCTTCAGTAAGTTCAACCAGTACTACACATCTTTAAGTACAGTGGGTAAAAAATTAAAACAGCAATCTTTCTTTTCATTTCATTTGTAGTTATGCTGAACTGCATAAAGCCTTTATTGTTGCCAACTCCAGCGAAACAACAGCGACCACACATAGGACACAAACTAAAGTCTAATCTATACTTGTGTTTAGACCTCTTTACCATAAAAATCCACCGCTAGTCGTTTCTGGCCATTCAGTTTATAGCTGGTCTTGAGTATGTAATTCCCCTTGAGCAATGGTATAAATAATTTGGTCGTAGAGAGATCATTTACGATAAGATCATGCTGAAATCATACGAAAAGATATCATAGCAAAGCATATCATATGATGATGGAAATTGATGACAACTTACAGTGTAGGGACACGTATGATTGATATTCGAATATTTAGTGAACATATTGTAGAAAAACTTAAACGAAGTAAATTTTCTGGAATTATCCATCAATTTACAGGCATCCCAGGTGGCCTTAAACAAAACTACAGCGTTATTCTGTCGCATTTGTTGAAGTTCCGCTTCGAGGAAGCAGTTGGTGACGGGTAATTGAAGGAGGTGCAGTTTCATATAGAAGGCCGGAATATTGGCTTTATTCCGTCTCACTTCACAGACCTCGAACTGGGAGAAGTTTGCATCGATTGTCGTGCAAACGGATCTTTCAATGATCAATAGGGTGTAATGCTGTGGAAAGTGTGGGAAATGAAAGAGACCCATTTCTTGGAGATTTCTGGGTGATACTTTTGATATTTACTGCATTATGCTTACCATTTTGATTAAGAGGAACACCAGTATGATTCTAAAGATACTTCTTTCCATTGTCACTGCAATTAGTAGGTCTATTTGGCTAATTCAATTGAAAACTGTGGACAAATATTTGTGACTCGACAGGTATTTATACAGAATTTCCAATACGTGTCGCAACAATTTTAACTAGACCTTGATGAGTTTGCGATCATGATCATATAATTATTGCAATTAGGTATGCTTAGGTATGTAAATCATAACAGCAACAATTGAGGTTGAGGATCGTATGATTCGGCTAAATACTCCTACACCGGCACACATAATTATATATTATATATATATTAACACCAATATATGTATAAACTTTTATATATATAATATATACTATATATATATAGGAGGTAGAAAACTCCGACACGCCATGAAGCAGCAATTTTCTCTCCGAACTGATTTCATCTCAGTTCGAATTTTATATACATTAAATTAGGCTGAAGTTTTTAACTATTTTTTTTGTCAAATCACTTGGAAGACGGTTGATGAGAAAGACTTTCAGGTGGCCACCATTAGTTCTTGTTCGACCCATCAAACAAACTCCTGCTCCGTTTTCAGCAGATTAGTAAAGGATGAAATGATACATCATTCTCTTACGAACCTGTAGCAGATTAGATAGAGTTTATAAAATATATACATATCTACATATGTATGTGTCGTTGTACGATCATTTAGGTGGATCATACTGCAAGTTTATGATTTACATACTCCTATACCTACATCCAATTTTAATAGTGCGATTAAAAACTAATCATGAACTAGTCGAAGTGATTGTGACACGTATTGGAAACATGGTATAAATAGCAGACGAGTCACAAATATTTGTCCCAGTTTCCAATTAGATTTGCCAAATAAGCCAACATTCTGCTGTGATAATGGGTAGAATTATATTTCAAATTCTTTTGATCTTCCTGTTATTCAAAATGGTAAGCGAGTGGGTTTTAAAATATCCGAACAAAATTGTGGCCTAAAAACTAAAACACTTTTAAATGTCTATTCAATAAATTCCAACTATTATTCTTCTCGTACTTTCTAGCATTACTCCCTACTGACTGTGGAGAGCTCAGTGTGCACTGCAATCGATGCGAACTTCTCCCAGTTCGAGGTCTGTGAAGTGAGACGCAATAAAGCCAATATTCCGGCTTTCTATATGAAACTTCACCTGCTTCAATTACCCGTCACCAACTGCTTCCTCGATGCGGAGCTTCACCAAATTGGCCAGAAGAAGTCTATAGTTTTGTTTAAGGCCTCCTGGGATGGCTGTAAATTGATGAAAAATACCAGAAAATTTTCTTCGTTTAAATTTTTCTACAACTTGTTCACTAAATATTCGAATATCAATCATTCGTGTCCCTACAATGTAAGTTGCCATTAGTCATTATTGTCTGATATATAGTTACTTGGATTATCTTTTCGCATGATTTCAGCATGATGTTATTATAAATGATCTTGCACCGACCAAATTATTTGTACCAATACTTAAAGGAAAATATCTCCTCAAGACCAGCTATACCGTCAATGGACAGCGACGACTAACGGTGGATGTTTATGTTATCGAAAGCTAGAGAGCAGTTTGTGTCCTGTGGATTAGAGAGCAGTTTATGCCCTTCATGTCTATGTTGTCTATGTACTATTTCCACTATATGTATGTATGTAGCTTGAGATAGACTCAATAAAGCCACACTTTCAGCATGACTATGAAAAATCGGTTTTTTTTTTCATTTCTACCCCACCGTACTTGCAGGTGTTCAATCCTCCAGCTCAAAATGTTTGCACAACAGAATAAAAATCTAAATTGCTGCCTTATATGTTGGATGTGAGTGGGTTTGTTAAAGTTTCTTTTTTGGGAGTTTGGGAGGATCATACGATCGGCATGAAGCAACAATCTCCCCTCCGGACTGAGTTCACCTCAGTTGCAATTTCAACCGATCTACAGATATAAGACATATAAAAATATGGACAATTCGTTTGGGCATAGCTAGATTATCTTACGATAATCATGATTATTCACAATGTCCCAGATCGATTTCACTAGGTATTAGCAATGGATTGTGAAACTCCATCCAAATTGATATTGAAACTAAAGAACAGCACACATTGTGGGTGGCACGATCACACAGGTAAGCAAGGACATTTGTTGGGCTCTACTATTCATGGGAGCATATTCGAGACCGATCGATCTCAAAAGCCTCTGCAGAAAGAACACTGTGTTTAGAGCAACATTGCGGAGGGCAGCTAGGCTAAAAGCGTTATAGAGGTATGGTGAGACAAGGAGAGAGTGAGAGGACAGGAGTAGAACTGAGGTAGGAAACTTTTACCAAAAAAGATGAATTTGAGAGAGGGTTTTGATACTCGTGCTAGTGTTAATTAGCGACATTGACCCAAGGTTTTGAAAGTACAATTTTTCTAAACTGTTAGTACCCATGCCTATACAATTTCCGCTGCAGTACAACACACTATGGTGGAGTAAAAATAAAAAAAAACCGATTTTCGTAGTTATGCTAAAAGTGTGGCTTTATTGTGTCTATCTCAAGATACATACATTCATATAGTGGAAATAGTGAATTGTAAGCTACAACGAAACATCCACATACACAACATAGACATGAGGGGCATAAACTGCTCTCAGATCCATAGGACACCAACTGATATATAATCTGTAGGACACAAACTTGTGCTCTCTAGCCGATGATTAGCTTTCGTTGCCATAAACATCCACCGTTAGTCGTCGCTGTCCATTGACGGTATATGGTTGGTACCATTTTTATCCCCTTTTTCATTTTACCCTTTAAAAGTACAAATTTCGAAAAATCCCTTTATTTTATGTGTCTACGCAATCAGAGGAATGTATACACCGAATTTCATTATTCCAAGTGTAGCCGTTTGGTTGGTACCATTTTTATCCCTCCATACCCATTGTATCCCTTGAAAGTACGAATTTGAATAAAAAATCTTTTAGTTTTCATGTCTACGTAGTCAAAGAAATGTATACTCCGAATTTCATGACTCTAGCTGCGGTCCTTTGGTTGGTACTATTTTTATCCCCTTTTTCTATTTTGACCCCAAAAAGTACGAATTTCGAAAAATCAGTTTATTTTCCGTGTCTACACAGTCAGAGGAATGTATACTCCGAATTTCATGACTCTAGCAGCGGTTATTTGATTGGTACTATTTTTAATCCCCTTTTTTCATTTTAACCACAAAAAGTACGAATTTTAAAAAATCCGTGTAGTTTACTTGTCTATGCAATCAGAGGAATGTATACACCTAACTTCATTATTCTATGTACAGCCGTTTGGTTGGTACCATTTTTATCCCTCTATTCCCATTTTACCCCTTAAAAGTACGATTTTGGAAAAAATACTTTTATATTATGTATCTACTCAATTAGAGGAATGTACACACCGAATATCGTGTTTCTAGCTGTTGTCGTTTAATATGTATCATTTTTATCCCTTTTTTGCCCCATTTCACCCCCTACAAATAATAATCACTTTATGGTGCACGTTTTTGCTATAAGGGGAATGCGCATACCAAATATCAAGCAAATATAAACAGACATATTCAAAAAACATGCTTAAATACGCTCAAATATTAGGGATTATTATGGGTATTTTTAGTCCTTGTGAGGGAAATATTTTTCCCTTTGGGCCGATTTTGCCCCATTTCAATCCCAACCGATCTACGACTATAAGACGCATTTATAGAAAATTTGAACGTCCTAGCTCCTTTCGTTTAGATGCTAGCGTGTTTTCAACAGACGGACGGACATGGCTAGATCGTCTTAGAATTTTATGACGATCACGAATATATATACTTTATAGGGTCTCAGGTCGATATTTCAAGGTGTTACAAACGGAATGACAAAGTTAGTATACCCCCATCCTGGAGGTAAAGGGTATAAAAATATATATTCTCGTATTTCATTTGTCAAGGTTTTATAGCGCCCTTTAAACAAAAAAGAAAAAATCATAATTTTTAAAAAATTATCTTGCGTCTCCAAAGAGGGTCATAACTGCCACATTTATTAATACATTTTCTTGAAATAGGCCTTGTTTTCTTTGCTTAGATGTCAGCTATTACAAAATAATAAATATATATTCTCGTATCTAATTTTTCAAGGTTTTTTGGCGCCCTTTAAACAAAAATTAAAAAAATCATGATTTTTAAGAAATTATTTTTCTTCTCCAAACAGTTACCAAACTTTTACATTTATCCACCGATTTTCTTCAAACAGGTCTTGTTTTCTTCGCTTAGATGTCAGCTATTAAAAATTGTAATAGAATATTCTGTTATCTAATTTAAAATGGTTTTTGGAGCCCTTTAAAAAAAATGAAAAAATCATGATTTTTAAATTTTTTTTTTGCGTCTGCAAAGAGGGTCATAACTTCTACGTTTATCCCTAGAGTTTCTTCAGATAAGCCTTGTTTTCTTCGCTTAAATGTCAGCTATAACAAAATAAATCAAATTATTCTGTTATATAATTTGTCAAGGTATTTTGGTGTCCTTTAAACAAATATTCAAAAAAATCATGATTTTTCTCAAAAGTATTTTGTGTGCCTATAGAGTCATAACTTCTACATTTATCCATAGATCTTTCGCATATAGATATGGGTTACTTCGTTAGAATTCGTATTTAAAAATAAAACAAAATATTTTTTTCCATATTTTTTCATTTTTTATTGTTTTTTGTTTGACCAACAAAATAAAGTTTTTTAACTCAATTTTTTCAATATCTAGGATACTGTTCCTAACCCATGATACGTTGCACGATGCACAAGATCATTCGTGGTTTCAGCGTTTGCTAAAATTTGTCGCCTAACGAAGCCATCAAGCTATAAGTAGAAATGCACGACAACACAGCCTTAGCTTTATATGTTACCTTCAGTAAGTTCAACCAGGACTACACATCTTTAAGTACAGTGGGTAAACAATTAAAACAACAATCTTTCTTTTCATTTCATTTGTAGTTATGCTGAACTGCATAAAGCCTTTATTGTTGCCAACACATGAAAAAGTACACAACAGCGACCACATATAGGACACAAACTAAAGTCTAATCTATACTTGTGTTTAGACCTCTTTAGCATAAAAATCCACCGCTAGTCGTTTCTGGCCATTCATTTTATAGCTGGTCTTGAGTACGTAATTCCCCTTGAGTAATGGTATAAATAATTTGGGCGTAGAAAGATCATTTACCATAAGATCATGCTGAAATCATACGAAAACATATCATATCATATGATGATGGAAATTGATGACAACTTACCGTGTAGGGACACGAATGATTGATATTCGAATATTTAGTGAACATATTGTAGAAAAACTTAAACGAAGTAAATTTTCTGGAATTTTCCATCAATTTACAGGCATCCCAGGTGGCCTTAAACAAAACTACAGCGTTATTCTGTCGCATTTGTTGAAGTTCCGCTTCGAGGAAGCAGTTGGTGACGGGTAATTGAAGGAGGTGAAGTTTCATATAGAAGGCCGGAATATTGGCTTTATTCCGTCTCACTTCACAGACCTCGAACTGGGAGAAGTTTGCATCGATTGTCGTGCAAACGGATCTTTCCATGATCAATAGGGTGTAATGCTGTGGAAAGTGTGGGAAATGAAAGAGACCCATTTCTTGGAGATTTCTGGGTGATACCTTTGATATATACTGATTTATGCTTACCATTTTGATTAAGAGGAACACCAGTATGATTTTAAAGATACTTCTTTCCATTGTCACTGCAATTAGTAGGTCTATTTGGCTAATTCAATTGAAAACTGTGGACAAATATTTGTGACTCGACAGGTATTTATACAGAATTTCCAATACGTGTCGCAACAATTTCAACTAGACCTTGATGAGTTTGCGATCATGATCATATAATTATTGCAATTAGCTATGCTTAGGTATGTAAATCATAACAGCAACAATTGAGGTTGAGGATCGTATGATTCGGCTAAATACTCCTACACCGGCACACATAATTATATATTATATATATATATTAACACCAATATATGTATAAACTTTTATATATATAATATATACTACATATATATAGGAGGTAGAAAACTCCGACACGCCATGAAGCAGCAATTTTCTCTCCGAACTGATTTCATCTCAGTTCGAATTTTATATACATTAAATTAGGCTGAAGTTGTTAACTATTTTTTTTTTGTCAAATCACTTGGAAGACGGTTGATGAGAAAGACTTTCAGGTGGCCACCATTAGTTCTAGTTCGACCCATCAAAAACTCCTGCTCCGTTTTCAGCAGATTATTAAAGGAAGAAATGATGCATCATTCTCTTACGAACCTGTAACAGATTCGATAGAGTTTACAATATATATACATATCTACATATGTGTGTGTCGTTGTACGATCATTTAGGTGGATCATACTGTACGTTTATGATGTACATACTCCTATACCTACATCCAGTTTTAATAGCATGATTAAAAACTAATCAAGAGCTAGTCGAAGTGATTGTGACACGTATTGCAAAATTGTTATAAATAACAGGCGAGTCACAAATATTTGGCCACAGTTTCCAATTAGATTTGCCAAATAAATCAACTTTCTGCTGTGACAATGGATAGAATTATATTTCAAATTCTTTTGATCTTCCTGTCATTCAAAATGGTAAGCGAATGGGTTTTAAAATATCCGAACAAAATTGTGGCCTAAAAACTAAAACACTTTTAAATGTTTATTCAATAAATTCCAACTATTATTCTTCTCGTACTTTCTAGCATTACACCCTACTGACTGTGGATAGATCAGTGTGCACTGCAATCGATGCGAACTTCTCCCAGTTCGAGGTCTGTGAAGTGAGACGGAATAAAGCCAATATACCGGCCTTCTATATGAAACTACAACTGCTTCAATTACCCGTCACAAACTGTGTCGTCGATGCGGAACTTCAACAAATTGGACAGAATAATTCTTTAGTTTTGTTTAAGGCTTCCTGGGATGCCTGTAAACTGATGGAAAATACCAGAAAATTTACTTCGTTTAAATTTTTGTACAATTGGATGACTAAATATTCGAACATCAATCATTCGTGTCCCTACAATGTACGTTGCCATTAGTCATTATTGTCTGATATATAGTTACTTGGATTATCTTTTCGCATGATTTCAGCATGATCTTATTATAAATGATCTTGCACCGACCAAATTATTTGTACCAATACTTAAAGGAAAATATCTCCTCAAGACCAGCTATACCGTCAATGGACAGCAACGACTAACGGTGGATGTTTATGGTATCGAAAGCTAGAGAGCAGTTTGTGTCCTGTGGATTAGAGAGCAGTTTATGCCCTTCATGTCTATGTTGTCTATGTACTATTTCCACTATATGTATGTATGTAGCTTGAGATAGACTCAATAAAGCCACACTTTCAGCATAACTATGAAAAATCGGGTTTTTTAATTTTTACCCCACAGTACTTGCAGGTGTTTAATCATCCAGCTCAAAATGTATGACCGACAGATTAAAAATCTAAATTACTGCCTTGTCTGATTTGTAATAGATTTTTTGGGAGTTTGGGAGGATCATACGATCGGCCTGAAGCAACAATTTCGGCTCCGGACTGATTTCACCTCAGTTGCAATTTCAACCGATCTGCAACAATTAGACATATACAAATATGGACAATTCGTTTGGACATAGCTAGATTATCTTACGATAATCATTATTATTCAAATTGTCTCAGATCGACTTTTCAAGGCATTAGCAATGGATTGTGAAACTCCATCCAAATTGATATTGAAACTAACCTTGTGGGTGGCACGATCACACAGGTAAGCATGGACATTTGTTGGGCTCTACTATTCATGGGACCATATTCGAGGCCGATCGATCTCAAAAGCCTCTGCAGAAAGAACATTGTGTTTAGAGCAACATTGCGGAGGGCAGCTACGCATTGTAGAGGCATGCTGAGAAAGGGAGAATAGAACCGAGGTCGGAAACTTTTACCAAAAAACAAAGTATTCGAGAGAGAGTTTTAATACTGGTATTCCATCCAGAAATTACGACAATGCGAACCTAGCGACATTGACCTCAGTTTTTTAAAGTACCATTTTTCCAAACTGTTAGTACCCATTCCCATACAATTTTGGCTGCAACACACTACGGTGGAGTAAAAATTAAAAAAAAACGATTTTCGTAGTTATGCTAAAAGTGTGGCTTTATTGTGTCTATCTCAAGATTCATACATACATATAGTGGAAATAGTGAGTTACAATCTACGACGAAACATCTACATACACAACATAGACATGAAGGGCATAAACTGCTCTCTAATCCATAGGACACAAACTGCTCTATAATCCGTAGGACTCAAACAGCTCTCTAGCCGATGTCTAGCTTTCGTTACCATAAATATCCACCGTTAGTCGCTGCTGTCCATTGACGGTATAGCTGGTCTTGAGGAGGTATTTCCCTTTGAGTAATGGTACAAATAATTTGGTCGGTGCAAGATCATTTAATAAGATCATGCTGTAATCATGCGAAAAGATAATCCAAGTAACTATATATCAGACAATAATTACTAATGGCAACTTACATTGTAGGGACACGAATGATTGATATTCGAATATTTAGTCATCAAATTGTACAAAAATTTAAACGAAGTAAATTTTCTGGTATTTTTCATCAATTTACAGGCATCCCAGGAGGCCTTAAACAAAACTATAGAATTATTCTGTCCAATTTGTTGAAATTCCACATCGATGACACAGATTGTGACGGATAATTGAAGCAGTTGAAGTTTCATATAGAAGGCGTTAATATTAGCTTTAGATCGTTTCACTTCGCAGACCTCGAAGTGGGAGAAGTTTGCATCGATTGCCGAGCAAACTGATCTATCCCAAGTCAGTATGGTGTAATGCTAGAAAGTACGAGAAAAATAAAAGAAATACAACACTTGGAGATCACTTATTAAAAATGTCTAAGTTTTGTACAAATGTCTGGTACAAAGTCCAGAAACATTTCGATTTCCAATATAATCGCTACGAACGGTTTCATTCATAATACTGTTGTTGGTCTTCGCCTTCGCTGATATTACCATTTTGATTAACCCCAATAACACCAATAGAATTTTAAAGATAATTATTTCCATTGTCCCAGCAGAGAGTATGCTTATTTGGCAACTCGTATTGGAAAATGTGGACAAATATATTTGACTGGACTTGTATTTATTTATATAAAAATTTCCACATGCATTGCAATAAACTGAAGTACACCATGATAAGATCTGATCGGGTTTGTTTGCAAGAGGTGTTATGAAAAATAAATAGAAGCAATCAATTCCTTTCGTATGATGCCTAAATGATGAATATCGAACGAAAAATGAGGTCACTGACTCCATTTTTGTGAAATAATTTAATGCAGGAGATGGTTTCAGAGCCAAAATTCATTTTACAAAAATGAGCGCTGCGGCGTTTCATTTCATTCCGATGTTCATCATTCGAAAGGTATTGACAGCAGCTATTTAGCTATATATCTAAAAGAGTTGCGTGATTGAGTGACTGACTGACTGACTGATTACTCCCCAGACCAAACGGCTAGAGCTAGAATCATGAAATTTGGTGTGTACATTTCTCTTACAGTGTAGAGGTGTGATAAGACGGGATTTTTCGAAATTCGTACTTTTAAGGGGTAAAACGGGGTAAAAGGGATAAAAAGCGATAAAAATGGTACCAACGCAATGACCAAACGGCTGGGCCTAGAATCTGCCTAGAAATTTGGTATGGATATTCCTCTTGCGGCATGAAGAAATCGCAAAAAGTGACATTTTAAAAATTCGTACTTTTGGAGGGTTAAATGGTACAAAAAGGGACAAAAATGGTACCTACAACATGGTTGAAACTAGAATCATGAAATTTGGTATGTACATTTCCCTTACAGTGATGAAATCAGATTTGAAGGGAGTTTTTCGTAATACGTACTTTGAAGGGGTAAAATGGGGTAAAGAGGGATAAAAATTGTACCACCGCAATGACCAAACGGCTGGGACTAGAATCTTGAAATTTGGTACAAAAATTTCTCTTACAGCTTCAACGCGCCCAAGAAAACATTTTTAAAAATTCGTACTTTCAAGGGGTAAAATGGGGTAAAAAGGGATAAAAATGGTACCACCGCAATGACCAAACGGCTGGGCCTAGAATCTTGAAATTTGGTATGGACATTCCTCTTATAGCATGAAGACATACCAAAAGATTTCATTTGCAAAATTCGAACCTTTGTGGGGTCAAATTGGACAAAAAGGGACAAAACTTGTACCAACAACATTGCTGAAGCTAGAACCATGAAATTTGGTATGAAATGTACATACCAAATCTTACAGCGAAGAGATCAGTTTTGAAGGGTTAAAGATGGATAAAAATTGTACCACCGCAATGACCAAACGGCTGGGACTAGAATCTTGAAATTTGATATAAAAATTTCTCTTATAGCTTCAACGCGCCCAAGAAAATATTTTTAAAAATTCGTACTTTTTGGGGGTGAAATCGGATAAAAGGGATAAAAATAGTACCAATAAAATGGATGGAACTGAAACCATAAAATGCGGTGTGTACATCCCCCAAAATGTTTAGAATCGCAAAATGAAGGAATTTTTCGTAATTTGTAGTTTTAAAGGGAAAGGGGATAAAAAGGTACTAACAACACGGATGACGCTACAATAATGAAATTCGGTGTGTATATTCGTTTTACAGCGCAGATCACTAATAAGAAAGCATTTTTCGAAATTTGTACTTTTAAGGGATTAAATGGGATAACAATTGTACCTCCATCCTGACCAAACGGCAGGGCCTAGAATCTTGGGCATTACTTTTATAGCACGAATGCGATCAAGGAAATATTTTTAAATTCGTACTTTTTGTGGGTGATATCGGGTAAAAATGGATAAAAATGGTACCAATCAAACGGATGGAGCTGGAATAATAAAATTCGGTGTGTACATTAGGGCGTACCTCAAAAAAAAGTTCGCCGTACACCTTCGAATATGAAGTATTATTGAAAGGTAGTTTCAAAAAAAAAAATTTTATTTTTTTATGCCGAACGTAGGGGTCGCGCTTTTACATTTTTCTATATAACTTGTATTTATAAACGGATTTTAAAGTGTGATACATCGATGTTTTTGTCTCGACGAGGCCGATTTTTTTGTCTTTGAAGTCATTGAGCTCAAGCACCCCCTTCTGGTACTTACCCATCATTTCTCAGTTGCTACTACCCTAATGTACCACTCTAATAATCGAAAATTAAAGCTCGCATAAAATCATGAATCATGTTTGAGCTCAATGACTTCAAAGACAAAAAAATCGGACAAAAACATCGATGTATCACACTTTAAAATCCGTTTATAAATGCAGAAGTTATATAGAAAAATGTAAAAGCGCGACCCCTACGTTCGGCATAAAAAAATAAAAAAAATTTTTTTGAAACTACCTTTCAATAATACTTCATATTCGAAGGTGTACGGCGAACTTTTTTTTTTTACTTGTAACCTGGTACGCTCTAGTGTACATCCCTGAAAATGCTTACAAACGCAAATTGAAGGAATTTTTCGAAATTCGTACTTTTAAAGTGTAAACGAGAAAAGCGGGATAAAAAGGTGCCAAGAACATGGATAACGCTACAATAATTAAATTCGGTACGCATATTCGTCTTGCAGTGTAGATGAGTAATAACAAGGAATTTTCCGATATTTGTACTTTTAAGGGACTAAATGGGTTAAAAATTGTACCAAAATACTGTGCCTAGAATCTTGAAATTTGGAACGCTTATTACCTTCAAAACAAGGTATAACACATTAAAATCGGTCAAGTATTTCAGGAGTTACAGTCGATTGAATGAACACACCTTTTGAAAAAAGTAGACTCATATATTTTATCGCATACAATTCTATTTATTCAATTTTAAAATTCATTAAACCTACACCATTCTCAGACCTTCTGAAAGCCAATTTGTCGTATCCAGTACTATAGTTGACCCCGACAATAGTGGAATTGGTGTTAAAAGCAGGCATCATCCATTCCATGGTGTTTCAAACGCCAACTAAATGACCCATATTGCATGAGTCTCAATACCATTCAACCACAAAGACCACAGCACAACAATTGCAATAGGAAAGGACAACTTCTTCTAGAGAAAATGACCATATATGTCTTGACGGCTGAAAGCTAGAGAAAAATTGTTAACATTGTTTTCCTGCATAGAAGCCTCAATTGGTCATACTTTCCAGTTGGCATTCTTACACTCGAAGAATTAATCACAGAAAAGGGAGCTAGTCTCTACCGCTAACGTAGAATGTTGTTAACAAGGCTTTCTATACATAAATGTCGCCACGTATGCAACTCGATGCCAATGTATGCTTTGTCACTGGCTGCGTTTGTTTTTTACTTTACATTCGAAAAGTGAGTTGTGGTTCTCATTCGGTTGGCAGCATTATATACTTTAAGAGCTGGGATATTTTGCGAAGCCTTCTGCAGGCGGTCGTCACAGACCAGTAATCAAGTAGCAAAACATCGTTTTTCCATATTCCATTTTTCCATTTTCCATATTTATTGTGCCCATCTCAAGATATAGTGGACTTTTTCGGATATAAAAAACATAAGAAATAAACAACATGTAAGGCACAAGCTGCTCTCCACCCTATCATTAGTCCTCTTTGCAATAAAAATTCACGGTTACTCGTTTCTGGCCATTCACTTGTCTTGAGTACATAATTCCCCTTGAGTAATGGTATAAATAATTTGGTCGTAGCAAGATCATTTACCATAAAATCATGCTGAAATCATACGAATATAATGTATAACGATACACACATATGTAGATAATGCGTGTATCGTTATACGATCATTTAGGTGGATCATACTGTACATTTATGATTTACATACTCCTATACCTACATCCAATTTTAATAGCACGATTAAAAACTAATCATGAGCTAGTCGAAGTGATTGTGACACGTATTGGTATAAACTTGGTATAAATAACAGACGAGTCACAAATATTTGTCCACAGTTTCCAATTAGATTTGCCAAATAAGCCAAATTTCTGCTGCGACAATTATATTTCAAATTCTTTTGGTGTTCCTGTTATTCAAAATTGTAAGTAGAAGCGAGTGGGTTTTAAAATATCCGAACAAAATTGTGGCCTAAAATCTAAAACACTTTCAAATGTTTATTCAATAATCTCCAAGTTTTATATTTCTCGTACTTTCTAGCATTACACCCTACTGACTGTGGATAGATCAGTGTGCACTGCAATCGATGCGAACTTCTCCCAGTTCGAGGTCTGTGAAGTGAGACGGAATAAAGCCAATATACCGGCCTTCTATATGAAACTTCACCTGCTTCAATTACCCGTCACCAACTGCTTCCTCGATGCTGAGCTTCACCAAATTGGCCCGAAGAAGTCTATAGTTTAGTTTAAGGCCTCCTGGGATGCCTGTAAATTTATGAAAAATACCAGAAAATTTTCTTCGTTTAAATTTTTCTACAACTTGTTTACTAAATTTTCGAACATCAATCATTCGTGTCCCTACAATGTAAGTTGCCATTAGTCATTATTGTCTGATATATAGTTACTTGGATTATCTTTTCGCATGATCTTATTATAAATGATATTGGACCTACCAAATTATTTGTACCAATACTTAAAGGAAAATATCTCCTCAAGACCAGCTATACCGTCAATGGACAGCAGAGACTAACGGTGGATGTTTATGGTAACGAAAGCTAGTCGTCGGCTAGAGAGCAGTTTGTGTCCTTTGGATTAGAGAGCTTGTGTCTTACATGTCTATGTTGTCTATGCACTGTTTCCACTAAATGTATGTATGTTTCTTGAGATAGACACAATAAGGCCACACTTTCAGTATAACTATGAATAATAGGTTTTTCTACTTTTAACCCCATCGTACTTGCAGGTGTTTAAGCTCAAAATGTATGCCCAACAGATTAAAAATCTAAATTACTGCCTTGTCTGATTTGTAATAGATTTTTTGGGAGTTTGGGAGGATCATACGATCGGCATGAAGCAACAATTTCCCCTCCAGACTGATTTCGCCTCAGTTGCAATTTCAAACGATCTGCAACTATTAGACATATACAAATATGGACAATTCGTTTGGGCATAGCTGGATTATCTTACGACAATCATGATTATTCAAAATATCTCAGATCGTCTTTTCAAGGTATTAGCAATGGATTGTGAAACTCCATCCAAATTGATATTGAAACTAAAGTACAGCACACCTTGTGGGTGGCACGATCACACAGGTAAGCATGGACATTTGTTGGGCTCTACTATTCATGGGACCATATTCGAGACCGATCAATCTCAAAAGCCTCTGCAGAAAGAACATTGTGTTTAGAGCAACATTGCGGAGGGCAGCTAGGCTAAGAGCATTGTAGAGGTATACTGAGAAAGGGAGAGTATTCATGGGACCATATTCGAGACCGATCAATCTCAAAAGCCTCTGCAGAAAGAACAATGTGTTTAGAGCAACATTGCGGATGGCAGCTACGCTAAGAGCATTGTCGAGGTATGCTGAGAAAGGGAGAGTAGAAGCGAGGTCGGAAACTTTTACCAAAAAAACAAAGTATTCGAGGGAGAGTTTTAATACTGGTATTCCATCCTGAAATTACGACAATGCGAACCTAGCGACATTGACCTCAGGTTTTGAAAGTACCATTTTTCCAAACTCTTAGTACCCATTCCCATACAATTTTGGCTGCAACACACTACGGTAGGGTAAAAATTAAAAAAAAAAAACGATTTTCGTAGTTATGCTAAAAGTGTGGCTTTATTGCGTCTATCTCAAGATACATACATACATATAGTGGAAATAGTGAATTGCAAGCTACGACGAAACATCCACATACACAACATAGACATTAAGGACATAAACTGCTCTCCAATCCATAGGACACAAACTGCTTAGCTAGCAAGACTAGCTTTCGTTACCATAAACATCCACCGTTAGTCGTCGCTGTCCATTGACGGTATAGCTGGTCTTGAGGAGATATTTTCCTTTGAGTAATGGTACAAATAATTTGGTAAGTACAAGATCATTTATAATAAGATCATGCTGAAATCATACGAAAAGATAAGCCAACTAATACATATCATATAATGATGGTGATTGATGGCAAACTTACATTGTAGGGACACGTATGATTGATATTCGAATATTTAGTCAACAAATTGTAGATAAATTTAAACGAAGTAAATTTTTTGGTATTTTCCATCAGTTTACAGGCATCCCAGGAGGCCTTAAACAAAACTAAAGAATTATTCTGTCCAATTTGTTGAAGTTCCGCATCGACGACACAGTTTGTGACGGGTAATTGAAGCAGTTGTAGTTTCATATAGAAGGCGGGAATATTAGCTTTAGATCGTTTCACTTCGCAGACCTCGAAGTGGGAGAAGTTTGCATCGATTGCCGAGCAAACTGATCTATCCAAAGTCAGTAGGGTGTAATGCTAGAAAGTACGAGAAAAATAAAAGAAACACAACACTTGGAGATCACTGATTAAAAATGTCTAAGTTTTGTAGATTCTGATACAAAGTCCAGAAACATTTCGATTTCCAATATAATGGATTCGAACGGTTTATTCATAATAATGTTGTTCGACTTCGACTTCGCTGATATTACCATTTTGATTAACCCCAACACCAGTAAAATTTTAAAGATAATTATTTCCATTGTCCCAGCAGAAAGTATGCTTATTTGGCAACTCGTATTGGAAACTATGGACAAATATTTTTGACTGGACCTGTATTTATAGAAAATTTCCAAATGCGTCGCAATAACTTGCACTAGACCTTGATGAGTTTCTGATCGGGTTATAATTGTTACAATTAGATACACTGGTATGTGTATAAGGCATTATAAGATCACGTGATCATATATATATATAGATATAGATATACCTACGAAACGATAATGGTAATACTAAATACTGGTATACTTATAAATATGTATATGGATATGTTCTCAGATATTCTGCCATAACGTTTCCCAAAAGAAAAATGCTCCCTGATACCTGCATTTTATAGTAGCTCTATTATAACCCAAATCGGAAGAAAATACAGGGTGGCCCAGAAAGACCGAAGTGGTGTGAATTCCTTATAACTTTTTTATTATAATTTTTTTTTCTTTTCTTTTCAGTATTTTGTAAAGAAGACTTGGATAATTTATAATGGAGCAATACACAATTGAACAACGTGCCCATATTGTTGAAATTTACTTTTCAAATCAACGGTCCATTGTGTTGACTCAGCGTGCATACCGTCGTCAATTTAATGTGCGGGGATTTAACCGCTCCAGACTGTTTTCTTTGGGGCTATTTAAAAGGAAAAGTTTATGTTAATAAGCCTAGGACTATTGAGGAGTTAAAAACCAATATTCGAGAAGAAATTAACAACATACCACCGGAAGTTTTGCGAAAGGTCATGGAAAATGTGTTGGAAAGAGCACATTTGTGCGAAGCAGAATATGGCCACCACTTGCGGGATATCATTTTTAATAACTAATCCAAAAATATTCCCCATAAATTTAATGTATTTAAAAAAAAAAATTAAAAAAATATCTCTTAAATAAAAAGTTATAAACAAAACAATTCACACCACTTCGGTCTTTCTGGGCCACCCTGTATTTTGCAGTTTTTCCACATGCGAAATGGTCAACTTGCGGTCTTGTACTCTCAACATTTGTTGTCATGAAATTTTCAGGATAGTAATAACATGACGTAGACGCCGACTAAGAAAGGATTTTACGAAATTCGTACTTTTATGGGGGGAAATGGTACAAAAAGGGATAAACATCCAACCTTCGTCCTGGCTAAACGGCAGTAGCTAGAAACATGAAATTCGGTGTGTGCCTTGAACTGACCATGCAGACGAACTACAAACAGGCATTTTTCGAAAATTTCTACTTTTAAGGGAGGAAAGAGACAAAAAGGGATAAAAATGGTACCAATTTAAGTAATGCGGCTATATTTGGGAAAATCGGTATTTAAATTTCTCTGGGACTTACAACATAAGTGGATTTTTCGAAATATGTACTTTTAAGGGGTGCCCGGGACAAAAAGGGATAAAAATGGTACCAACTAAAGTATTGCAGCTAGAATCGTCAAATTTGGTATGTAAATTCCTCTGACCACGTAGAAGTGCAGTAAAATTGGGTTTTTTGAAATGTGTACTTTTAAGGGGTGCGCGGGACAAAAAAGGATAACAATGGTACCAACCAAATGGCCGCAGCTGAAAACCCATATTCTTCGTTCGATTTTCATAATTAAATTTAAACATCATTCAAAGGGTATTAATTCCTTCTATTTATTTTTCTCAGCTTTTTGCTGTCACTTTGAAAAAATGCAAAAAAAAAACAATATAAACGTCCAATAATTCGACCAATAAATTACACTCTTCATTCAGAAAAAAATTTTGAACAAAAATGAAATGTTTACTTTTAATGGGTGCGTGGGACAAAAAGGGATAAAAATGGTACCAACCAAATGGCCGCAGCTAGAATTATGGAATTCGGTGTATACATTTCTCTGCCTGCATAGACACCGAAAATAAAAAGATTTTTCCAGATGGTTGGTATATAAAGTTCGGCCCGGCCGAACATAACGCCTTTTTTTACTTGTTTTTTTATTTGTTAACTTGCAAATTTAAATTATAACCATGTTCAAAACGAGATTTGATTTCAAGACAACTTATGAGCTTCTTAAATTTTTCTAAAATTTTAAATTAAATCATTTTTTTCTCTGAGCGTGTCCGGCAACTGGTAGCACAGTAGAAGACATAGAAATGAATAGTTCGAGTCAAACGTAAAGAATGTTGTACTTACATTTTTGGAGCGATTAAGTAAGAAACGACAGAAGCAGCGGTAAAAATTGTGGTATCACGACCCAAGCCAAAAATACTTGGGACGGACACGGAAGACGGTGGTGATGATGCTGATGATGATGACGACGCTATCGATAACTATTGAAGACTCTGTACATACTACAGGCAACACTGATGACGATTGGGCTGATGATGATTGTACGGCCAAAGTGGTTGGATGTGCAGTGCAGTGGAGTGGAGTGGAGTATTCAGAATGCAGAAGTGCTTGCTTGGAATTGAACACAATAAAAGGTTGCGCAGAGCAAAAACTGGATGCTGGCGTTTTGCTTTTCTTTCTCTTTTGGCCTTTTTCTCCTTCTTCTTTTGCTTTTGTATTGTGTGCGCTTCTGTGCCCAAATCTCCTAAACGCTAAAGATCGAAATGCGAAATGCTTTCAATTCAAACTGGTTTCCAATGATTGGCGCGCGCGCAGAGTGGAAGTTTCGAACTGAAATTGTTGTGAATGAATGAATGCCGGAGATGTGTGCAATGTGTGTGTGATGTTGATGTGAGTGCAAGCAGGCCAATTCACATTGAGCTGCCGTTTAATTTACACTTCAGACAAAAGCCAATTCGCGGTTACTTTTTCTTTTTGGCCTTTTTCTTCTTCTTTCGCTTCCCATTTAGCAGACTTTAAGACGTCTTTCGATCAGATCACTGCCACGACAATCTCCAGCTTGTGGCACAAAACAACAACAACTGCAGCAAAAAAAGAGCAGACACAGCCTTTAACACTTCATACACAGCAATACCATTAACATGAAAAAAACATTTAAGAGGTTTTCAAGCCACTGCTGCAAAATGTTTTTATTATTAATACCGGCGTATTATCGCAGATTTGAGTCAGTCAGCAGACGCACAGGCTATAGACTTTGGCTCTTTAGGCAAACAATGATGTATGGACGTGGTTTAATCAGAATGCATACATTTACTTAAGACCCACGATCACGATAATGCATTTCGCATTTCAATTAAATATTTCTCGGGAAACCTGTAAATAGATAATGCACAGAGCAAAGAAATAGCATTAGAATTGCAATTAATATTCATAGGATCGCATTATTACACTATTTTTATGTAGTTGGTCTTAAGTTGGCTATTACACAGGGCTAGCTAGTACTCGCAAGAGGGGAGTGGTGTAAACAATGTTGTCATAGATGTTATAATACTTGGCAAATGTTGTCAATGTTGTTTAAGATCGGGCGATTCGTGAATATCAATTTGCATAGAACAGATATCGGCCAAAATCCGCATATCAAACCGTATAAATTGTTGTGTGACACAATGTTGTCAATGGCAGAGAGACTCTCATGTGCCAGAGAGACTCTCTCCTGTAACGAGCAGGGATTTTGCCGATCGTTGTCGACCACAGGGATTTTATAGTGGTCAAAAGTACAAAAAAAAAACATGAAATGGGGACAAGGGATTTTTTCAAATATTTCGGGGATTTTGTGGGGATATTCGAAGTGCTTTGAAAAATATTTTTGATTTGAACTCGGCTATGTCCTGTCTCATGACAATATTATATTTTATAGAATGCAAATTTCTATACAAATTTCACTGTGATTTTTATCACTTGGCACCCCACTGCCTTTATCATGGTTTTCAGAAAAGAAGCACAAAAAGAACAATTGAAAAGAATTCGTAATAACTAAAGTATTTAATACTACCAATAAAAAATAAAATTGAATTTATGAGGCTTCCTGAAAACAACACTTAAAAATCATGCCTTCCCGTGTATTTTTTACGTAGAATTTTTGTAAATTTGTTTAAATTTATATAAATTTTAAATTAAATAATAATATAATAATAATAAATTAATTAAGTAATAAATTAAATATAAATTTTGATTCTTATCTTAAAGTAACTTATTGAGTGACAACTAAAAACTTTTTGGTACTTGGTGGTAGTATCTTATAAAAAAGTTAGCTGCAGTCAATACCTATCGAATGGTGTCTAAATGATGAACATCGGTAGGAAATTGGCATCGCAGCGCTCATTTTTGTAAAAAGAGTTTGAACATTTTCGATCTGAAAAACCATATGCTTCGTTCGATTTTCATAATTTAAACATCATTCAAAAGGTATTGATTCCTTCTATTTTTCCTATTGTTTCCTAATCATAGGCTAATATGACCCGACCCACTTTGTCAAATCGAGAAGAATATTTGTATTGGGCCTAACATGGAATGAAGTGACCCACTTTCATAATAGGTGCTACCAGTTCAAGTATAGGGTCCGCCAAAAACCTTTTTTTTGAAAATGCTATAAAAAAATACTTAATATTTTCTCAAATTTCTTTTTTATTTGAAAGTACAATCCTTCCGGTTAATAATGGAAAATAATCTCATTCAAATGGCTGCTGAGGGCACCCCACAAAAAATAGTCCAACGGTTGAATAGTTAAAAAAAATACGTTAGATGGCGGACCCTATATAACGTGTTATGCTAAATTTGAAGAAATTCGGTGAAAATGCGTGATTTCTGGGGCGGAAAAAGTCACGCCGGGAGTGAAACTTGTATGGGAGCTATATATAGAAATTTGAACCGATCTGACCCATTGTCACAAAGGGTGTTTCTAGTGGAAATATACGATACTAGCAGTACCCGCTGCTTCGCACGCTAAAAAGCCAGTTATTTGTTAATTTTATCCGTCTTTGTTTTTGGATAGTATTTATTTAATTTTCTTTTGGTGGATATAGATAAATCTAAAATAGTAATTTGGAAACCTCCTATTAGCTATCACTCACACACATTCAAAGGAATGTGCTTGTCGATATGCACTATTTTAGCTGAGCTACTTCGTATGTATAATTTTTATAATTTTCTACCAAGTTTTGAACAAAAAATTACAACCATTTATATCCTCGATCTCATGTTTCTAGATTCAGCCAGCCAGTTTATAACTTTTTGCACCTCTTTTCCAAAAAGTACACATTTTGAAAAATCACATGTGTTTTTGCTTCCCCTAAAAATATGTACTTTATTTGGTAATACATGTATTCCTTGTTGACCTGTATCCCCCTTTTAAGTACAAATTTTGAAATATCCATTTATGTTCCGCGCTTGCAGCCGCTTCAGCCGTTTGGTCTGGGGGCTGGTCAATGATAAGTCAGTCAGTCAGTCAGTAACGCAACTCTTTTATATATATAGATTTTGCCAAATTTGAAGAAGATCTGTTAGAATATGTGGTTTCTAGACCAGAAAAAGTCAAATCGGGAGCGAAATTTGTATGAGAGCTATACATAAATCTGGACCGATCTTGCCTATTTTCACCATATGTTTAAACCATAGTTTAAACATAAGATGTTTTGGGAGCTATATAAATCTGAACCGATCTAACACATTTTCACCACAGGTGTTTTTTAAAATCAAAGATCGTTCGTCCTTATCTAGAAAAACTTTGTTGTGCTCAGTTTTATTTGGTTCTGGTTACAATTCCAACCTGTAATTTTATTTCAAGAATAGATGGACGGACAGACAGATGGACATTGCTAAATCGATTCAAAAAGTGATTCTAAGTCGATCGGTATAATTAACAATGGTTCTTTTGGATGTTACAAACAAAGACATAATACTCTCGTGGAGTGTATAAAAATTACACGGTTTTTAGATATATTATTAGGAATGTTTAGCTCTCAGACGGCTTGACGATATATTTTGCAGATAAACAAACCAATCTTCATAGCTAGGCAGTGACCGCAGCAATATATTTTCGTAACCCATCCTAATGTATATGGTCATTTCTTTAGTCACATACTGTCGTAACTGTCGTAAATTTACTAACTTTGTCATAAAACGAAAGGAGCTTGGACATCCACATTGTCCATAAATGCGTCTTATAGTCGTAGATCGGTAAGGATTTCAACAGGGCGAAATCGGTACAAAGGGACAAATTGACAAAATGGATAAAAATGGTACTAATCAAACACTAACAGCTAGAAATACGAAATTTGGTGTGTACATTCGTCTAATTGAGTAGATACATAATATAAAAGTATTTTTTTCAAAATTCGTACTTTTAAGGGGTAAAATGGGATTAGAGGGATAAAAATGGAACCAACCAAACGCCTGCACCTAGAATTGTGAAGTTCAGTGTATATATTCCTCTGATTGCGTAGAAACGTAAAATAAAGGGATTTTTCGAAATTGGTACTTTTTAGGGTTAAAATGGAAAAAGGGGTTAAAAATTTTACCAACCAAATGAATGCAGCTAGAGTCATGAAATTCGAAGTATACATCCCTCTGACTATGTATACACGAAAATTAAAAAGGGGTTTCAAATGCGTACTTTCAAGGGATACAATGAGAACATAGGGATAAAAATGGTACCAACCGAACGGATATAATAATGAAATTCCGTGTATACATTCCTCTGATTGCGTAGACACGTAAAATAAAGGGATTTTCCGAAATTCGTACTTTTTGGAGCTAAAATGGAAAACGGGGATAAAAAGAGTACCAACCAAATGACCGCAACTAGAGTCATGAAATTCGGAGTATACATTCCTCTGACTGCGTAGACACTAAAAATAAAAAGGTTTTTCAAATGCGTACTTTCAAGGGATGCAATGAGAACAGGGGGATAAAAATGGTACCAACTAAACGACTACAGCTGAATGATGAAATTTGGTGTGTAAATCTTTATAATTTCGTAGACTCATAAAATAGAAAGATTTTAGAGAGTCGTACGTTTAAGGGAGTAAAATGGGGAAAAGGGGATAAACATGGTCCCAACCAAATGACCGCAGCTAGAATCATGTGTATCCATTCCTCTGACTGCATAGACATGTGCATACCGAGTTTCACTATTATAACTGCAGCCGATTGGTTGGTACAATTTTTATCCCATTCGCCCCATTTTCCGCCTAAAAGTACATATTTCGAAAAATGCATTTATGTTTCACGTCTACACAGTCAAATGAATGTATACAGCGAATTTCACTATTCTAACTGCAGCCATTTCGCTGGTACCATATTTATCCCCCTTTGCCCCGTTTTCTGCATACAAGTACAAATTTCGAAAAATTCATATATGTTTCGGGTATACACAGTCAGATGAATGTATACTTTGAATTTCATGATTTCAACTTCAGCGGTTTGGTTGTCACCATTTTTAACCCTCTTTTCCTATTCTATCCCTAAAAAGTACAAATTTCGAAAAATCCTTCTATGTTATAGGAAATGTTATGTTTCTTGCTGTTGTCGTACTATTCGTACCATTTTTATCCCTTTTTATCCCATTTCGCCTGCTAAATGTTGTATTTACTTTCTGGTGCCATTCATGCTACAAGAAGAATGGAGGTAACAAATTCCAAGCAGAAATTTTCATAAACAATTGATTAAATAGTCAAAATTTTAGGGGTTATTATCAGTTCTTGTTAGTTAATAGTTTTTCCATCTAGGCCGTTTCAATTCCAACCGATCTGGTGTTAATCTGGTTGATTGGCCAGCTTATTTTAATAGAAAGTTATCAAATAAAAACCCATTATATTAACATTTATTTTATTAAGATTCAACTTGGAGATCGTTTTAATTTATTGGGTACTCGCTGATAATCGCGATCAAGATGCTAATGTTGTTACACAGCAGTTGAAGGAAGTTGTCAGTAGTATGGAAAATCAAAAAAAAGTCCTGGCAATGATGTGGACGATGTCCAACCAATAAAAAATTTAATATTTTTAAAAAAATGATGAGTAAATATATCGGAATATTCGGATGTATTAAAGATCCTCAAAATAGTTGCAACACCTAAACAGTCGCATACTTCTATTTTTAACTAGATATACAGCAGATGGTGGAAGTTGCCAGGAGTATGGAGATTCAAAAAAGTCCTGGCATCCTGATGTGGATGAAGTCCAACCAAATTTGAAATGATGACTAAGTACATCGGAATATTCGGATGTATTAAAGATCATCAAAATAGTTTCAATACCTAAACAGTATCAGGCTTCTACTGTAAACCAGGACATTGCAATCCTGCTTATTATTGATAAAATCTTTCTAGATTTCTTTTTTAATAAACTACTTCTTTATTTGGAGAGCAATAATCTACTATATGATGTTAAATTTGGAGGATGTTGTATTGAAAAATTGTTATATATACTAGGTAAGCAAGAGAATAAAGTTGTTATCTTATTTTTTGAATTTATTTTGGATATGCTCGATTGAACGGATTGATGCTTAACCCTAGTAAGACGAAAATGGTCCGTGTTAGGTCACAGGCTTATAGCCATTATTTAAGTGACAATGTTTGGTGAAATTTTAATATGTTAAACGATTGCCTAACAAAATTAATATTTTCCCTCGCAAGTGTAAAAATAAAAATACAAGAGAAACAAAAAACTCAAATTCAACCTCTATACAAATTTTACTATTTTCCAAATAGCAAGTTTTGAAAGGTTAGTCAAATTATTTGCGATCGATCCACCCTAGTGTACATATGTCCCATATAAAATAAACTCTCAGTTTGATTTCTAATTAGCTTCGAAATCCGAAAAAACATAGTTACCATATGAGCGAAGTTCTCGAAATAAACTTGAATGACGGAATACGGCGGAATGCGTGGTGGACACAGCAATTCCTGTGTAATTGAACCCCCCAAAAAAAGCAAATAGACAATGTGGGACACTTTCCTTATGAAGACAATTTCAGCAGGTGGCTTCACACTTGTTTTGCATGATTGCTCAATTTTTCATATTCGTTTTGATATTTTTTTTTTGCTTTGGCATTTGCTCAAACATGAAGACAGTTTGTCTGACCAGCGCCCACAGCACAGTGATCTCATGTCAATCAAACGAAACGTTTTTGGCAGCAGTTAAATCATTAAAAAAATCAGAATCTAGAGTTCATCTTTTTTGGATATGATTCAAATATTACGTGAAATCGTAGAAATTCTCATGTTGTTTTTTTGCTGATTTCATGTCAGGTTTTTTCTCTCCAGCCGGACAAGGTTACCATGTGCAGCAGCATTACCTAATACACCCACACTGTCCCGAAACGGAATGAATGAAGCGATGGCATTAATGAATGACTTACTTACTGACTTCTAACCGCGAGTCGAATGTTTGTTTGTTCGTTAAATTAGCACAGTTGTTATGCCAAACAGGCGTTCCTACCTAGTTTCTTGGGTATTTAACACCAATGAATGGAGAGCTCTGTCAAAAGAGTGGGCTTGGGCAAAAGTACGAGATTTCTTGGATGATCTCTACTAAAGACGATTCTTTAATTGCTCTCAGCAACATGTTAATGCGATGAGCAACATAATATTGGGATGAGTCAAGAATAGATTAATAAAAAGGACGCGTCCTGTTTCATATATCATACTAAAGGTTTTGTGTGACTACGTCAGGTAAAAAGCTAAAAACTGGTATTGTGATCACTACTTCGGTGTTGCCATATGTGTGTCGTAAACAAAAATTATAAATGAATAAATTAACCAATAAAAAATTAAATAAATCAAAAATTAGTCAAAAAAATAATAAATTAATTAATAAACTAAAAAACTAATAAATTTATAATTTAATAATAAAGTAATAAATTAAAAAGATAAAAAAATTAAAAAAAGATAAAAATAATAAATTAATTAATAAACTAAAAAACTAATAAATTTATAATTTAATAATAAAGTAATAAATTAAAAAGATAAAAAAATGAAAAATAATAAATTAAAATTTAAGGAAATTAACAAATATAAAAATTATTTTTAAATAAAAAATCAAAAATTAAAAAATATAAAATTAAAAAATAAACATTAAAAAGTCAAAAAATAAGAAGAATTAAAAATTTAGAAAAAAAAAATTGAATTTTAAAAATTTACTACTTTAAAATCTGAAAATTTTTAATTGAAAGACTAAAAGTTTGCAAAATTTAAAAATAATAAAAAATAAAAACAATAAACTAAAAAAATATATTAAAATATTAAAAACTAAAAATTAAACAAATAAAAATGAATGTATTTTAAAATTAAAAAATTAAAACTACAAAATTAAAAATTTAATTTTTAAATTGTAAAAAATAATAATTTTATAAATAAGAAATAGTAATTTAATAAATTAAAAAAATAATGGAATAAAAATTTTAAAAATAAATAAGTTCATAAATTAATTAATTAATAAACCAAGAAATTAATGAACTAATAAATTGATAAATGAAGAAAAATTAATAAACGAATAAATTAATAAAGATATAAATTACTAAAGTAATTATTTAAAAAATAAAAATCATAAAAAAAAATAAAAAATTAAAAAACAAGAAAATACTAATTAAAAATAAAAAAATTAAAAACCTTATAAATAAACAATCACAAAATTATATTTAAAAATTCAAATTTTATAATTTTTAATTGAAAGACTATAAGATTGCAAAATTTAAAATAAAGACATTCAAGAATAATAAAAAACAATAAATTTAAAAACCGAAATATTGAAATATTAAAAAATAAACAAATAAAAATTAAAAATTGAAGTATTCCAAAATTTAAAAATAAAATTACAAAATTAAATATTTAAACATTTAAAATTTTAAAAATTTAAAACATTAAAAATTAAAAAAAAATAAAGAAAAAATAATAAACATAAAAACTGAAAATTAAAACATTAAAAAATAAACAATTAAAAATGAAAAATTTTAAATTAAAAATACAAAATTAAATATTTAAACATTTAAAGCTTAAAATTTTAAACTACAAAATTAAAAAATTAATTTTTAAATTGTAAAAAATAGTAATTTCAAAATTTAATAAATTAAAAAAATAATGGAATAAAAATTTTAAAAATAAATAAGTTCATAAATTAATTAATTAATAAAAATTAAAAAAAAAAAATAAATTAAAAAAAAAGAAATTAATGAACTGATAAATTGATAAATGAAGGAAAATTAATAAACGAATAAAGTAATAAAGTAATTATTTAAAAAATAAAAATCATAAAAAATTAAAAAACAAGAAAATACTAATTAAAAACTTAATAAATAAACAATCACAAAATTATGTTTAAAAATTCAAATTTTATATTTTTTAATTAAAAGACTAAATTGCAAAATTTAAAATAAATGCATTCAAAAATAATAAAAAAAAACAATAAATTTAAAAACTGAAATATTGAAATATTAAAAATAAACAAATAAAAATGAAAAAATAAAACTTAAAGTATTCTAAAATTAAAAAATAAAAAAAACAAAATTAAATATTTAAACATTTAAAATTTAAAACATTAAAAATTAAAAAAAAAGTTAAGAAAAAATAATAAACTTAAAAACTGAAAATTAAACCATTAAAAATTAAAAATTTTAAATTAAAATTTAAAAATTAAATATTTAAACATTTAAAATTTTAAATTAAAAAATAAAATATCACAAATTAAAAAAAAAATTGATTTGAACTGGGATATTGTCCTGGCTCAAGACCATTTTGCATCTATATTTAATAGAATGCAAATTTATTTACAAATGGCATGGTGACATTTATTACTTGGCTGCAGACTACCACTATCATGATTTCCACCCTGTCTAAAGGTTTCATTCAGGTGGCTTCGCAGCGAAAAATGGTCTTGAGCCAGGACAATATCCCAGTTCAAATCAAATATTGATTACAGACCAAAAAAATACAAACGAAAAAAACTAAAACAAATGAGCGTTGGCACGGCAGAAGTATTGCTGGGTAACTATACCTGCATATACACATACTTACATATGCAACTCAATGAGATGCTTGTAAGATGGCATGTGTACTTTATTACTTGGTGCGATTTTTTAAACGCAAATTCGGCAAGTGAGTTGTGATTCTCGTTCGTTTGTGAAAATCATCTCCTTATAGAGGCCGGGTTTGATGTTGAAAAGTCGCTGCGAAGCCACCTGAATGAAACCTTTAGACAGGGTGGAAATCATGATAGTGGTAGTCTGCAGCCAAGTAATAAATGTCACCATGTCATTTGTAAATAAATTTGCATTCTATTAAATATAGATGCAAAATGGTCTTGAGCCAGGACAATATCCCAGTTCAAATCAAATATTGATTACAGACCAAAAAAATACAAACGAAAAAAACTAAAAAAAAAAAAATAAAAAACAATAAAATTAAAAACTAAAATAATTAAACATTAAAAGACAAAAAAAATAAAAAATAATAATTTCAAAATTTAATAAATTAAAAAAATAATAGATAATAAAAAAATTTTAAAATAAATAAGTGCATAAATTAATTAATTAGAAATCTAAGAAATTAGTAAACTGATAAATGAAGAAAAAATAATACGCGAATAAATTTATAAACTAATAAAGATATAAATTGATACAGAAATTAATTAAAAAATAAAATCATAAGAAAAATAAATAATTAAAAAAGAAAATAATAAAATCGTAATAATTAATAAAATCTTTTTAGGAACCGTTAATGGACTAACTTAACCAAAATAATAAATCGAATATGTGATTTTTAGAACTTTTCTTCAATATTCTGTAGAACGCTAAATTGTTTAAAAATGGCACGTGGAGAAAGACTACAACTAGGTATTGCTGCAAAGTCTACAGAAAACGATATTCACGGACCAGAAATCGTGATGCCACCATGCAATTCCATATAATTTAGAAGCCAATCATATTGGTTACAGGCAACCGAAGGCAATTAACGTCAAAAACGAAAATGGTTGATTCATCACGTTTTCATTAAATGTGATAATGTCCTCAAATTTTTATAAATTTTATTTTTTTTTTTTAATTTCTGATAAATATGAGAAATTAGTAATTTTATAAAAATGCATCCTTTACATGTTTTATGTTGTCTTTTATTGGCTTAATTCAAGATTCTAGATTATGATCTTAATTTATATAAACGGCCTAATAAACTCTCTCTCTCTCTATCTGCAGCACAATAGCAGCTGGAAAAATCTCTTGAAACCACAGGACACCAATTATAAACAATTGCAACATGACATCTGTTTCAATTACCTGTTACTGCGAACAGGATTTCATCTTCGTTGCCACAAAGAACATCTGCCGCAAAGCACAACAAAAGAGAAAGAGTCAAAACAACGTAGCGCACAATGCGCAGGTGTGGCTGTGTGTGAGCACGAAGTGAATTAAGGCAACAGAAGATGGGCCATAATCGAACTGAATATAAATTAGAACTTAAATTGTCTCCTACATAAATAAAACTAAATTATAGACATGAACAAAAAAATGTGGGTCATAATTTAAGATCAAGATATGTGGAAAGAAGCTGAGTGTGTGTGGGTTTCTGGCGGGTGGGAAGGGGCATGACTAACACTACTACTAAGATAACTAAAAAGGCCAAGAAACGAACGAAATTCGAAACTACCACTTTCCGTTGGAAATTACACCGACCACTGTTTCATACGTCCGTGCCTCTGGCCAGCCGTCCGCCAGATGCTGCTGCTGCTACTGGCTAATAACACCTGTAACAAGTTGAAACCACATCAAATTTTGTGTTTTTTGCTTTTGCTTTTGGCAAAAGCGTCATTAAAACCCCGCTCTTTACAAAGTCTGAACAAAAAAATGCAATTAACTCTAAAATTGTTTGTTTATTACAAAAACAGAATAAAGCGCAAAAACGACAAGCCACAAATGCAATTAATTGTGAATTAGACTAATACCGACCAATATGGGGTCTGTTCGGAAATGGTGGGCAACGACCTACCCAGTATGCTATTGAGCGTGAATATGTATTTTTGGAGTTAGGGTGTGGTAATTAGGAATAGCATACAAATATCGCCCAATGAAAAATCGCTCAAAAATTTATAAAAAATTTAGCAAACAACCCCATGCAAAAATGTCAGATTTTGCATATAAAAAATAACCAAAAAAAAAACTCAAAAAACTTTACTCTACGTAACCGGCTTTGGACATACCTCAGAAGAGATATATTTTATTTATTTTTTGACAAGATTTATATTTTTTGTGCGATTTTCATGTCGTCCATGAAAATCCGAGATAAAATTTTCCTAGAATACCTATATTGAATATTTTTATCGAAAAATTCTCACTAACCGGGGCAGAAATAACCTCTAATATTTAGATTTTTGGAGAAAAAAATGGAAAAGGTGAAGAATTTGGTATCAAATTGGTACCAAATGACCCTAGCTGGAATCCTAAAGCTTTTTGGGCTTTTTAGAAATTCATACACATCCAAGGCCCGACGATCTGACTACATTTTCGATTGTTATCGAAATATCGACTATTGGAAAAATAGATTTTTTACTCTTTTATTATGTTGTGCTCATTTATATTTTTAACATTCGTAACATTTGTTATTATTATTGTAACATTCGAGTTATCGAAACTAAAAATATCGGAAAAAAACAATTTTAAAGAAAACTTAAAAATATACTGGAAAAATAAATATAATTTTTTGATAACTGTCTTAGTTTTGTATATTTATATATAATAAATATAGAAATCAAGTAGTTATTGATTTATAATACAATCCAAAAAATTTTAAAATTTTTCAATTTTGGAATATGAAACATTTAATTATCGAGTTATCGAATGTTCGATAACTGTCCTAGTTATATATAATAAAATATTGAAAATAATTAGTAATCGATTTATAAATAACAATCCGAAAAATTGTATAAAAATTTTGAAATTGTGAAATATTTGTAGTCACAGTGTCTCAATATCTTATCGACATCTCATTTAATTATCGAGTCATAGGACGTTAACGGTTAAAAAATCGACAGAAAATGAGTTTAATATAAAAGACGGAAAAATAAAGCTAAATTTTCCGATAACTATCGTATTTATCGAAATATCGATTTTTTGTATATTTATATATAATAAATATTGCAATCAAGTAGTTATCCGAAAAATGTTACAACTTTTCAATTGTGGAATATGAAACATTTGTAGTCACAATATCACAACATTGTATCGATATCTCATTTAGTTATTGGATGTTAAAGTTTAAAAAAATCGAGAGAAAAAATGCATTTTTGGAAAAATGAAAAATGAAAATAAAATAAAATTTTCCTATAACTATCAGAGTTATCGAAATATCGTTATTAAAAAAAATCGATTTTTACTATCTTGAGCTCGTTTGAATAAAAAGCGTAAATATTTTTTTTTGAAAAATAAGGTTAATTTATATTAATAATTTACTATCGTTGTTATCGAAATATCGATATTAAAAAAATCGATTTTTTACTATCTTGAGCTCTTTTGAATAAAAAGGCATAAATATTGCAAAATTATAGAAAATTTCCGAGTAATTGAAATTTTTTTTGTAAAGAAAACTTAAAAGAAGGCAGGAAAAGTAAAATGTCTCAATAACTGGAGTTTCGATAACACTCGTTTAAAAATGCAATATGTTGGGAATATGAAAAAATTGTATTCTAATAAATGTGGAAAAAATTTAAATAATTGGGCCAAAAGCAATTAAAAACAAGTTCCAAAAGCATTCAGTACTCAGTTGAAAATCAAGGGGGACTCCCCCTATTTCTGGATTTGGTCAAATAACGCGGCATCTATTTTTTACGATATTATTATTTAATGAAAGGTCTTAATTTCTACTTTCGAATCGTATTCCCAAATATTTTTTTATATACGCACATGACTAGCAAAAGTGACTTATAAAAAATGTTTGTTCTAAAATGTTCACTTTAACATCGATTAAAGATCAGATGACTTTGTTGTATTTAGCCCCTATTACACTTATACATGTTACCTATATTTTGATATAAATGACAACAGTTTCCAATGACGTTATATACGTGTTTTAGATAAAATATTGAAAAAAGTCAAATTTTTGGTGTTTTTTTACATATCGTCCTTGCGCATATTGAAGGACAATACATGCCTCCAGCTTTGTTTGCTATTCCAAAGCGATTTAAAAAAATCTATACGCCCCAAGGGGGAGTATGTTAACAAAGAAGGATATTCTTTATTGAAGAATAAAATTTCACCGATCGACCAAATTAATCCATGAATACATGTCGCTGCACTATTATCGACATCATTATCTCAAAAATAATTATAAACATGATGATGGTTCTTAAATAATTACGTTATCTAGAAGATTTTATAAGTGGGAGCCGTTTAAAACCATTGGAATTCTTTACTTTGGATGGACCAGTTGGTTGGGGATGATTAATTTGAGCCAGAAGGGATATGTACTGAATTATACACCGTTCTATCAACACCAATTTAATTTTTTACTAAAATTTAAATTTTCAAATTATTCTGTTATCCAATTTGTAAAACAAGTATTTAATTTTTGCTTCTACAAAGAGTGTCATAACTTCTACATTTTCAATAGATCTTTTACAAAAAGACATATATCATTTGCGACAGAAAAAAGTGTAACTTAATGCGTAAGGAGTAATACCCTAAGTATGTTTGAACCAAATCCGTTTCCCGACTTCTTAAGCTGTCCGTCCGTCTGTCTGGGTGGTGTACACGATAACTTTCGAAAGGAGCTAAGTAATCAATTCAAATTTTGCACATGATAATTTTCCCAAACATAGTTTAAGTTCAAAGTTGGGCGAAATTGTCACGCCCCTTCTAGTACCTCCTACACAAATGGTCCATATTTCCATGTTAAATTAAAACCAAACAATGTATCTTCCACAAAGATAATCGAAATTGTCTATATTTTGGTATATGGTAAAGTCTTTATAATCACTTTAAGTGTACAAAATATGGCGGTTTTTGTCACGCCCCTTCTAGTACCTCCCACACAAAGCACCCATAACTAGTTAGTTAAAATAAAAATGATATAACTTCCATACGGATAGTCGAAATCAGCTGCAATTCTATATTTGAAAATGTTTTCGTAATCATTTTAAACATAACAAATATTTGTTTGCTTTAGCCACGCCTCTTCTAGTACCTCCCACACAATTGTCTCTATACTGGGTAATATTAAATCCTTCATAACTTCTATACTGGTGCATGGAATCCACTATGACCTGATATTTGATCATGTTTATAAATACAATTGTTTTATAAATGTGGACGAAATGTGTGACACAAACCTCCTAGTACCTTCCACACATATTATTCTGCCCTTATAACTTCCGTATATACGTTCTCTGAGAGTGAGGGTATACATAAATCGGTTTAGCCGACTGAAGCTTACTTACACTTAGAATAAAAAGACTGCTGCTAACAGCTGGCATTGTTTGCAGGCACTTTTTCTGCTATTACAGCAATTTGTCTGCTATAACAGCAAATTATCTGCAGTTTTGCTTCAGCAGCCACACTGCTTAAAAGTTTGCTGGCTGCTGAAAATTGTTGCTGTTAATTAAAATTAAAAAATATTAATGGCGCCGGGTCTTATATTTTGATTAGTCTGAGGCAAATGCTAATGAAAAGCATTAGATTTTTTAAAAAGCATGGCTCACATTGGGTTGATGAATCCGTTTAATATTTACTCTCTAAATTATTTCCGATGATATCTATATTAAGGCGATTGGTTAGAAAACATGGGCTATACAATGACAAAATAATCTGAATTTAGCGGTAACGATCGGCTTTAGCACACGATTTGGCACACATACATTTTACAGTCTGAAATTGCAGCACAAATAATGAGTGTACTTGTTAGCACAGATTCTCTTCTTTAATGTGGCATATATAGCATAGCATCGGATGATGAGGCATCTAAACTAATTCTTGAAAAATTATATCCTTTGGAACTTTGTAGTCCTTTTAAGGGACAACAGGATGAGGAAATGAAAAACTAAAAACGCCTTTTAAATCCATTTCGCCTATAATTTCAGATGTATATCGTCTGGTTCAAGTGCAATATGGACTGTCGGACAGTGTAATATTCAGGGACCACTATGGCTTCATATTTGATGACGTTTTTACAAAAATCCGGCGATAAGGAACATTTAATTCCTTACATACACATATTCTCTGATAGTGAGGGTATATAAAGGGTGATTTTTAGCTATTATCTTTTTGGCAACACTGGTTTAAACAGCTGACGCACGTTTCGTGTTTTGTTTCACTGTCAAACATCTTCAGTTTGGTCTATAATTTAACAATGAATCAAAATCACAGTTTGGTGCGGTTTATGGGCTGGTGGCATCATTGGACCGTACTTCTTCAAAGATGATGCGAATCGTAACGTAACTGTGAATGGTGAGAGCTACCGTGAGATTATATATTTTTTTGCCCAAAATGCAAGAGCTTGACTTGCATGACATGTGGTTTCAACAAGACGGTGCCACATGCCACACAGCACGCGCAACAATGGACTTATTGAGAGGAGAGTTCGGTGAACATTTTATTTCACGTTCGGGACTGGTCAATTGGCCTAAATCGTGCGATTTAACGCCTTTAGACTATTTTTTGTGGGGCTATGTTAAAGCTCATGTCTATACAGACAAGCCCGCTTCAATTGACGCATTGGAAGACAACATTGAAGCATTTATTCGTGAGATACCGGCCGAAATGTTGGAAAGAGTATGCCAAAATTGGACTAAGCGGATGGACCATTTGAGGCGCAGTCAAGGTCAACATTTGCATAAAATAATCTTCAAACATTAAATTATATGGACCGTACTATCGATTCAAATAAAGATTTCATGTATTTTTCGGAATTTTATGTTGTTTTTTTTTTGATAAACTTTCCTATAGCTCTTAAAAAATCACCCTTTATAAGACGGTTTAATCGACTGAAACTTAATTACTTGCTTTTTTAAACTTTAACCTACTATAACTCGATAACATGCCTACTTATTGGTCTTAGTGGAGCATTGGATATCATTCTCTTCCCTCGGTGTCATCTAATGTGTCCGTAATTCGATGGAGTTCACTCCATGGTAGATTTGGTGGTTCATAGGATTTGGCCCGGACAAACTATAAACAATTTTGGCTTGTTTTCTTTTACGCGATGTAAAAATTACCCCTTTAGGGTTGTTTTTATTACCCTTCGTAATAACTACTTGTGTCTCTTTTAATTGATAAAATATTGATAAAATCCAACTCCAGCCCATGCTTAGCACTAAATATGAAATGTACGCACCTGTTTGATGAAAACTCCCGCAGCAGCGTAAAATGTTGATTTTAATTATTTTTAACGCGAACTGACACTTTTTCACATAGATTTCAAAATCTTACAATTTTTTGCACAACACTCATTCAATTCAATATACAAAAAATGGGATTATATTTCAGATGCTTTTTTTCCAACTCTTTTATTTATAAATTTGCTTTTATTTTAATTCAAAAAAAAGAAAAGAAAAACAATAGAATTGCATGCACAGCTCCGCAGTAAACACCGAGTACTATTTTTCGTTTCTATTTTAAGTAATCACAGGCCGTCAAATGCATTTTTCCCCAAATCGCGTTTGGGATGGATGCTGTGTTACTGTGTTATTGCGCGTTTGGTCGCGGTGTACGATGTTCAACGATGTTGCAAGCACGACGTTTCAGTTCATACTGAAACGACGCACAATGCACAAATCACGGTGTCTCACAACACAACACAATACAGACAAACCAAGCAACCAACCGACCCCGACAGCGTCAGACAGTCAGACAACACACCGACCGCGACAGCATCGATCGAAGAAGATGTATTCACACGACAGCAACAGCAACGAACAAACACTCGTCTCAGTGATACAAGTTCAAGATACAAGACACATTTGCAAAGCAAAACAACAAAACAAAACGACGAAGCCAACGAACACAACAGTATAGAACTGCACCACAACTTCCAATGCAACAAATCCTAGCAACTGTGTTCGCTCTCCCTCGCAACCAGGCGCACCAAACCAAAACAAATGTGTGCAAAAAATTATATTCTTCGCGTTTTAGTGATAGTGGGTTGGTTGGTTGGTTGGTGGTGGGGGAGAGGTTAAGAACAGCCTCACTTACACACGCGATTCGCGATCGTTTCGCCGTTTCGAGTCGACAAATCACCGATTCAAAGATTAACACACAAAAGTTAAACTGTTTGTTGCTGGTGTTGTTGTTGCTAAACCCCGAAAAGAGATCACAGATTAAACTTTAATCTGGGTTCTCGTTTGTTATTGTTTCTCTTTTCTTCTAACACGAAACACTACCACGACTGCCTGCCTACAACTCGAGCGTTTCAATCCAGTTGTCGTTTTACGCATTCAAAGTTCACGTCCATGCTTTGGCTTTGGCGCGCGCTCAACCAACGTTTTCAAGTGACTGATTTTGGATTTCGCCAGCAAGTGGTGCTTAATCGTGGTACGCCACCAAGAGCCAGCAGCAGCAGCAGTAGTTTTACAATAGAATAACTTACGTCTAAGTCTAAGTACGTTCAAGTGCTATTAATTCGCATTCAGTACAAGCTGACAAAAACAAAAACAACAACAATACAAGCTCAGTTTTGTATTACGTGTATTTTTCCATATTAAATTTCAACGACTGAGAATTAAAAACACCACGACCACCATCAAAAACAATAACAAACATTGCAACAGTTTTTTTAAAGAGCGCAGGCCGACCGCCAAAGAGCGCCGCCGCGTGATCGTTAAATGTTGACTTTTGTGAGGGAGTGGGCAACATTGTTGAGCAACATGTTGCCATGGAATATAAACAATGCAAATTACTTACCTTACCTTTGATAAGGGTTGATCAAATCGCTATGGATTTGATTGTTCATACTGGAAGAGGGTTTGAGCGGGGTGATCATCATTTACATTATATCTTCCTGTTTTCATTCCTTTTGCAACTCCTTGAAATATTCACGGGGATCTAACATCCCAGTAAAAACAATTGGAAGTACTTCCGTAAGAAGAGCATTTTAATCGCATCTCAAAATCCACATGTGCACTTTTGCCGCTTTTGAGGAAGTTCTTTTAAACAACTTTCAAAAAAGTCGATAATATGTTACATTTTACGAATAGCATTTTCACATGTGAATGAGGTGTCTGCTTTGCACCCAGATGATCTCGGGTTCGAATCGTAGCTTGAGAACAAACTTTTTCGTTTTTTATTTATTTTATAAATAAACAATGTTTAAATTTGTATAATTTTAACAATTTAAACATTTTTGCTTAAAAATACAAATTTATTGCTTTATTAATGCATTTCAAATATTTATTTTTTTACTAATTACACTAGTCAACAGTCAAAATGTACTCGGGATGCGATAATTTTTTCTGTGTAGATAACCTTGACATGAGCTCGAAAAACGCAATAAAAATTATTTTTTTCGTTTGGTTTTTTTTTTATTATTTTTTTTTTAAATTTAAAAAATTTTTTTTTGGTTAATTTGTTTCGTCCGGCATAACTCGGGAACCACTAGCCCGATTTAATTGAATTAAATTTTAAAAAATTTAAAATTACAATTCCCTTAATTTGTTCATATATTGTTTTCCTATACAAGCAACAGTTTCCAAGTTAAAAATGAATATATAAAGGAAAAAACTTATTTTTTGCCTAAAGATTTAATTTTTTTTTTGTTTAAAAATCCATAAAAAATCCAAAATGAAAAAAAATGTCAAATCTTATTACTTTTACGTAAAGTCACATAACCTATGAGCAAAATGAGACAAAGATCATGAAAATCGATGCACGCGTTTCGCTTTTATTCGCAATTGAGTAAAGGTATGAATTTCAAAAATTTAAAAATTTTTTTTTTGGTTAATTTGTTTCGCCCGGCATAACTCGGGAACCACTAGCCCGATTTAATTGAATTAAATTTTAAAAAATTTAAAATTACAATTCCCTTAATCTGTTCATATATTGTTTTCCTATACAAGCAACAGTTTCCAAGTTAAAAATGAATATATAAAGGAAAAAACTTATTTTTTGCCTAAAGATTTAATTTTATTTTTTTTTTTAAATCCATAAAAAATCCAAAATGAAAAAAATGTCAAATCTTATTACTTTTACGTAAAGTCACATAACCTATGAGCAAAATGAGACAAAGATCATGAAAATCGATGCACGCGTTTCGCTTTTATTCGCAATTGAGTAAAGGTATGAATTTCAAAAATTTGCTCGACATATGCACAACTTTGTCTATGGTAAGGTTTTTTCTTTTTTTTGATTCTCAGAATTAACAAAACGGAATAAACAAAGGGTTATTTAATTTTTATGATTGCGTAAGCAAAGTAATAAACGCTAATAAATGTGCGTGAACAATTAAAAGGAAAAAAGGAAAGGGGACTTTTTTAATTATTTGGGTTTTCCGTTGGCTACCTGTATGATTTTTTTACAGAAATGCAACCCACATTTAAGGGTGGTCATTATTCGGAAAATTTAAGACTCACACATGGTGAAACAGGTATGTAGCCACCGTAAAAAAATATACACCCATTTATAAGTACCTGTCAGTAAAATACTAAACAATACACAGTATAAATAGGTCTTCATTGATCGATTTTACTCATTCAACAAGTGTCGACGAACGCGATAGTTAAAATGAGCAAACGTTCGCGAGGATTTGAATGCAATACCAATCCAAGTAATTTTTGTTACATGTGCGCCATGCTCGTCACTCACATCGCCCAGGTTGTCCGGAAAGAAGTCCAAGTGCGAGTGTAGAAAATGTATCTTAAGCGACATATTTGCTCTAATTTTTTTATAATTTTGGAGTAGTTGTTCGACGATCTCTCTGTAATTTGAGCTTTTGTTGTTTCCAAGAAATCCGGAAACAATTTGCCGAAATGAGTTCCAAGCTGCAGCTTCATTTGGTGATAAAATGTGCTCAAACTGTTGGTCTTGCAACAACTTTTTAATTTGCGGACCGTCGAAAACGCCTTCCTTAATCTTTGCCGATGAAAGGTGAGGAAAAATGGTTTTTAAATAGGCGAACGCTTCGCCATCTTTGTTGATAGCTTTCACGAAGTTTTTTATGAGTCCGAGCTTTATGTGAAGAGGTGGGAGAAAAACATTTTCCTTTCTTATGAGTGGTGTATATTTCACGTTGTCGCTGCCGGGGATGAAGTTAACTCTTTCTGTCCAACTCCTCCTGGTGTAATGATGTTGACGATCGCGGCTGTCCCAAAGGCAGAGAAAACAACAGTACTTTGTGAATCGACCTTGTAATCCACAAAGGATACCGATAACCTTAAGGTCGGCACAAACTTTCCAATCGTGCCTCTCATAGGTAAGGCACTTTAGTAGATTGTCCATGACTTCGTATGTTTCCTTGGTGTCAACGGCATGAGCAATTGGAATCGAAGGTTTCTCGTTGCCGTTGTGCAGTAAAATTGCTTTAAGGCTCTGCTTGTTGCTGTCGATGAAAAGACGCCACTCTCCTGGATCGTAAGAGTACCTTTTTTTTCCTTTTAATTGTTCACGCACATTTATTAGCGTTTATTACTTTGCTTACGCAATCATAAAAATTAAATAACCCTTTGTTTATTCCGTTTTGTTAATTCTGAGAATCAAAAAAAAAAGAAAAAACCTTACCATAGACAAAGTTGTGCATATGTCGAGCAAATTTTTGAAATTCATACCTTTACTCAATTGCGAATAAAAGCGAAACGCGTGCATCGATTTTCATGATCTTTGTCTCATTTTGCTCATAGGTTATGTGACTTTACGTAAAAGTAATAAGATTTGATAATTTTTTTCATTTTGGATTTTTTATGGATTTAAAAAAAAAAAAAAAAAATTAAATCTTTAGGCAAAAAATAAGTTTTTTCCTTTATATATTAATTTTTAACTTGGAAACTGTTGCTTGTATAGGAAAACAATATATGAACAGATTAAGGGAATTGTAATTCTAAATTTTTTAAAATTTAATTCAATTAAATCGGGCTAGTGGTTCCCGAGTTATGCCGGACGAAACAAATTAACCAAAAAAAAATTTTTTAAATTTTTGAAATTCATGCCTTTACTCAATTGCGAATAAAAGCGAAACGCGTGCATCGATTTTCATGATCTTTGTCTCATTTTGCTCATAGGTTATGTGACTTTACGTAAAAGTAATAAGATTTGACATTTTTTTTCATTTTGGATTTTTTATGGATTTTTAAAAAAAAAAAAATTAAATCTTTAGGCAAAAAATAAGTTTTTTCCTTTATATATTCATTTTTAACTTGGAAACTGTTGCTTGTATAGGAAAACAATATATGAACAGATTAAGGGAATTGTAATTTTAAATTTTTTAAAATTTAATTCAATTAAATCGGGCTACTGGTTCCCGAGTTATGCCGGACGAAACAAATTAACCAAAAAAAAAATTTTAAAAATTAAAAAAAAAATAATAAAAAAAAACCAAACGAAAAAAAAATTTTTTATTGCGTTTTTCGAGCTCATGTCAAGGTTATCTACACAGAAAAAATTATCGCATCCGGAGTACATGAAATTTTTTTCAATTTGTTGAGTAGTGTTATTAATGCTACATAATATCAGTGAAATTTTAATAATAAATATAAATATAATAATATAATAAATAAATATTTATTTATATATAAATTCATACTAAATAAATATTTTGTTAAGTTTCCTATTATCAGTTCCAACGAACAAAATGGTTCGCTTTACTTATTCAGCACTCACAACAGAGGATAGCTGAGATGGTTAGAGTGCCTTAGTTGCAACCAGAAGGTCCGCTGATCTGTCCCCGGTAGTTTTAACAGAAATGGAAACTGGTGAAAAAGTGGTTCCTTTGCAACACTTTAAAACAACTTTTAAGTCTTTCAAAATAAAGGATAGGAGGGATGTCCTTGACAACTCCATGTGAAATTCATTGGTGAAGATCCCAATTTTCACTACATCCGAATCACAAGATGAACATATTTTTCACTTCTTTGGCTGCTCTCTTTTTGCTGGGATAGGGAATATGAGTCATTCCATGCCAAACGGAGTACGACTATTGCTTATTTTTGTCGTCTACGGCGAACGATCAAAAATAGTTCAATTATTTCTGGAATTCTATATAACGCAGATAAGAAATATTTTAGCTACTTAACTTAATTCCACTTATGCTGGATAAGGCTAAGTCGAATTTTTTTAATATAAAATTATATTTTCAAAAATTTTTGATGACAATTATTTTTTTCATTGATTAAAAAGTTAGCTTTTTATTTGCGCTTTCGTTATCACCGCTTGGTTATCCAGGCTTAAAGAGGCAGCCTTAATATGCTACTCGATTTTTTTCGTTGGAAATTTTCATATTTTACAAGTTCCCTTTTGTAGTTAACAGACTACATTGAGAGAGATTTTTTTGCAGCAGAATTTTTGGTTTTTCTAGCTAAAAGTAATGAATGGAAATTTTATTTAAAAAATCGCCTTTTTATTTTTCGCTCAGAAACCCGCCATTAATATATTATTTTATATATATTTTTAATGAGTAATTCCATATTAAATAAACGATAAATTTTGTGATTTTAATGAAGACAAGATATCATTACTTCGGAAATATTCACAATGGGGTCACCAGTAGTTTTTGAGATATTAGCACAAATGTAGAATAAATCGAGTGTGAAACCAATAAAAGAGCTAATTGCTCAGAAAAAAATCTAAAAAATAAATATCAAACATTTTTGTACTAAAAACCAACATTTTTTACAGAAGAAAAGGTGAGGCAATTTTTTGCAGGAGAATTTTTTGTTTTTATAGAAAAAAAAGACCGAATGGAAAAAATAATGTTTTTCATATATAGAATTTTAATTAAAAAAATCGCCTTTTTTGATTTTTTTCAAAAAAGCGCCATTGAACATATTATAATTTTTAATGAGTAATTCCATATGATTTTAATGAAATATTGTAAAACTGTAAATAAATGAAAATGAAGGAGATCCTATAACTTTTGCATATTTTGAGGAAGACGAACATATTATTATTTCGATACAAATGGCTACACGATCAATATATATATTTTTTTTTGAAAAAGAAAAGAAAACAAACAGGATTATTTTTTCTTTTAACTAAATTTCAATATTTTCTTTCAAATTTTTACACAAAAAACCAATAATTCTATTACAGAGCAAAAGTTACAACATCCGACAGTCAATATTACACTTGAACTGGATGATATACGTCCAAAACTATTGGCTAAATGGAATTTAGTGGAATTTTTAGTTTTTCATTTCCTCATGCTGTTGCATCCTCACAGGACTACAAAGGTTAAAAGGATACAATTTTTTCAAAAAATTATTTTATATACTATAATTCTTGTATTTGTGCCAGATGAAAGAGGAGAATATCTATTAAAAATATTTCAAATATTATGCTTCTATCTGTATTAGTTCAGCTTAAGCATCTATTTCAAATTTACCCCTTAGGTTTTCTAGTTTATTCATATCTTGCGTTTTAAGAGAAAAAACTATAAATGGTTGTTAATACTAATCTTATATAGATATAAACTTGAAATTCAAATTATGTTTAACATATATTCTCTTCCTTGATTTAAGTATTAAAAATAAAAATAAATGATGAGTATTAAAAATATTTTTTTGAAAAATTGTATCCTTTGCAACTGTGTGGCCCTTTTAAGGGGCAACGGGATGAGAAAATAAAAACTTCAATTTACTCTATTTTCCCTATAGTTTCAGATATACAATATCATCTGAGTCAAGGGTAATAAGGACTGTCGGACAGTGTATGATACTCGTAAATACTAAATATGTATATTTAATTTTACTTATATATTTTCTAAACGAGTATATAAAGCCAATCTGTCATTATAAGGTCATATGAACTTAATACCTATATATATATATTTATATGTACATATCACATGATCACTTGATCTTATAATGACAATGGGTTTACATACTAGTATAGCGAAGTGCAACAATTGCAATCCGATCAGAATCTCATCATGGTCTACTTCAGTTCATGGCAATGCGTGTGGAAATTTTTGTATAAATACAAGTCCAGTCAAAAATATTTGTCCACAGTTTCCAATACGAGTTGTCAAATAAGCATACTCTCTGCAGGGACAATGGAAATAATTATCTTTAAAATTCTACTGGTGTTATTGGGGTTAATCAAAATGGTAATATCAGCGAAGTCAAAGACGGACAACATTATTATGAATAAAGCGCTCGAATGGATTATAATGGAAATCGAAATGTTTCTGGACTTTGTACCTGAATCTAAAAAAACTTAGACATTTTTAATCAATTTAATTATTTTTATCATCCTTTTTAGCATTACTCCCTACTGACTTTGGATAGATCAGTTTGCTCGGCAGTCGATGCAGACTTCTCCCACTTCGAGGTCTGCGAAGTGAAACGATCTAAAGCTAATATTCCCGCCTTCTATATGAAACTACAACTGCTTCAATTACCCGTCACAAACTGTGTCATCGAAGCAGAACTTCAACAAATTGGACAGAATAATTCTATAGTTTTGTTTAAGGCCTCCTGGGATGCCTGTAAGCTGATGGAAAATACCAAAAAATTTACTTCGTTTAAATTTATCTACAATTTGTTCACTAAATATTCGAATATCAATCATACGTGTCCCTACAATGTAAGTTTACCATCAATCACCATCATTCAATGATATGTATTAGTTGGCTTATCTTTTCGTCTGATTTCAGCATGATCTTATTATAGATGATCTTGTACCGACCAAATTATTTGTACCATTACTCAAAGGGAAATACCTCCTCAAGACCAGCTATACCGTCAATGGACAGCGACGACTAACGGTGGATGTTTATGGTAACGAAAGCTAATCATCGGCTAGAGAGCAGAAGTTTGTGTCCTACGGATTATAGATCAGTTGGTGTCCTATGGATCAGAGAGCAGTTTATGCTCCTCATGTCAATGTTGTGTATGTGGATGTTTCGTCGTAGCTGACAATTCACTATTTCCACTATATGTATGTATGTATCTTAAGATAGACACAATAAAGCCACACTTTTAGCATAACTACGAAAATCGTTTTTTTTTTTTAATTTTTACCCCACCCTAGTGTGTTGTACTGCAGTCAAAATTGTATGGACATGGGAACTAAGAGTGTGGAAAAATGGTACTTTCAAAACCTGAGATCCAGGTCGCTAACTAACACTAGCATCTGTATCAAAACCCTGTCTCGAATGCTTCTTTTTGGTAAAAGTTTCCTACCTCGGTTCTACTCCTGTTCTCTCACTCTCTCCTTGTCTCTCCATACCTCTACAATGCTCTTAGCGTAGCTGCCGTACGCAATGTTGCTCTAAACACAGTGTTCTTTCTGTAGAGACTTTTGAGATTGATCGGTCTCGAATATGGTTCCATGAATACTCTCCCTTTCTCATTATACCTCTACAATGCTCTTAGCGTAGCTGCCGTACGCAATGTTGCTCTAAACACAGTGTTCTTTCTGCATGAATAGTAGAGCCCAACAAATGTCCATGCTGACCTTTGTGATCGTGCCACCCTCAAGGCACGATCAATATCAATTTGAATGGATGGAGTTTCACAATCCATTGCTAATACCTTGAATAGTCGATCTCAGACATTGTGAATAATCATGATTATCGTAAGATAATCTAGCTATGCCCAAAGGAATTGTCCATATATGTATATTTATAATAGTTGCAGATCGGTTGAAATTGCAACTGAGGGGAAATTGTTGCTTCATGCCGATCTTATGATCCTCCCAAACTCCCAAAAGAGAAACTTTAACAAACCCACATCCAACATATAAGGCAGTAATTTAGATTTTTATTCTGTTGGGCATACATTTTGAGCTGGAGGATTAAACACCTGCAAGTACGGTGGGCTAAAAATGAAAAAAAAGGGAGGAAAGAAATAAAACGGGATAAAAATGGTACCCATTTAAGTAATGCAGCTATAATCGTGAACATCGAAATTTATATTTCTCTGTCACCCTTGACTGGCAACATAAATGGATTCTTCGAAATATGTACTTTTAAGGGGTAAGCGGCACAAAAAGGGATAAAAATGGTACCAACTAAAGTATTGCAGCAAGAATCGTGAAATTCGATACGTAAATTCCTCTCACCACATAGAAGCGCAATATAAATGCATTTTTGTACTTTTAAGTGGTAAGCGTCACAAAAAGGGATAAAATTGGTACCAACTAAATTATTGCAGCTAGAATCGTGAAATTGGATATGTAAATTCCTCTGACCATGTAGAAGCACAGCAAAATTGGATTGCAAAAATCGAAATTTGTACTTTTAAGAGAGGAAAGATATAAAACGGGATAAAAATGGTACACATTTAAGAAATGCAGCTATAATCGTGAACATCGGTATTTACATTTCTCTGACAACCTTGACTTGCAACATAAATGGATTTTCCGAAATTTGTACTTTTAAGGAACGAGCGGGACAAAAAGGGATAAAAATGGTACCAACTAAAGTATTGCAGCTAGAATCGTGAAAATTGATGTGTAAATTCCTCTCACCACATAGAAGCGTAATCCAAATGGATTTTTCGAAATTTGTACCTTTAAGGGGTGAGCGAGTCAAAAAGGTACTGTTGCTAGAATCGTGAAATTTGGTATATAAATTCCTCGGACCACGGATGACCAGCCCAACAAAGTTCCCAAGGATATAATTGTTCAACAAATTATTTATTATAACCTCCACCACCAAGAGGCGGGTATACTAACTTTGTCATTTCGTTTGTAACACCTTGAAATGTCGACACCCTATAAAGTATATATATATTCTTGATCGTCATAAAATTCTAAGACGATCTAGCCATGTCCGTCCGTCTGTTGAAAGCACGCTAGCATATAAACGAAAGGAGCTAGGACGTCCAAATTTTCCATAAATGAGTCTTATAGTCGTAGATTGGTTGGGATTGTAACTGGGCGAAATCGGCCCAAAGGGAAAAAAAATCCCTCAAAAGGACTAAAAATACCCATAATAACCTGTAATATTTTAGAGTATTTAAGATGTTTTTTTTTAATATGTCTGCTTGTACATACTTGATATTGGGTATGCGCATTCCCCCTATAACAAAAACGTGCACCTTAAATTGATTTTTATTCGTAGGAGGTGAAATTGGGCAAAAAGGGATAAAAATGGTACATATCAAACGACAACAGCTAGAAACACGAAATTTGGTGTGTACATTTCTCTACTTGAATAGATACATGATACATATTTATTTTTTCTAAATTCATACTTTTAAGGGGTAAAATGGGAATAGAAGGATACAAATGGTACCAACCAAACGGCTGCACCTAGAATAATGAAATTCGGTATATAATGTATATAATATATACCATGTATACCACTGATTGCATAGATACGTAAAATAAACGAATTTTTCGAAATTCGTACTTTTTGGGGGTAAAATGGAAAAAGGGACAAAATTGTACCAAACAAATGGCGGCAGCTAGAGTCTTGAAATTCGGAGTATACATTCCTCTAACTGCGTAGACACGAAAAATAAAACGGTTTTTCCAAATTCGTACTTTTAAGGGATTTAATGGGAACAGAGGGATAAAAATGGTAAAAACGACTACTGCTAGAATGATAAAATTCGGTGTGTACATCCCTCTAATTACGTAGACACGTAAAATAAATAGATTTTAGAAAGTCGTACTTTTAAGGGGGTAAACTAGGAAAAAGGGGATAAAAATGGTACCAACCAAATGACCGCATCTAGAATCATGGAAGTCGGCGTATACATTCCTCTGACTGCAGACACACAAAATAAAAATATTTTTTTTTTTAAATTCCTACTTTTTACTTTTACGGCAAAAATTGTTTGAATCATGAAGTTAGGTTATTTTGCACTATGTACGTCAGATAATGGATTTTCAAAATGTGTAATTTTAGAATTAAAATAGAAAGGAAATACAACCAACTATAGCATCCACTATCTGTCAATATTTATGGTATTAAAGTTTTTTTTTTGAAAATATAAATATAAGAATATTTTTTTTATACACTCCACGGGAGTATTATGTCTTTGAGCATTTGTTTGTAACACCCAAAAGGAAGGGAGATAGACCCATTGTTAATTATACCGATCGGCTTAGAATCACTTTCTGAGTCGATTTAGCAATGTCCGTCTGTCCATCTATTGTTGTAATCACGATACAGGTCGCAATTGTAGCCAGAACCAAACGAAACTTTGCACAACGAAGTTTTTCGGGACAAGGACGAACGCTATTTAATTTGAAGAAAATCGGTTCAGATTTAGATATAGCCCACATACGAATTTCACTCCCGATTTGACCCTTTTCACTCTAGATACCATATATTTTAACAGATTTCCTCCTAAAAAACCTTATATTTCAAATGGAAACACCCGTGGTAAAAATGTGTTAGATCGGTTCAGATTTATATATGTAGCTTCCATACAAATTTCGCTCCCAATTTGAATTTTTCCGCTCTAGAATCCACATATTTTAATAGATTTTCTTCAAAATTAGTAAAACATCTTATAGTTCAACTAGAAACACCATTGGTAAAAATGTGTTAGATCGGTTCAGATTTATATATGTAGCTTCCATACAAATTTCGCTCCCAATTTGAATTTTTCCGCTCTAGAATCCACATATTTAACAGATTTTCTTTAAAATTGGCAAAACATCTTATGTTTAAACTAGGAACACCTGTGGTGAAAGTGGGTCAGATCGGTTCAGTTTTATATATGGCTCTCATACAAATTTCGTTCCCCCAGAAACCGCGTATTTTCAGAGAATTTCTTAAAATTGAGCATAACACGTTGTACTTCAACTAGAAGAACTTATTGTGAAAGTTAGTCACTTGTATGGATATAGCCCCGATACAAATATTAATCTCGATTTGACAAATTGGACCAGGTCATATTAGCCTGTGATTAGGAAAAATACAAACATTTTGCCCGTTTTCACTTTTTTACTGAATTGAATTGTATTCCGATAGAAAGTGGAGTGTATCATATAGTTGGCCCTGCCCGACTTTAGCCTTTCCTTAATATAAAAAAATTATTTTTCCATATTTATATTTTATGGTTTGGCTATATTAAAAAAATATATTTTCCTGTAATATTACTGCACTTCTACGAAAATCGACAGCCTCTGTGGAATGCAATCCATGGTGGAGGGTATATAAGTTCGGCCGGGCCGGCCGAACTTAATGCCGTTTTTACTTGTTTAAAATAATTGGATTTAAATTAGGTTTTTAAGTACATGCCCTCCACACCACATCCTTATTTTAAAAATCTCTTTAAATACGAATTTTAAACAAGTAAGGAAAGGCTAAAGTCGGGCGGGGCCGACTATATAATACCCTACACCACTCCCTGCGTATGTACCTCACTTTGATTACTAAACCCAGGTATTTCATGGGAACAATTTTATATAGTTCATACAAATTATATAAATTATATGAATATAATGTATATGCTATAAATTAATCTTTAGTCAAATTTAACGAATATGGTAAATAATATGGTAATTGATCCAATTGTCCGACAGACAAATACAAATTATACAGTAGTATACCAAAGTCATACCAAAGTATGGACATATGGGCATCACCCAAACAATTCTCATTGCAATTCAATTCGGTAAAAATTGAAATCGGGAAGGATTTTTGCATCCTGTAAATGTATGTGTTTGACAAAAAATGTTAAATCGGAAAGGACATTTGTATGGGGGTATATTGAAACCAGGAACGATGTGACGCGCTTTCACCATGTCTGTTTATTGGTGAAATATAATATGTAAAATTAGGCCAAAATCGGTTAAACATTCGGGAGCAACATTTGTATGAGGGCTATATCTAAATCTGAACCGATCTTACCCACTTTAACCATTGGTTTTTTAGTTGGATTATAAGATGTTGTGCCAATTTTAAAGAAAAACGGGTACAATATCTGGATTTTAGAGCGGAAAAAGTCAAATCGGGAGCGACATTTGTATGGGGGCTATATCTAAATCTGAAGCGATCATACCCACTTTCAGCATAGGTGTTTCTAGTTCGATTATAAAATGTTGTGCCAATTTTAAAGGAAATCGGGTACAATATGTGGTTTCTAAAGCGGAAAAAGTGAATTCGGGAGCGACATTTGTATGGGGGCTATATCTAAATCTGAACCGATCTTACCCAATTTTTGCATACGAGTTTCTAGTTCGATTATAAGATGTTCTGCAAAATTTAAAGAAAATCGGGTACAATATGTCGTTTCTAGAGCGGAAAATGTCAAATCGGGAGCGACATTTGTATGGGGGCTATATCTAAATCTGAACCGATCTTACCCAATTTTCGCATACGTGTTTCTAGTTGGATTATAAGATGTTCTGCAAAATTTAAAGAAAACCGGGTACAATATGTCGCTTCTAGAACGGAAAATGTCAAATCGGGAGCGACATTTGTATGGGGGCTATATCTAAATCTGAACCGATCTTACCCAATTTTTGCATACGTGTTTCTAGTTGGATTATAAGATGTTGTGCCAATTTTAAAAAAAAAATCGGGTACAATATGTGGTTTCTAAAGCGGAAAAAGTGAAATAGGGAGCGACATTTGTATGGGGGCTATATCTCAATCTGAACCGATCTTACCCAATTTCGGCATATGTGTTTTTAGTCAGATTGTAAGATGTTGTACCAAATTTAAAGTAAATCGGGTACAATATGTGGTCGCTAGAGCGGAAAATTTCAAATCGGGACCGACATTTGTATGGGGGCTATATCTAAATCTGAACCGATTTCCTCCAAATTCAATACCAATGGTCCCTGGCCAGAAAAAATAACTTCTGCCAAGTTTCATGACAATCGGACAACAATTGCGACCTGTAGAGTGCGAACAAGCTTAGATGGACAGCAGACGGACGGACGGACGGACAGACGGACAGACGGACAGACAGACATCGTTAAATCGACTCAGCTGGCGATTTTAAGCCGATCCGTATACTTAAAGGTGGGTCTAGCTCAATTATTTCTTGGTGTTACAAACATTTGGCGGAAAACTAACTTATAATACCCTAGACCACGAAGTGGTGTAGGGTATAAAAATGACTCGATTGTTGCCGTTGTAGCTCCTATATGAGTAATGATTGCCGATTAGTAAATATGTATTGCGAATTTCTGATGATCCATAAAGTATGCAATATTATTTTGCACTTTTATTATTTTTCAGAACTTGCAATTTCGTTTCTGCTTTGCATCGTTCGTTCTTTGGATCTCCTTTAGTAATTCCAATGAAGGGTTTAAGATGTTCGAATTTCCCAGCTGAGGAAGCATTGACAACCTGCAAATTCTAAGACGCATAATTTTCCGGTAATTATTGTTCCAGCATATCTCTGATCAGCATGACGTTTCAAAATGAAACCAACAACAACATTAAACACCACAATTCATTCATACACAACACAACCAGCACACAGCTTGATATTGCGCTTGTTGTATTGTCTCTACGGAAAGGAAAAACACAGACTTTACGCATGCGTACCATTAAACCATTAAACTCACACGTCACGACGTCAGTGGCTTGGAAACAAGAAAACAAAAAAAACAACGAAAATAAAAACACCAACAAAAAAGAATAAACCAAGAAAAACACAGCGTAACGTAAAACCTCAACGGCCAAAGATAGCAAAAACCACAAATCTACGAAAGACGAACATCAGATGTTGTTCATCAGCGGACAGACTTCTGTGCGCCGCCACTCATTCATTGATGAAGAACGAAAAACGAGTCTTACTTAAATGTACGTCTCAGCCTAAGAGTGACTAAACGACAGCGTCATTAATCCCAACCATCATTAACGATGTCAACCATCATTCCATATCAAATGTATGCATATATATTTACATATATTTATCAGATATGTATGTATGGGATGTGTCAAATGCATTTCAGTTATAGGCGTTAATGGGGATTTTGAGTGTTTTCGGAACAATCCATTATTTTGCGGGCAATTAAAAACAACATCCGATCTGGTCACGATTTGAGGTGTGTTTCGGAGAATTGACCTTAAAATGGGGGAAATGTATCGTTGGAGTGATGTGGGCTGGTGAAACATCAGATGTTGATAAAATAATAAAATAATCATTCTATGCGTCTAAAAAGTAACAAGTGTAAAGGCATTAAGTTCAACCGGCACGATTCTATGACAAATACCCTACACCATGGATAGCATTCCACACGAAATTTTGTATTGATTGTTTTAAATAATAAATTTGTTTAAAAAGTGCAGAAATATTTCAAATGCATAAATTTCCATTTAAGATAATATTTATTTATCTGTTTATTAAAAATGGGACTATTCTAATATTACCTTGTAAAGAGTTTGTAAGATTTTTAAGAAAACATACACACTAATCAGGCCTGACATTGTAAAATGTTTCTGATTTGAGCAGTTCTTTTACGTTTCTTGCCCCCAAAAAATTAAATTATTTATATTTTGCAACTTCCAACAACTGTAACGTAAAAATCCAGTGTTCTTATGAATTTTTCCAGGAATTTTCTTTTAAAACTAAAAAAATAAAAAAAAATAAAATAATAAATGTATTTTTAAATATGTAAATATCTCTACTACACATACATACACACTAATCAGGCCTGACTTTGTAAAATGTTGCTGATTTGAGCAGTTCTTGTACCTTTCTCGCCCAAAAAAATTAAAATATTGCTATTTTTCAACAACTGTAATGTAAAAATCCAATGTTATTATGTATTTTGCCAGGAATTTTGCTTTAAAACTAACTATCTTTTTATTAACATCGGAATTAAAATAAAATGTAATAAAAATAATAAATGTAATTTATAGGCGAAAAAGTCTAAAATTTTGCCAATGTTGTGTACTTTAGTCAAATGTGTAATAATAAATACAAATATTTGCAACACATAAAATAGAAAAAAAATATTTGATCTAATTTTTAATATAGCATCCTAACCCAGCAAAAAAGAGAGTACCCGAAGAAATGAAAAAAGATGTTCATCTTGTGATTCGGAAGTAGTGAAAATTGGGATCTTCAACAATGTATTTAACATGGAGTTAGTCATAGGAGGGATGTCCTTTATTTTGAAAGACTTAAAAGTTATTTTAAAGTGTTGCAAAGGAACTAATTTTTCAAAGGAACCACTTTTAATTAAAAAAAAATTAAAAAAATCCGCCGCTATCAGGGGTAGAACAGCGGTCCTTCTGGTTGCTACTACGCCACTCTAACCATCTTAGCTGTACTCGGTTGTAAGTGCTGAATAACTAAAGCAAACCATTTTGTTCGTTAGAACTGACAATAATAAACTTAACAAAATGTTTATTTAGTATGAATTAATATATAAATTAAATTAAATAAATGAAAAGTACCTTATTTTACTGATATAATGCCGTGTTAATAATTAATAAAAAATGAAATATTTGAAATATATTAATAACGCAATAAATTTGTATTTTTTGAGCAAAAAAAAATTTAAATTGTTAAAATTATACAAAATTAAACCTTGGTTATGTATAAAAGTAATAAAAAAACAAAAAGAGTATTTTACCCGAGCCACGATTCGAACCCGAGACCTTCTGGGCGTGAAGCGGACACCTTACCTCTGTGACCCCATACTAAAAATTCTTTCCCATTCATTTGTGAAAATGCTATTCGTAAAATGTTACGGAATATTAACATATTATGGACTATTTTGGAAATCGATTTAAAGAACTTCCTCAAAAGAGGAAAAAATGCTCAGTTGGAGTTTGAGATGCGATTAAAATGAGCTTCCTACTAAAGTACTGTTACAATTTATATATATATATTGTGTTGATTTTATGAATTAGTCAAATCAATCAATCAAACACACAAAAAACCAACAAATCTTTAGATCTCAGACACATACATTTTTCTATTGTTTCGTAGAGTATCTTTGAGCTTTGGGATCCAAAGATTAAGATTTATTATGTAAACTTTAAACCTTCATAGCTACATAAATATAGGTCCTAAAGGCAAAGATGGTATGATATTAAAATAAGAATATATGTTTTTTTTTCGGCCGGACCAAACTTTATATACCCTCCACCAGTGCAATTTAACGAGTCTGTTGATTTTTGTAGAAGTACACTAACATTAAAGGAAATTTTAAATAATTTAAATATAGTTAAACCAAAACAAATAAAAATATTGTAAAAATAATTTTATAAATAAATATAAAATTGTAATTATTTTATGTTATATACATATATCGAAATAATACTTCAAATCAATTTAAAAAGTAAATACAAGGCAGCAAACTTCAAAACAGCTTAAAATCTCTAAATATTGGGGCATAGTGGGTTCTTTCGGCTATTTGTATTTCCATTCTTTTTTAATTCCAAAAGTATACATTTTGAAAATCCCTTATCTCTCACGTACACAGTGCAAGATAATCTAACTTCATGTTCCAGAAATTTTTGCCTTAAAAGTAAAAAAGTACGAATTTGGAAAAATCTCACCGAATTTCATCATTCTAGCTGTACCCATTTAGTTGGTACTATTTCATCCTGCGAATAGATAACAAATTATTAATATATAAGTCTTTTATTAGACCAATATGGGCATATGGCGCGGCAATATGGGGCTCGGCATCAAAAACCAACACTAATATTATTCAGAGATTCCAGTCGAAAGTGCTACGAACAATCTCTCGTGCGCCCTACTATGTCACGACATTATACAACAAGACCTCAGGATATCCACTGTGGAGGAGCAGATAGCTGAAATTGACCGATCATACTCCACCCGCCTGTCGATAGCAACACTTTGGCAACAAACCTTCTTCAACCCTCAACTACTAAAGGGTGTTTTTTATTGGGGTATAGAACTTTAAGTTGGCATCACTTTTTTAACTGGCGGCCATTTTGTCAGCTGTCAAGTGATTAATATTTAGTTTGGTTTGCCATTTCATCATGAACAGGTTGACAAAAGAACAACGCTTGCAAATCGTGCAAATTTATTTCGAAAGTAATGGTTCAGTTCGCGAAGTTCACCGCAAGCTCCGTCCATTTTATCGACATAATCGTCCATCAGAGCAATTAATTCGGTTAACCATGGATCGTTTTCGCACTACGTTTACTCTATGTGATAATACGCATCCGCAGAGACGTCGAACAGTGCGCACCGAAGAAACAATTGCCGCTGTAGAGCAAAGTGTTGAAGAGGACCCGAATGAATCGATTCGCCACCGTGCACAGCAATTGGAGTGGTTGAAAATTGGACCTGTAGAATTGGCTATATTCGAGCCAGCCGCGGCGGCCACATGCCCGAAATCATATTTAAACATTAATGGCATAAAATTATCCTTCCAATAAAGCCAAATTGATGGACATTAAAACGATTTTCTTGTGTTTTATTTCAATTCCAAGTTCTATACCTCAATAAAAAACACCCTTTACTAGAAGACTAAACTAAAAAAAAATCAATTAGTCGTTACAATATAACTCCTCTTCGTGTTATATTACGTTAAGATAAGTGTGTAATCCATTCTTAAGTATTGCTGAATGTCGATAAGACAGATTGCAAATAAATAATGGAGTTAAAACAAATGTCATCCATCCCTGCGGCCATTTGGTTGGTACAATTTGTATCCCCTTTTACCCCCTTAAAAATACGACTACGCACCGAATTTCGTCATTCTAGCTGTAGCCGTTTAGTTGGTACCATTTTTATCCCTCTGTTCCCAATGTATCCCTTGAAAGTGCGAATTTGGAAAAACCTTTTTATATTTCGTGTACGCTGTTCGAGGAATTTGTACTCCGAATTTCATGATTCTAGGTGCTGACATTTGGTTGGTACAATTTTTATCCCCTTTTCTCTTTTTACCCCCTAATAGTACGAATTTCGAAAAATACCTTTATTATATTTGTCTACACACTTAGAGGATTGTATATACCGAATTTCATTATTCCAGATGCAGCCGTTTGGTTGATACTATTTTATCCCTCTACTGCATTTTTACCCATTAAAACTATGAATTTGAAAAAATATATACTTTATTTTATGTATCTACTCAATTAGAGGAATGTACACACCGAATTTCGTGTTTCTAACTGTTATCGTTTGATATGTACAATTTTTATCCCTTTTTGCCCCAATTCACCGTTTGTGGTGCACGTCTTTTCTATAAGTACCAAATATCAAGCAAATATAAACAGACATATTAAAAAAACACGCTTAAATACTCGAAATTTTGAGGGTATTTTTAGTTCTTGTGAGGGAAAATTTTTTACCTCTGGACCGATTTCACCCAATTTCAATCACAACCGATCTACAACTATAAGACACATTTATGTCAAATACGGACGGACGGACATGGCTAGATCGTCTTAGAATTTTATCACGATCAAGAATATAAAGAGTGATTTTTTTGAGGTTAGGATTTTCATGCATTAGTATTTGACAGATCACGTGGGATTTCAGACATGGTGTCAAAGAGAAAGATGTTCAGTATGCTTTGACATTTCATCATGAATAGACTTACTAACGAGCAACGCTTGCAAATCATTGAATTTTATTAGCAAAATCAGTGTTCGGTTCGAAATTTTTTATCGACAAATTTTGTTCAGCGATGAGGCTCATTTCTGGTTGAATGGCTACGTAAATAAACAAAATTGCCGCATTTGGAGTGAAGAGCAACCAGAAGCCGTTCAAGAACTGCCCATGCATCCCGAAAAATGCACTGTTTGGTGTGGTTTGTACGCTGGTGGAATCATTGGACCGTATTTTTTCAAAGATGCTGTTGGACGCAACGTTACGGTGAATGGCGATCGCTATCGTTCGATGCTAACAAACTTTTTGTTGCCAAAAATGGAAGAACTGAACTTGGTTGACATGTGGTTTCAACAAGATGGCGCTACATGCCACACAGCTCGCGATTCTATGGCCATTTTGAGGGAAAACTTCGGAGAACAATTCATCTCAAGAAATGGACCGGTAAGTTGGCCACCAAGATCATGCGATTTGACGCCTTTAGACTATTTTTTGTGGGGCTACGTCAAGTCTAAAGTCTACAGAAATAAGCCAGCAACTATTCCAGCTTTGGAAGAAAACATTTCCGAAGAAATTCGGGCTATTCCGGCCGAAATGCTCGAAAAAGTTGCCCAAAATTGGACTTTCCGAATGGACCACCTAAGACGCAGCCGCGGTCAACATTTAAATGAAATTATCTTCAAAAAGTAAATGTCATGGACCAATCTAACGTTTCAAATAAAGAACCGATGAGATTTTGCAAATTTTATGCGTTTTTTTTTAAAAAAAGTTATCAAGCTCTTAAAAAATCACCCTTTAAATACTTTAGAATATATATGCTTTATAAGGTCCCAGGTCGACCAGGTATACAAAGTTAGTATACCTGGAGGTGGAAGGTATAATAAAACAAACAGTATCGTACAAAGAATTTTAAAATATCACTTTATTATTATGACCTCCACCTCCAGAATGGGGGTATACTAACTTTGCCATTCCGTTCGTAACACTTGAAATATCGAACTGAGATCCTATAAAGTATATATATTCTTGATCGTGGCAAAATTCTAAGACGATCTAGGCATGTCCGTCCGTCCGCCTGTTGAAAGCACGCTAGCAATGGACAGCCTCTGTGGAATGCGTTTAGCTCACAAACGGCTTGACCCATCGAAGAAATATTTTGCAGATCATCATAAAACAATCCAATCTTATTTTTGGGGGGAGATTGCAGCAATTATTTTTTGTGACCCATCCTAATGTATACTAACACCTAGTAATATCGATCTAATACTCTACATGCTGGATCGGTCATAAAATTCTAAGACGATGTGGCCATGTCAGTCGGTATCCTGTCCCTATAATCATAGAAAACAATATATATAAAACTTGTGTTATTGTAAAAGAATTTTAAATTGAAAAATCACTGATTGGGGCAATATCCAGTCCAGTGAACCTCTAATCAAAGTTAACTAAATATTGCAAATTTGACGAAAATATGTTGGGATATGAAGAGCAAATCGAAGGAGCATTTTAGTGGGGTTATATTAAAATATAAGTAATTCCAAATAGAATACATATTTATATTGTCTTCTGACAAAATCTGAATCGATTTTTCCATATTCAATAGTGTCTATCTATCGGGCATAAAAAATAATCTTTATAACTGGACTTTTTATGTGATCGGTGGACATAAAAAATCCAGTTATAAAGAACGTAGAAGGGGGGCGAGAGAACACACAATTCACTCTAGAGCGCATAAGTGGAAAGGGGAATAAATAAATTGCAATAAGCAACAACAACCATAAGCAGTTGTACATACTCGTTAGCTGCGGACAAAAACAAAGATACCATGACCAGACAACATATATAAGGAAAAACTTAGTTGCACTTCAATGTAACCAAAATTATAACAAGAAACCACTGCACCTCAGAATTCTCATTGACCCTGTGTACCAATTGAAATAAGTATTTATGCTTTAGCAAATCCAAATCTAGTTTGTATTTTCTGCTAAATGCAAATCGTTGTAAAGTGAATTGGAAACCGATTGAGAAGTGGAGAGAATTCGATTTTTTTTTTCAACAAAAAAAGTAAAACCTTTCATCATGGCCAGTGCACCCAAACACATCAAACTCGATACCACCGACTCCACTCGTAATTCGACAACTTACAGCAACTCGGATGACGAAGAGTTGGGTGATAATTACAGCAGTCTTTCGATACCCATAGAAGTTGGCGGTTTGAAAGTGGACGCTCTAGTCAATACGTTTTCTACTCTTACTCACATTTCATTGTCTTTGGCCGAAAGGTTAAACCTTGCGGGACTAACACCCCACTGCGCCAGTGCTTCGGTGCAAACAGTCGATCAACGAGTACTGGAAACCGTAAAAGTATGCCCACTAGATGTCGTATATAAGGGCAAAGCCACTGCCTTAGCGGCCCTAGTGATACCATATCTTGCCAAAGAGGTAGTGCTGGGCAATGATTTTTTACGACAACGAAATTGCGAACTATTGATTGAGGGGAATGCCTTGCCTACAGTTGAGGGTCGACGACCGATGTCGAGTGAATCATTAAACTTTGGAGAATCGGCAATACCATCCACATCGTCGGCATTGAATGGCCGAACAGACGAAGCATCATCCTCCGCTTCACCATGGACCGATTTACCTTTGGAAATTACCACCTATCCACCGTCAGCCTTACAGTACACCAATCATTTGTTCGAGGGCATTGTCATACGTAAAATGGACAAGCCACAGCGTCGCCAATTTATAATGCACCGCGAGGGCAAGCCCTCGGTAAAGGTGACCATTCTGAACAAGGAGCTAGCTCGTTTGCGTTCCATGGGCCAGGAGAAAATAGTGGTAATGCAATAAGAATTACACGTACATATATTTTTGTAAAATATATTTTTTAATCTAAAATATTTGTAAGCTGTAGGATAGCAAAACATATTGTTTTTTTAAGCTGTAGAACAGCAAATTAAATTTTAGGCTCTATTTTTTATAACCTATCATAATTTTAATTATAAAATACAATCTGTAGACCACTGCAATTTTGGTTGTTGTAATAAAGAAAGCTGTAGAACAGCCAATTTAGTTTTTTGTGAAAAAAAATCAGGAGTTTTTTAAATTTTGTTTAAATAGCGCGAGAAAGGTTTTTAGTAAGTAGATATTTTATTTTATTTTAGCTTTCGTAGACAGGGTAGCCCTGTACACACTCAGAAAAAATGAACCCTATAATGAGTTAAAATGAACTAAACTTTATAAAAACTGAACTTCGTATAGCGCTAAAGTACACACTCAGAAAAAATTAACCCTATAATGAGTTAAAATGAACTAAACTTTAAGAAAATTGAACTTCGTATAGCGCTAAAGCAATATTTCCTCATATCAAGTTCAAAATTTTCCTTGGAAGTTGTACATGCTTTGAACTTGATTCTAGTTCAATTTTCCTCAAACCAATTAAATATGTACTCAAACGGAGGAAAATCGCAGTAAGTTTTTCCTCAAACCAAGTACATTTTTACTAAATCTAAGTAAAATTTTGCTGAAATTTTCCAAATAAAAGTTAATTTTTCCTAAAACTAAGTAAATTTTTACTAAATTTAAGTAATATAATGGGATATAATGGGAACAGAGGGATAAAAATGGTACCAACTAAAGGGCTACAGCTAGAATGATGAAATTTGGTGTTTTCATCTCTCTAATTGCGTCGACACATAAAATATAGAGATTTCAGAAAGTTGTATTTTAAAGGGCGTAGAGTGGGAAAAGGTGGATAAAAAGGTACCAATTAAATGACCGTAGCTAGAATCATGGAATTCGGTGTATACATAAAAAATAAGAAGATATTTCCAAATTCGTACTTTTTATACCCTACACCACAGGGTGTAATGTCTTTGTGCATTTGTTTGTAACACCCGATCGACTTAGAATCACTTTTTGAGTCGATTTAGCGATGTCCGTCCGTTCGTCTGTCCATCTATCCTTGTAATCAAAGTCCAGGTCGTAATTGTGGTTAGAATTAAATGAAACTTTGCACAATGAAGTTTTATGGGATAAGAACGAACGCTATTTAATTTGAAGAAAATCGGTTCAGATTTAGATATAGCTCCCATACAAATTTTGCTCCCGATTTTACTTCTTCCGCTCTAGAAACCACATATTTCAACAGATTTTCTTCAAATTTAGCAAAACAACTTCTATTTTAACTGTAAACGACTCTGGTAAAAATGGGCCAGATCGGTTCAGATATATATATAGCTCCCACACAAATGTCTCCCACGATTTGATTATTTCCGCTCTATAAACCACATAATTCAACTGATGTGCTTAAAATTAGTCAAACCAGCTCATATTTCAACTACAAACATCCATGGCGAAAGTGGGTCAAATCGGTTCAGATTTATATATAGCTCCCATATAAATGACGCCCCCGATCTAATTCTTGCTGCTCTAGAAACCACATATTTAAAAGATTTCCATAAAATTTGGGAAAGCGTCTTATATTTCAGAAAACCTATGCGAAAAATGAGTCAGATCGGTTCAGATTTGTATATAACTATTATTCAAAGTTTGTGTTATTTTTTTTACAAATACAGATAGAAGTATGAAATTTGTAGTATATGTAATGTATACTGACTAGGTGTAGGGTATCATATAGTCGGTCACGCCCGACTTTAACCTTCTTTACTTGTTTACTTTTACTGTAAAAATTAGTTGAATCATGAAGTTAGGTTATCTTGCACTGTGTACGTGAGAGATAATGAATTTTCAAATTTGTACTTTTGGCATTAAAATTCAAACAATTAAACGGTTGTAGCTGGAAATGCAACCACTATCCCCCAATGTTTATGGTATTTAAGTTTTTTGCTGCCTAATATTTACTTTTTGAATTGACTCGAAGTATTATTTCGATATATGTATATATAGACATAATGGTAGCATTGCCTTGTAAGCGTTTTTAAAAATAATTAAACATTTATATTTATTTGTAAAATTATTTTTTCAATATTATTATTTGTTTTGGTTAGGATATGTTACAAATTAACAATTTCCTTTAATGTTACTGCATTTCTACGAAAATCTATTGCCTCTGTGGAAAGCAATCCATGGTGAAGAGTATATAAAGTTCGGCCCGGCCGAAATTAACGTCGTTTTTACTAGTTTTTAATTATTTGATTTGAACTGGGATATTGTCCTGGCTCAAGACCATTTTGCATCTATATTTAATGGAATGCACATTTATTTACAAATGGCATGGTGACATTTATTACTTGGCTGCAGACTACCACTATCATGATTTCCACCCTGTCTAAAGGTTTCGTTCAGGTGGCTTCGCAGCGACTTTTCAACATCAAACCCGGCCTCTATAAGGAGATGATTCTCACAAACGAACGAGAAGCACAACTCACTTGTGGAATTTGCGTTTAAAAAATAGCACCAAGTACACATGCCATCTTATAAGCATCTCATTGAGTTGCATATGTATTTTACATTAAAATTTATTTTTCAACCGTCTTACCTGATAAAATAATTGCTTTGTAACTATAACAAAAGTTTTCAACATAGTGTCATATTTTTTGAAGCGTTTTTTTGTTGCAATATATATTTTCCTATATTCTGTATATAAACAACAATAATTTGTTTTCGAAATATTTATATATATGTATGTACATAAATAAGCCTCACTCGTATATAGTTATAATTGTTTTTGTGTAAACATAATATTAACAAAAATATTATATTTTTCAATTCACCTTTGCGAAGGTCAATGCATGTGTATTTGTTATGTATATATAAGTATATACACAGGTTAATTGTACATGAAAACGGAAATTGATTTTAGGTTTGGCTTCCCTTAACTATGCCCTCATGAAAATTGAGCTCATTTTGCTCGTCGATGTGTTGACCGTTTTTCGCTTTGGTCGTCTACCGGCACCACTGATGCCGAACGTCCAAAATTCAGCTTCAATCACAACAAACGGAAATAAATGATTGGCAACGAAAATCACAACATGATCATGAACTATTGACATGCGACAGCAGAATATTTAAATTTCTTTTTAATATTTTTTCCATATTTTTATTTTTCTTAAAAAATAAATGTTTTTTTCGTTGTATGTTCAAAGATAATACGAACACAGCAATACTGTGTGTCTAAAATGGCGATGTTCGTCCTAGGTTTCACATGAATTTCTTATGTTCAGAAGAAAAATCGACGCCGTTGACCATTTGCCGCTGCGGATGTCGACCAGCCATACACATAATATATGTGATTATTTTTTTAGATGTGTTTTCAGGAGCGTTTAGCTCACAGACGGTTTGACCAAAGAACGAAATATTTTGCAGATCATCATTAACTAAAGCAAAGTTAATTTCTGGGGGTTTTCGCAGCAATATTCGTCCTTGTAGGTAATATGAGGCCGATGAACTTTGCGATTATAAGTGAGAGTTCCTTTTATTTCAAAGAGTCAAAGATACGCATAATCTTCGAGCTTCATGCCAAACTTATGATTTATTTTCTTATTTTTTATATATTTTAGTTTTTTCGTTTGCATTTTTTTTGGTCTGTAATCAATATTTGATTTGAACTGGGATATTGTCTTTTTATCTTGTTTTATCTTGTTTTATTCACTACAAGATATCTGAATCGCAGAATGAGGTAATTGGTCCAGAAATTATAGCAGTTTTTCAAAATGATTTCCTATTTCAGCAAGACATAATTTGTAGTTTTTACGGTGTTCACATCTGTCCTAAACAGATATTTTGGGAGTAATAGATGCAGGACGAAAAGTAGCGATGGTTTGATATATTATTAAAAAAATCGCCAATGGCCCTACAGGAATGTTTGGAGTCATTTTCGAAAGATTTCAGTGAATATGACACCAGAATTGACATATTCCCAAGAACGAGTATGCATCTTGTGGAATTGCCCTATAATGAATAATTTCCTAATTTTTTACTGTTTCAAGAAAAACACGAAAAACCCAGTTCGACCGGGTTTTTCGTTTTTTTGAAATCACGGTTTTCGAAAAACCCGAAAACCCGACATTGCAGAAAAACCGAGTTTTTTATCACTCTATTTCCAACGGATATAGAACGGATATAGAAGTTTTATTAGATTTCAATGAATATGACACCAGAATTGACATATTCCCAAGAACGAGTATGCATCTTGTGGAATTGCCCTATAATGAATAATTTCCTAATTTTTTACTGTTTCAAGAAAAACACGAAAAACCCGGTTCGACCGGGTTTTTCGTTTTTTTTTTTTTGAAATCACGGCTTTCGAAAAACCCGACATTGCAGAAAAACCGAGTTTTTGATCACTCTATTTCCAACGGATATAGAAGTTTTAATAATTTACTTTTGCGTATCATACAAAGGCGTTATGGGAACCAAATGAAAAATATTTAAAATTTTATGTTTCTATCTTCATGGGTTTAGCATTAACAACTACATATTTCAAATCTTCTCCCATAAAAAAGTTATAGTTTATTTATTTTTAAGGGGGATTTTGAAATGGTTGTTAAGCTAAACTTATACAGATGGAAGCATGGCATTTGAAGTATTTTTAATATATATTCTTGTCTTTCATAAAAGACTCAAGTCCTTTTGACATCAATATGTCATAGAATTTGTTATAAATGTATATATATATAGACATCTGATAACAGCGCTTAACACAAGCACTCTATACAGAAGCGCCACTGATGAGTTATCTCCACATAGGATATTAAATGCGTATACATTATCAAGTAAATGCGTATACATTATCATTACAAAAAAGAACAAATTTCATTTGTAATTCGAATGTATTACATTAAAAAACCTGACAATTTTTATTTTCAGAAATACAAATTTTTTAAAGATTATGAAATGTTCATCATAAATATAATGAAGGACTGCATATTATTTGTACAAGAGTAAATTGAATTTTAATGTATCAAGTTTACACGATTGAGTATTTTACTAGTAGCAATTCTCATTCCTCCCATGCGATTTATGACATAAGTATGTTTGCTGATTTATGACAATGATATGTTCGTCGCAAAGGTTATAACAATGACAACAAAAAAATACAAATTTTGTATCCGAGACCGAAAAAAATATTTTTTGTGTGCATTGAGGTATACTGGTTCATAAAATTAACACAAAAGTAGCCATACATATTTTTAATAAAATTCCAATTTCCATCGATATACCTTTTATATTTGTACTCTCATTTTCGAAATATAACACCCGCTTATATGTTCAATTAAGGGCAATTAAGACCGCTACAAATGTTGCGAATTAAAAAAAAAGAAATTTCATTTTGCTGGCACCAAAAATCCATCAAAAATAGATAATAACTAGATAAAAAATAAACAATAATAGAAAATTAAATTAAAAAGAAAATCTATGGTTAAATCTAGAGGTTATGGGCCCTAAAACTAAAATAAGAAAAAAAATGTTATTTTTTAATAGGTAACATTCTACTGAAGCGAACAATATCTATATGTAGAAGATCTGTGGATAAATATATAAGTGACGGCCCTCTTTACAGACGCAAAAGATTCTTTAAACATATCTTGATTTTAAAATTTTTGGGGAAACTGCTTTACAAATTAGTTAACAAAATATTTTATTTTATAATAGAATGAAGAATATCTATGGATAAAATTAAAAGTTATGGCCCTTATTGTAGAAGTAAGGGAAATTCTAAAAAAAATACAAAGGTTTTGCTTAAATTGATTTAGTTTCTATACTTATTCATAGATTTTCTTCAAATATGCCTTGTTTTCATCGTTATTGCAAAATAATATCTGCTTTCTAATTTGTTATGGGTTTTAGAGCTATTTAAACGAAAGTTTAAAAAAAATCATATTTTTTTTTTAAATTTTCTGAGTCTACAAAAAGGACCATAACCTCCACATTTATCCATAAATCTGTAACATATAGACATTATTTTCTTCGTTAGAGTATTAGCTACTAAAAATAAATATAAAAGATATTTGTTTCTGTTTTTTTCGTATCTTTATGACTTTTTTTGCGCCGAGAAAAATTTTTTTTGAAGAAAAAAAAAATATTTTTTTGTAAGAAAAAATCATTTATTTTTAATTCTGTGAAGACTGTTCCTAATCGATTGTTTGTATCTGAAAGTGAAATTAGCAACATTTGTGGCCATCATAAGTACATTGAATTGAACGAATAAGCGGGTGTGATTGGACCCATATTTCCAAAATGAGAGCACACATTTTAAAGGCACTTTTGACGAAAATTAGAATTTTTGTAAAAGAAATTCCCAAATGAATATCCATAAAAAATTCTTGTTTCTCAGAGCACACAAAAAAATAAATTTTTAGGTTTTAATTGTAGTTGTTCAGTTATAACTAGACAGCGGATTTGTATGCAAAATCATATTTTGAACTGATGGTTAAATTTGAAATGCGTCCTCACACAAATGATTTTACTTATAAAACAATTTAAAAAGTTGATATAAACAATTTTATGTAAGCATGTTTTGCATAGCAATATGCATATTTTAGGCAATTGTGAATAAAAAATGGAAGTAAAGGGTGATTTTTTAAGAGCTTGATAACTTTTTTTTAAAAAAAAACGCATAAAATTTGCAAAATCTCATCGGTTCTTTATTTGAAACGTTAGATTGGTCCATGACATTTACTTTTTGAAGATAATTTCATTTAAATGTTGACCGCGGCTGCGTCTTAGGTGGTCCATCCGCTTAGTCCAATTTTGGCATTTCCACGTTTTTGAGTAACAGAGACCCAATTGGTGCGAACGGCGACGAATCGAAAATTGGTGGTCATCATTAACACTGGCCGATACAGCTGCGATATTTTCTTCAGTTCGCACTCTACGTAAGCGTGTTGGTGGTTTAATGTCCAACAATGTAAATTTGGTGCGAAATTTAGTCACAATAGCCCGAATAGCCGCTTCAGTGGGTCGATTAAACTGACCATAAAATGGAAGCGCGCAATGAACTTTCTTAACAGAGCACGCATTTTGATAATAAAATTCAATAATTTGCAAGCGTTGTTCGTTTGTAAGACGATTCATGATGAAATGTCAAAGCATACTGAGCATCTTTCTCTTTGACACCATGTCTGAAATCCCACGTGATCTGTCAAATACTAATGCATGAAAATCCTAACCTCAAAAAAATCACTCTTTATATATATAAGAGAGAGAAGTATATATATAAACAATATTAAATATTTATAATTTTTTTAATATTAATTATAAATAAGAAAAAGGAAAAAAATAAATTTCTAAAAATTATCTTATGACAAACTACTTTATTTTCGATACAACCCAGTGTCTACAATTTCATATCTTAGAAAATCAAAAATTGTAGTTATATTCGCCATATAAAAAGTTTATATTTATAGAGGATGGGCCACTTACAATTATAAATAAGAACCGCTATAAAAAAGTAATGATTACTTTTCAAAATATTCGAGCGTTTAACGTCCTGAAAATAAAATTAAAAATTAATTTTAGTTTTTTTCGTTTGTATTTTTTTGGTCTGTAATCAAACTTGATTTGAACTGGGATATTGTCCTGGCTAAAGACTATTTTGCATCTGTATTTAATAGAATGCAAATTTATTTACAAATGGCACGGTGACATTTATTACTTGGCTGCAGACTACTGCACTATCATGCTTTCCACCCTGTCTAAAGGTTTCGTTCAGGTGGCTTCGCAGCGACTTTTCAACATCAAAACCGGCCTCTTTAAGGAAATGATTCTCACAAACGAACGAGAAGCACAACTCACTTGCCGAATTTGCGTTTAAAAAATCGCACCAAGTAATAAAGTACACATGCCATCTTACAAGAATCTCATCGAGTTGCAAATGTAAATATAGATGCAAAATGATCAATTAAATATAAAGGGTGATTTTTTAGCTATTATCTTTTTGGCAACACTGGTTTAAACAGCTGACGCACGTTTCGTGTTTTGTTTCACTGTCAAACATCTTCAGTTTGGCCTATAATTTAACCATGAATCGTCTTACAAACGAACAATGCTTGCAAATTATTGAATTTTGTTATCAAAATGCGTGCTCTGTTAAGAAAGTTCATCGTGCGCTTCCATTTTATGGTCAGTTTTATCGACCCACTGAAACGGCTATACGGGCTATTATGACTAAATTTCGCACCAAATTTACATTGTTGGACATTAAACCACCAACAGGCTTACGTAGAGTGCGAACTGAAGAAAATATCGCAGCTGTATCGGCCAGTGTTAATGATGACCATCAATTATCGATTCGTCGCTGTTCACAGCAATGGGCCTCTGTTACTCAAAAACGTGGAAATGCCAAAATTGGACTAAGCGGATGGACCATTTGAGGCGCAGTCAATGTCAACATTTGCATGAAATAATCTTCAAACATTAAATTATATGGACCGTACTATCAATTCAAATAAAGATTTCATGCATTTTTCTGAATTTTATGTGTTTTTTTGAAAAACTTTCCTATAGCTTTTAAAAAATCATCCTTTAGATGCAAAATGGTCTTGAGCCAGAACAATATCCCAGTTCAAATTAAAAATGAATTTTATTCTACCTTCCAAAGTTAAAGTAAATTTAAAATTTTGAATGGCCCACCCTATACATGTATGATCGCTTCACACGGACTTACTCTATGACTAAAAAGTATTTGATGAGAAAGTTCTTGTCTCTTTAACTTACTTTTTTTGGCCCTATGTTAATTAGAAACGAATGTGAAATGTAACCAGTGAATACATTTATTTAAAAGTCACACTTAACAACAACATAAACCTAAAACCCAATATACAACATTTAAACATAAATATACAAATATTTGGCTTTTTTAAGTTTAGCTTTTTTGTTAATTAATAATTTTAACGCGTCTCGCCTACATAACTTTAATGTAGTAGTCCACCAAAAGATGTGGCTTTTCATTCGAAATAAAATAGGCCTTGAGAAGATATCTCCCACCCGGGACTGGCAGCGATATGTTGATCAGGGCCAGTTCAGTGACTTCAATATCATGCTAGAAGAAAATGTTGTGAAAACGTACATATGTGTTACGATGGGAAAATAATTTGTTGCTTTAACGAAACTTGTCGTCAAAAGTAAGTCAACTGAAGGCTTTCGTTTTTCTTTTAATTATGAACAATAAAACTAAAACAACGACACCGTTTCATTAAGACAACAAAACCGTTTTTTTTTTCATCTACAACTTGTTGATAAATCCATTACTAGCTATTGTACTTACATTGAAAGGACACGTGTGATTTATATTCGAATGCTGCGCAACTTCATTGAAGAAATTCAGGAAAACTGGATACTTTTTGTAAGTTTCTAAAAACTTGCAGACATCGATTGTTCGATTTAACAATAGCATCTTATTATTCTTTAAATTACGATAGTATTGCACGTTGAACTTAGCACTGGTTACGGGTTTGTGAAGAACGCGATATTTCAAATTAATGGCCGGAACATTTCGTTTATTCGGTTTGACATCGCACAACTCCAGTTGTATAACATTTGAATCAGTTACGGTGCACACGGCCTTTTCCAGGCGTATCATCGAGGCAAAGCTCTGCAATTGAAAGAGAGAGAGAGAGAGAGAGAGAAAGAGATAACTATGCTACAAATTTCTTTAATTTTTAAGTTATGGTTTCTAGAGCGGTAATGGTTTAAATTTGGGGGCCATTTGTAGGGGGGGTTATACGAAAACATGGACCCACATGGTTCATATTTACAGTGGAGTTTCCTATGTGAAATATAACATGATCTGGAAATTTCCATCCAGATCTGATGTAATATGTGGGTTCTAGGCCGGTAATAGTGTAAATTGGGGTGGATTTGAATGGGGGCTATACCATATCATGGACCCACATGGTTCACATTCACATTGAAATATGACATGATCTGGACATTTTTATCAAAATCCGATGTAAGATGTGGCTTCTAGATCGGTAATAGTCTATATTGGGGACCCGTTTGTATGGGGGCTACACCAAAACATGGACCCACATGGTTCACTTTCACAATAGATATTTCTTGTTTAAATATAACATGATATAGAAATTTGGATCAAGATGCAATCTCAAACCTGGTTTCTAGACGAGTATTAGTGTAAATTGGGAGACCATTTGTATGGGGGCTATAAGAAAACATGGACCCACGTGGTTCATATTTACAGTGGAGTTTCCTATGTGAAATATAACATGATGTGGAAATTTTGATCAAGATCCAATGTAAGGTGTGGATTTTAGAGCGGTAGTAGTGCAAATTAAGGACCCATTTGTATGGGGGCTATACCAAATCATAGACCCACATGGTTCACGTTCAGAACAGGTACTCCTTGTTGAAATATGATATGATCTGGCAATTTTTATCAAAATCCGATGCAAGATGTGGTTTCTAAACCGGTAATAGTGTAAATTAGGGGAACTTTTGTATGGGGGCTATACCATAACATGGAGCCACATGGTTAACTTTCACAAGAGATGTTCATAGTTGAAATATAACATGATCTGTAAAATTCTATTAAAATCCGATCTCAAATTTGGTTTCTAGACCGGTAATAGTGTAAATTGGCGAGGCAATTTGTATGGGGACTATAAGAAAACATGGACCCATATGGTTCATATTTACAGTGAAATTTCCTATGTGAAATATAACATGAACTGGAAAATTTCATCCAGATCTGATGTAATATGTGGGTTCTAGGCCGGAAATAGTGTAAATTGGGGTGGATTTGTATGGGGGCTATAGCAAATCATAGACCCACATGGTTCACATTCAGAACAGGTGCTCCTTGTTGAAATATGACATGATCTGGAAATTTTTATCAAAATCCGATGTAAGATGTAGCTTCTAGACCGGTAATAGTGTAAATTGGGAGACCATTTTGATGGGGGTTATACGAAAACATGGACCCACATGGTTCATATTTATAGTGGAGTTTCCTATGTGAAATATAACATGATCTGGAAAATTTTATCAAGATCCAAAGTAAGGTGTGGACTTTAGAGCGGTAGTAGTGAAAATTGTGGACCCATTTGTATTGGGTCTATACCATATCATGGACCCACATGGTTCACATTCAGAACAGGTGATCGTTGTTTAAATATGACATGATCTGGAAATTTTTATCAAGATCCGATGTAATATGTGGGGTTTAGAGCGGTAGTAGTGGAAATTGTGATCCCATTTGTATGGGGCTATTCCAAATCATGTAACTACATGGTTCACTTTCCCAAGAGATATTCATCGTAGAAATATAACATAATCTAGAAATTTCAATCTAGATTAGATTTAAAATGTGGGTTCTAGAGCGGTAATATTGTAAATCGGACAACAACTGCGAAATGTAGTTCAACGGACAGGTATAGTTAAATCGACTCATCCGGTGCTTCTAACACGTTCGGTATACTTAGAGGTCTAGCTCTATTATTTATTGGTGTTACAAAAATTTGGCGTGAAACTAACTGACAAATACTCCCTTAACATGTATCTCCATTCGAAAGTTGAAAACGATTCGTCGTGGACGACCACCAGTTTTTTCTATCGTATCGAAGATATATGCTAAGGATCATCATCCATCGCGTTCTTAAGAAATTGATTCTAAGCTATGTTTGTTGCTTACCTTATCGCACAGAAGAGATAGTAGTAGTAGCACAATTTTCAAGATATTCTTTTCCATTTTCTGACCGAGGAGACGAAGAGTGAACTGAACTTCGGAATGCGGTTAACAAGACTGTTTGATGTAATCAGAACACTCGTTCTGTACTATGAACTATCGGAGTAGTTCATGCATGTCTGATGAGTATATGAGCTTTTAGTTACATCTGTACATTGTTCATACTCATATAATGAGTGGTATATACACCAAAAATTCTATACTTTATAATTGATTTTCATATCCATTAGCATGTAGCGATGAATAAACAAACGCACAATGAGCGTGTAAACCAATTTAGAACAAAAAATGCCTCATTCTTGAACTTCATGTTCTCCATGGGACGAATGAAAAGGCTCACAGACATCGTAAATAATTCAGGAGACTACCTAACCGCTGATGAAAGTTCAATCTTCACCGATGTCTCAAAAATGGAGACGGCATCTGATCTCTTCTATACTCCGAGTCCTTAAATATCAGAATCTCCACCAGATTACCAGATACGGCGTTAAAGGCAGAGATTTATAAAGGATAGGACAGATCTCAAGGCCTTAGACTCGAGTACCATCAATCAATTTTGTAATTGCCAGGAACTTGATCAATGCGATGGCATAGTCTTCAAAATAAATATTTTCGCAGAGTCGAAAAGATTTAGAATAGACATATCTCAAAACAAGTTGGTTTTGGCTTTATTAATTTATATTAAAACTCACCAGATATACAATTGTTATTAGTATAAATTAATATAAAGATCCACCGATAGTCGCTTCTGTCCACTGATTATATAATTGGACTTGACGAAATACTGACCATTTGGCACCGGCATAAAGAATTTATAATAATATCATGCTGAAATCAAACAAAAGAATAGTCAGATAACACTAATATTATTTGCAAAACTTCTACTTACATCGTATGGACACGTATGATTAATATTCGTATATTTCAGGAACAACTCATTTATTATCCTGAAGGAGGGATACTTTCGCTGATTTTTGAGAGCCTTGCAAGAATCCCAGGTTAAATTGGTCAAAAGCAAAGAGTTCTCATGTTGCACATGATCGAATTCTATGTTGATGATACAGTTTGTGACGGGCTCTTGTATCAGACGCAGTTTCATATTGAAGCCTGAAGGGCTGTTTTCTTTATTGCGTTTCACAGACATCAATTTGAAAGAAATTGGCATCGATTACGGTGCATATAGATTTTTCCACGCGTACGTATTCTGGAAAATAACAAAAAACGGATGGATAATACTCCAGCTAAGATAAATAAGTATTAGTTCTTTTTTCCTCAAATTTCAAAAGCCTTCCCTTCTTCTTCTTACAATTTTGAATAGCATTGTTCTCCAATTTGAATCGAATATAAACTATTAATAAGTGTTCGGATTGCAACTCCTATTTATAGGCTATGTTCGCCAGCCTTTGATGACTTTCTGGCTTAAAATTTCCATAACAATAAACCAAGAACAATGAAATGATGTCATCTTAATTGCATCCATTTTCATTCATTTAAGTACTCATAACAAAGTACATTTTGTGTATTTAAAAGCTGTCCAAAAACTCATACAAGTATTCAATTTGGCGCTATTTGGCCGGTACAGGGTTGCCAACCAAAAAGAAGGGCAACTGACAGTTTAGGTTTAGTACAAATGGAACAATGTACGAAGGAACACAACGTTTGAATTGTCGAGCAATATTTTAAAATTTATGCTGATTTAAAAAAATCTTCAGCTACGTTATTCGTCAAAATTGCCTTGTTTGGGGTTCAAAGAATCCGCATTTGATTGTCGTTAGACAAATGCATGCATAAAGTGTTACCTTTATGGGAAAATCCTGCACCTCCTCCCAGATGATAGCAATACTAGTTGAAGATTTTTTTGGACGACGCGAAATTAGCTTCGAAAATCAAAGCCATTATTTTTTATCTAATTTAAAGATTAAAAGTCATAGAGAGTCATAGGGGATTTAATTGATTCCGAAAAATACGACAGATAGTTTGTACCCTTGGCATCCTAGGACGCTTACAATGCACAGAAGCGTAATGCAGACGCAACTATAATAAACAAGTAATAACGGAGTTAAGTTCGGCCGGGCCAAACTTTATATACCATCCACCATGGATTACATTCAACACAGGCTGTCGATTTTCGTAAAAGTGCATTAACATTACAGTTCAAATCAAATATTGATTGCAGACCAAGTGGCACCGTCCATCCTAATTTAATTCCAAAAGTACAAATTTTGAATTGCAAAAATCTTTTAATTTTAGGTATCTATGCAGATAAAAGAATGTATACACCGAATTCCATGACTCTAGCTGCGGCCATTTGGTTGGTACCATTTGTATCCCCTTTTTCCCATTTTACCACCTTAAGAGTACGATTTTCTAAATCTACCCAATCAGGGGAATGTATAAGCCGAATTTCAGAATTCAGCTGTAGCCGTTTTTGTATCATTTTTATCCCCCCTTTTATTTAATTTAAAGAAAATCGGGTACAATACGTGGTTTCTAGAGCGGAAAATGTCAAATCGGGAGCGAGATTTGTATGAGGGCTATATCTAAATCTGAACCGATCGTACCCAATTTCTGCTAAGGTGTTTCTAGTTGGATTATAAGATGTTGTGCAGAAATTAAAGAAAATCGAGTACAATATGTGGTTTCTAGAGCGGAAAATGTCAAATCGGGAGCGAGATTTGCATGGGGGCTATATCTAAATCTGAACCGATCTTACCCAATTTCTGCATAGTAGTTTGTAGTTGGATTATAAGATGTTGTGCCAAATTTAAAGAAAATCGGGAACAATATGTGGTTTCTAGAGCGGTAAATGTCAAATCGGGAGCGAGATTTGAATGGGGGCTATATCTAAATCTGAACCGATCTTACCCAATTTCTGCATAAGTGTTTCTAGTTCCATTATAAAGATTATAAGGTGCTATGCAAAATTTGAAGAAAATCGGGTACTATATGTGTTTTATAGGGCGGAAAAAGTCAAATCGGTAGCGACATTTGAATGGGGGCTATATCTAAATCTGAACCGATTTTCTCCAAATTCAATACCAATCGTCCTTGGCCAAAAAAGTAACGTCTGCCAAATTTCATGATAATCGGACCACAATTGCGACCTGTAGAGTGCGAACAAGCTTAGATGGACAGCAGACGGACGGACGGAGGGACGGACAGACAGACATCGTTAAATCGATTCAGCTGGTGATTCTAAGCCGATCCGTATACTTAAAGGTGGGTCTAGCTCAATTATTTCTTGGTGTTACAAACATTTGGCGCGAAACTAACTTATAATTAATTATACCCTAGTCCACGAAGTGGTGTAGGGTATAATGAACCATTTGAAATTTGAACTGCAGATTACTTTGACTTTGAAAGATAGAATAATATTCATTTTTATTTTTATTTTCTGGTTTATGTTTGACATTTGCAAAATGGTACGCTATACACTCGAACAAAATTGGGAAATATTCAAAACTTACTTCCAAAGTAGTGAGTCATTAACGCAAACTGTAAGTAATTTAAGTGGAAAAATTTCGAAAAGAGATCGGTCAGTTCAGTTCAGCCTTAATGGAGCTCATTTTCTTCAAACAAAAATCCAGAATTTTATAAAAATATTAAATTGACCATAACTTCTTAAATATAGAAGCATAATTTGTTATCATCCGAAATTGATTTTCAATGCCCAATAAATACAAATATTTTCTGGGTGTTGGGATGGTTAAAACTAGACACATCTCCAAACTTATCCGGTTTAGCTTTATTGTACATAATCGGATATACACTCTATAGACATTCGGTTATTATTGTTATTCCACTTTAAAATATAGATCCACTGATATCCGATTCTGTCCACCGATTATATAATTGGTATTGATGAAATACTTTCCATTTTGCACCGGCATAAAGAATCTATACGGTTGAAGATCATTTATAATAATATCGTGCTGCAAGACAATATTGCACCAAAAGAGAATCAGTAATACCCGAAACTATTATTATTTGAGTGCTACTTACATTGTATGGGCACGAATGATTCATATTCGTGTATTTAACGAACAACTCATATACGATCTTGAAGGAGGGATTCTTCTTGTAATTCTGCATAGTTTTGCAGGCATCCCATGATAAATTAGTCAGAAGTAGAGCATTTCCTTGTTGCAGATGATGGAATTCAATGTTCATTATACAGTTCGTGACGGGCAGTTGTAGCAGACGAAGTTTCATATTGAAGCCCACATTGTTTTCTTTATTGCGTTTCACTTCGCAGACATCGAACTGGGAGAAATTGGAATCGATTGCAGTGCAAATAGATTTTTCCAAGCGTATGATGGCATAATTCTAGAAAATAGCACAAAAACAAATGGATAATTCTCAGTCATCCACAATCGCCAGTTGTTCTTACCATTTGGAATAAACATATCAACACGATAAGGAGTTTAAATGGTGTGCCTTCTTCCATTGCTCTTCGATTTGTTCGGCAGGTTTGAAATCCAAATTAAACAATGATCAAATACGTTATGACTCCTCTATTTAACGAGAACATTCCAATTTCATATTTCCAAAATAATAATAACATAGAAATGATGTCATCATTGTACTCATATAAATACCACTGAAAAATAATACAAATTATATTCGGTTCACTGAACAAAACTCCAAATTGAAAAATGAAAAAGTAATTATGAAATTTACTCACAGCGTATTTCGTGTAATGCTATGGCTTAGATGTAACTACAAATCTAAAGGAAATAATAAAAAAAGGAAAATAAAAAAGGAAATAATAATAATAATAAAATGGAAACTATTGTTTAGAACAATAATAAAAATATTAAATTGGGCATAACTTCTTAAATATAGGTCCTACAGCTTAAAGGATGATAATGTCTGATCACATAAAAATCCAGATTTTTTTAAATATTAAATCGGCCATATGTTGTAAAATATAGACCCTACAGTTAAAGAATGATCATTTGTAATCAACCAAAAATCCTGAGTTAAAAAATCATCAGTCAGCCATAACAACTGAAATAACGCTCGAATGCGTGATTTTTATGAAAAAATGAAGAGTGATTTTTATTAAAATCACGATTTAATATAAAAAAGTAATTGAATATAGCTCCTAGAGCTAAAATAATGATAATTTGTGATCAACCAAAAATCCAGAATTTTATAAAAAAAAACTGGCCATAACATCTTAAATGAAGCTCGTAGCGCTAAACGAATGTTAATTTGTGATACAGAATTTTATAAAAATATTACATCGACTATAACTTCTTAAATATATCTCTTACAAATAAAATAATGGTAACATCAACCAAAAATTCAGAATTTTATAAAAATATTAAATCGGCCATAACTTCTTAAATAAAGCTCGTAGCGCTAAAAGAATGATAATTTCTGGCCAAAAAAAATCCAGAATTTTTAAAAATATTAAATCGGCCATAATTTTTTAAACTTTAGAGCTTAAAGAATGTTAATTTGTGATCCAGAATTTTATAAAAATATTAAATCGACCATAACTTCTTCAATATAGCACCTAGAGCTAAAAGAATGATGATTTGTGATCACCCAAAAATTCAGAATTTTATAAAAATATTAAATCGACCATAACTTCTTAAATAAAGCTCACATCCCAAAAAGAGTGATAATTTGTGATCAACCAAAAATCCTGATTTTTTTAAACAATAAATCGACCATAACTACTTAAATATAGCTCGTAGTACTAAAAGAATGATAATTTCTGGTCAAATGAAAATCCAGAATTTTTAAAAATATTAAATCGGCCATAACTTCTTAAATAAAGCTCGTAGCGCTAAAAGAGTGATAATTTGTGATCAACCAAAAATCCTGATTTTTTTAAACAATAAATCGACCATAACTACTTAAATATAGCTCGTAGTACTAAAAGAATGATAATTTCTGGCCAAAAAAATCCAGAATTTTTAAAAATATTAAATCGGCCATAATTTTTTTAACTTTAGAGCTTAAGGAATGTTAATTTGTGATCCAGAATTTTATAAAAATATTAAATAGACCATAACTTCAACTAAAAGAACGACAATTTGTGATCATCTAAAAATCCAATATTAAATCAACCTTAACTTCTTAAATATAGGTTCTACAACTAAAAGAATGATAATTTGTGATCACCCAAAAATGCAGAATTTTATAAAAATATTAAATCGACCACAACTTCTTAAATATAAAGCTAAACGAATAATAATTTGTGATCACCAAAGATCCAGAATTTTATAAACAACATTAAAAAACCATTAAATCGGTCATAACTTCGTAAATTACTGTTGAAAATTCATTAATTCACTTCAATAATATATATAAAGAGTGATTTTTTTGAGGTTAGGATTTTCATGCATTAGTATTTGACAGATCACGTGGGATTTCAGACATGGTGTCAAAGAGAAAGATGCTCAGTATGCTTTGACATTTCATCATGAATCGTCTTACAAACGAACAACGCTTGCAAATTATTGAATTTTATTATCAAAATGCGTGCTCTGTTAAGAAAGTTCATTGCGCGCTTCCATTTTATGGTCAGTTTAATCGACCCACTGAAGCGGCTATTCGGGCTATTGTGACTAAATTTCGCACCAAATTTACATTGTTGGACATTAAACCACCAACACGCTTACGTAGAGTGCGAACTGAAGAAAATATCGCAGCTGTATCGGCCAGTGTTAATGATGACCACCAATTTTCGATTCGTCGCCGTTCGCACCAATTGGGTCTCTGTTACTCAAAAACGTGGAAATGCCAAAATTGGACTAAGCGGATGGACCACCTAAGACGCAGCCGCGGTCAACATTTAAATGAAATTATCTTCAAAAAGTAAATGTCATGGACCAATCTAACGTTTCAAATAAAGAACCGATGAGATTTTGCAAATTTTATGCGTTTTTTTTTTAAAAAGTTATCAAGCTCTTAAAAAATCACCCTATATATAAGTCACGAAGAACGCCACGAACTTATGAAATAATTGCTTGCAAGTTCTTTTATCTACTGTTGAAATTCGATTTTTCAAAACAATTTTTCCCAGACACCCTAGTTTAGAATACCGCTGAGCAGCTCTCTATTACGCTTGGAAAGTCCTATTTCTGAACATAAGCTCGTCAGCACTTCAGCTATAACTGTGAAAAATTTCCTTAAAATTCTTTGAGCCCTTTAGGAGTGACATAATGGAGCGAAAGTCTCGAGCAGATAGGTTAGGTTAGGTTGTCGTGGCAGTCAGAATGTAAGCATCGGCCTCGGTTAGACCAGAAGAGGTCCATTGTGATACTACGGACTTTTACGCCCTAATTTATAACACCACTACGCAGCCCCTATTATGCGTGGGCAGTCCTACTCCAGAGCTTAAGCTCATCAACACTTCCGCTATGTCTGCGTAAAACTTCATCAAAATTGTTCGAGCCCTTTAGAACTGGCATCGAAAATCTGCCTTAGGTTAGGTTAGGTTGTACTGGCAGTTAGAAAGTAAGCATCTGACTCACTTAGACCAGATGTGGTCCATAGTTTAGAACACCGCTACTCAGCCCCTATTACGCCAGGAGAGTACTACTTTAGAACTTAAGCTCGACAACACTTCTGCTATATCTGTGTATAATTTCATCAAAATTGGTCGAGACGTTTAGTCTCCCTTAGGTTAGGTTAGGTTAGGTTTGGTTGAACTGGTTCAACCCGTCAAGTAGTACCTTAAGGTACCCTTTTTGCAGCTCCCTGAGATATCCCTAAGCCCTGGAACCCAAATAAGGAGAACATCGACCAGCTTGTCCATGTCCTAAAGAAATACGCGGTGGTAAAGGGTGGTTAAATTTAAAGACCGATGTTGATTTTGTATAAATTTAGGAAAAGTTTGTCATTTATTTTTATTATGATAATATCGGTATGGTTCAATTATGTGTGGAATAAAATATCGGCCAAATGGCCGCCGCGACCTCTGCGGTATACCTCCATCCGATGATCCAAGTTTTCGATGACGCTGAGCCATAATTGAGGTTCTATGCCGTTAATGTGCCGAATTATCTCATCCTTTAGCTCTTGAATTGTTGCTGGCTTATCGACGAACACCTTTTCTTTCAAATAATCCCAAAGAAAGAAGTCCAACGGTGTCAAATCACATGATCTCGGCGGCCAATTGACATCGCCACCACGTGAGATAACACGGCCATTGAATTTGTCGCGCAAAAGAGCCAAGTGGCACCGTTTTGTTGAAACCACATATCGTCCACATCTATATCTTCCAATTCGGGCCATAAAAAGTTCGTTTTCATCTCACGATAGCGCAGACCATTCACAGTAACTGCCTGACCGGCCTCATTTTGGAAAAAATACGGCCCGATGATGGTTGCATTGGATGGCATTGGTTTTTCGACAATCACTGTGCCTCAATCACTGAAGATGATTTTCTTCGAAAATTGATCATCCACTGTTGCCTTTCTTGCCACCATTCTGACCATTGACTTTTAGCTCCTTCTTGTGTAGGCCATCTTAAAAAAAACAAATAAAAACGGCGTTAAGTTCGGCCGGGCCGAACTTTATATACCCTCCACCATGGATTGCATTCCACAGAGGTTGTCGGTTTTCGTAGAAGTGCAGTAATATTACAGGAAAATATAAATTTTGTAATATAGCCAAACCAAAACAAATACAAATATTGTACAAAATTATTATATAAATAAATATAATATTTTAATTACATCAAACCATTATCTATTTCAAATCAAAAAATAAATATTCTTATATTTATATTTTCAAAAAGCTTAAATACCATATTTATTGGAAGATAGTGTGTGCTACAGTGCCCATTTGGTTGGTACCATTTTTACCCCCTTGACATTTATACGCAATTAGAATTTCATCATTCTAGCTGTAGTCGTTTAGTTGGTACTTTTTTATCCCCCTGTACAATTGTATCCCTTGAAAAAACGAATTTCGAAAAATTCATCTATTTTCCGTGTCTACGCAGTCAGAGGAATGTACACTCCGAATTTCCTGACTCTAGCTGCGGTCATTTGATTGGTACTATTTGTATCCCCTTTTTTCTTTTTAACCCCAAAAAGTGCGAATTTCGAAAAATCTGTTTATTTTAAGTGTCTACGCAATCAGAGGAATGTATACACCGAATTTCATTATTCCAGGTGTAGCCGTTTGCTTGGTACCATTTTTATCCCTCCGTACCCATTGTATCCCTTGAAAGTACGAATTTGGAAAAAAACTTTTATTTTTCATCTCTACGTAGTCAAAGAAATGTATACTCCGAATTTCATGACTCTAGATGCGGTCATTTGGTTGGTACTATTTTTATCCCCTTTTTTCAGTTTAACCCCAAAAAATACGAATTTAGAAAAAACCGTGTATTTTACTTGTCTATGCAATCAGAGGAATGTATACACCGAATTTCATTATTTTAGGTACAGCCGTTTGGTTGGTACCATTTTTATCCCTCTATTCCCATTTTATCCCTTAACAGTACGAATTAAAAAAAAATTCTTTTATATTGTGTATCTACTCCATTAGAGGAATGTACACACCGAATTTCGTGTTTATAGCTGTTGTCGTTTAATATGTACCCTTTTTATCCCTTTTTTGCCCCAATCCACCCCCTACAAATAAGAATCACTTTATGTGTGCACGTTTTTGCTGTAGGGGGAATGCGCATACCAAATATCAAGCAAATATAAACAGACATATTCAAAAAACATGCTTAAATACGCTAAAATATTAGGGATTATTATGGGTATTTTTAGTCCTTGTGAGGGAAAAATTTTTCCCTTTGGGCCGATTTCGCCCCATTTCAGTCCCAACCGATCTACGACTATAAGACGCATTTATGGAAAATTTGAACGTTCTAGCTCCTTTCGTGTGGATGCTAGCGTGCTTTCAACAGATGGACAGACGGACGGACGGACATGGCTAGATCGTCTTAGAATTTTATGACGATCAAGAATATATATACTCTATAGGGTCTCAGGTCGATATTTCAAGGTGTTACAAACGGAATGACAAAGTTAGTATACCCCCATCATGGAGGTGGAGGGTATAATTATATGACGACTTCTGGCAGGAATTTTACTTACCCAAGTCTTCCCTAACCAGGACGTGTATGATATAAATATTGTCAGACAGAGCCACTACAGCTTACACTGGGTAACCTAGCCTTACACTGGTAAACTTCCAGCTACTTGCAGTGTAGTCCATACTCCACATTACCCTCAAGTTTGGAGCCGTCTGTGTAGAATTTTATAAAGAGTGATTTTTTGAGGTTAGGATTTTCATGCATTAGTATTTGACAGATCACGTGGGATTTCAGACATGGTGTCAAAGAGAAAGATGCTCAGTATGCTTTGACATTTCATCATGAATAGACTTACTAACGAGCAACGCTTGCAAATCATTGAATTTTATTACCAAAATCAGTGTTCGGTTCGAAATTTTTTATCGACAAATTTTGTTCAGCGATGAGGCTCATTTCTGGTTGAATGGCTACGTAAATAAACAAAATTGCCGCATTTGGAGTGAAGAGCAACCAGAAGCCGTTCAAGAACTGCCCATGCATCCCGAAAAATGCACTGTTTGGTGTGGTTTGTACGCTGGTGGAATCATTGGACCGTATTTTTTCAAAGATGCTGTTGGACGCAACGTTACGGTGAATGGCGATCGCTATCGTTCGATGCTAACAAACTTTTTGTTGCCAAAAATGGAAGAACTGAACTTGGTTGACATGTGGTTTCAACAAGATGGCGCTACATGCCACACAGCTCGCGATTCTATGGCCATTTTGAGGGAAAACTTCGGAGAACAATTCATCTCAAGAAATGGACCGGTAAGTTGGCCACCAAGATCATGCGATTTGACGCCTTTAGACTATTTTTTGTGGGGCTACGTCAAGTCTAAAGTCTACAGAAATAAGCCAGCAACTATTCCAGCTTTGGAAGACAACATTTCCGAAGAAATTCGGGCTATTCCGGCCGAAATGCTCGAAAAAGTTGCCCAAAATTGGACTTTCCGAATGGACCACCTAAGACGCAGCCGCGGTCAACATTTAAATGAAATTATCTTCAAAAAGTAAATGTCATGGACCAATCTAACGTTTCAAATAAAGAACCGATGAGATTTTGCAAATTTTATGCGTTTTTTTTTTTTTAAAAGTTATCAAGCTCTTAAAAAATCACCCTTTATAACGACCTTCTATATGAATCGATCGACATAATATGAAGCAGAACCTGTAATGCCTCCATAGCAGTTGTCTTTATTGCTCCACTACTGATAATGTCGGCCATGCTCGGCATCGTACGGGTTAACCACTGCTGTGTAGATCCACTGAGATCTCCAGCGGGCTCCTATAGTCATTCTGCAGGGCGATAGTAACTTTCTTCACTCACGCCAAGGGAGACTTCGCTCCAAGGGATGGAAGCCTAAAGGCTAACAAAACAAAAACTTCAAATATTTGTCCCAAAGTGTGGCCCGATATATTTAGATTTCAGAAACATGTTCATAAGTTTGCTATCCAACTTTAACATAAATATCCACCATCAGACGTCTCAGCTGATCCACCACATAGTGAGTCCTGAAGAGGTAGTTGCCATTCGGTATTGGTACCGGCAGTTTATTATCGCCCACAGCAACATCATACAGGTAAATATCATGCTGAAATTATAAAGAGAGTGATAGAATAATTAAATTAGATCTAAATTTGTAGTTGCAAAGTAGAGTCCTCTGCCGGGCTGATTTATCTCAGATCAACTCACATTATATGGACAGGAATGATTGATATTCGAATGTTTCGAAATGAGATTGTAGAAAAACTTTATCGATGACATTTTCCTATTGTTCTTCATAAATTTACAGGCATCCCACGTGGTATTAAGGAAAAGAGCTTTTCGCGTTAAATAATGAACTTCGGCGTGAACCAAACAATTGTTGATCGGCACTTGGAAGAAACGAAGTGTCATTGAGAATCCCGGAATATTTTGCTTGTTCGGTTTTATTTCGCACAAATCGAAACGCGAGAAGTTGGCGTCAAGTGAGGTGCAAACGGATTTTTCCAGTCGCAGAAAGGCATTGGGCTGAAAGGAGGCACACAAAAAAGATACACTTGATTTAAGGGAAATATTTCGATGGCGTTGATAGAACAAAAAGAAGTGAGGGCGCTAGGTAAGACGTTCCGATCGAATCATTTGGCCAAGAAATGCTGCATTTTTCGTGCACTATGAATGAAAAGCTTTTCCTCAAAGATCCGAAATGAAGTAATGCCGAGTTGCTAACGTCATCTCCAAGAGATGTCTGTGTTAGAACCAAATCTAAATCCGCGCGGACTGCCGCTGCGGACAATTATAATAAGAATATATGTTATACGTGCGTGTTTAGGTCTGATTCTAACGCATTGTATTGTCTTTGGCCAAAGTATCTGTTACAATTCAAATTAAACTAAGAACTTACCTTTTGAAACAGCAGAAATATAAGTAGAATTGTTAAGGTATTGCCTGCCATTTTCATTGCTTGTCTTTGGTGTAGTTGGAATTAAACTAAAGACTAACAATTATTTGTCATATATATATTTAGCTCATGTTATGGTTGAACAATATCCAATAGCAACCCGATTTAAATGAGGAGTGGATGGATGGCATTATTTCATACATGATCCACAAAACACAGTTTAACTTTTCCCAAACACTCTCATTTTTGGCCAATGCTATCATCTCTGGAATCATTCAATTCAAGTTCAAATTTAATTTCATAAATTTATATATTGAGTGGAACGAAATTCGAACGGTAGCTCCGGCACTGTATTGATACACAGTGAATCGATGTGTTCTAGAATTTAATGACTTCATCGACGTAGTTAATCATCATTCTATCATTTCAATTTGCAGCCGAAGTTTACAAGTATTAAAATCGTTCCAGCAACACATTTACTTGAACTTTACTTGTACTTTTTGTTTGATTAGGTTGAAAGAGACACCCGCCAGTTGAGCTTTCAGCTGAAGAGTTCACTCGGGGTCGGCTAAATTCGGTCCTCCGTGGATATAGAGATGGAGAAAAGACTAAGAAAGAGGAAATAAGAGGAATATCGTGAAGCGGAACGATGGATAAAGGGAGAAGAAATAGCGGCCCTAGTGAACCAAGAAGATTTTTCTATGAATCTGACTCTCTCTGTCTTCGAAGAACCTCCACCCTAAGTAAGTGATTCTTATAGTCTTCATTATCTAAACAGCTTCTACAGAAATCCTCAAATAGAAGTTTTATCCCTGCAGCCATGCTTAGCCTACAACGCAATGTCCGCTGATGAGACCTCATCTGTTTAGATAATGAAGACTATAAGAATCACTTACTTAGGGTGGAGGTTCTTCGAAGACAGAGAGAGTCAGATTCAATACCAGCTGGTTTTTGGGAAAACCACTTCTATTGATTCCTGATGTCGTTAGCCATTAGCTGGCTTTCCTCTTCTTCTCTTTATGGGGGAAGGAGGGGGGGGGGGGGGGTTCAATAACGATTTCGGATAGTTGAGTCCCAGCAGTTATACAAGCAACATGTGCTTTAACGATAAACCTTAATGTATGCTATTAATTTTTGGAATTACTGCCACGGAAAAGTATGCTTTAATTATTTGTATGAATGGGTGGGGGTAATTTTGGTAATAAGTTGATGAGATGGTGATGAAAACTGGTGCAATTACAAATAATACTTAATAATAATCACAAATGGAGAGGATCGAAAGGGTGGGACTGCGTAAGGAAATTATTAGTATTTAAACTTTTTCGAAAATAATAGGGTTCTGACAAGGTTCTGAAAATGTTGGTAATAAGTTGATGAAATGGTGATTAAACCTTTCGCAAAACTGGTGCAATTACAAATAATACATAAGAAATTAACCACAAATGAAGCGGGTCGAAAGGGTGGGACTGCGTATGAGAATTATTAGTATGTATTTAAATTACGCTGTGGAACAAAATTAAACTTTTTCGAAAATAACAAGGTTCTTACAACGGGTTCTGATAGAGAGGTAGACCACTCGCAAGTATCTTAATGCACCGTTCTAATGGGTAAATGTGTATCGGCGTTTTGAAAGTTTATATTTCACTCTTTTGCACATTCTTATAATGAATCGGCCTAGGAAACATTGTGATCCTTACATTTTAGGTATAGAATGTGTTCGGCAATATTACTTAGAACACTTCAAGGAATATTCATGTGGAATATTTTAACCCTCCAGCCCCTCAACATAGGGTCTTATTGGTCCCTTTATTCCAAAAGAGTACAAAACTCCACTAAAACAGGCATTTAACGGGTCAAAATGTTCTACAAAAGTATTTCCCATAAAATTCTACTGCAAGTCTCTGAATACAACAAAGCTCAAAATTCAACTTAAATGCCAGAAATAAGTCAAAATTTAAAATTCATTTTAGGGTCAATTTTGGAACCTTTAGATCAAAAGGGTAAACACAGTCTAAAACAATGGATCAACTGGTCAAAATGTTCTACAAAAATATTCGCCATAAAATTCTACTGTAAGTCTCTGAATACAAGAAAGCTCAAAGTTCAACAGAAATAAGTCAAAACTTAAAATTAATTTTTGGGTTAATTTTGATCAAGAGTGCAAAAGGAAAAAACACCCCTAAAACGCAGGTTTAATGGTTAAAATATTCTAAAAAAAATATTATCTATAATATTGTACTAAAAGTCTTTGTTTACACCAAAACATAACTTAAATAACAGAAATAAACCAAAACTTAAAATTCATTTTAGGGTTAATTTCGTGCCTTTTCCACAAATTTGAAATTTATGGGGATGGTGTGAATGGAAAAAATATCCTACGTCAAATTTCACTGCAAGGAACATTTTTGTGGAACATGTTAACCCTCTAGCTCCTCAATAATGGGTAAACATGGATTTAACGGGTGAAAATATTCTACAAAAATATGCGCCATAAAATTCCACTGTGAATCTCTGAATACACAAAAACTCAAAACTCATCTTAAATATCTGAAATAAGTCAAAACTTAATACTCATTTTAGGGTTAATTTTGAATTTTTTTCCAAAGTGATGCTAATCTCTCCCACAACACTGAATTTTGGCGGTATGATGTGAATGGGAAAAATAATCTACGTCAAATTTCACTACAAGTTATACTACAAGGAACATTTTTAGCCTCTAGCTCCTCAATATAGGGGTCTTTTTGGTCCCTTTTGTGAAAAAGGATAAAAAGCACCCCTAAAACAAAATGTTCTACAAAAATATTAGCCATATAATTCTACTATAAGTCTCGCCATAAAATTCGACTATAAGTCTCTAAATACAACAACAACTTAAATGCTACAAATAATTCAAAACTTAAAATTCATTTTAGGGTTAATTTCATACTTTTCCAAAGTGGTGCTAAAATGCCCCATAAAGTTGAAATTTAGGAGGATGGTGTCAGTGGAAAAATGTTCTATGTCAGATTTCACTATAAGCCACACTACAAGAATTATTTTTGTGGAACATTTTAACTCTCGAGCTCCTTAACATAGGGGCCTTTTTGGTCCCTTTTTTGGAGAGGGGTAAAAAACGCACTTAAATCAAGGCTTTAACGTGTTAAAATGTTCTACAAAAATATTCGCCATAAAATTCTACTATAAGTCTCTGAATACACCAAAACTCAAAACTTAACAGAAATAAACCAAAACTTAAAATTAATTTTAGGGTTAATTTCGGGCTTTTTCCGAAATGGTGCTAAAATGTCCCACAAAATTTACCAAAAACATGCTGTATCCGACCACAGTGGACTTCCAACATGTAGCCCAGTACATTGCCAAGCGAACGCCAGTTGTTTCATCAAAATCTGTCAACAGATTCGCGAGCTATGTGAAGTTCGAGCCAACACGTCGCTCGAACGGCCGTCAGAGAGAAAATCGATGAAATTGCATATGCGGCCGCCTCAAACTTGACCTGGTGGCCGGTCGAAAAAAACTCTTTCCAAAGCGTAGTTCCGAACCCCCGAAGTGTTTTCAACTGATCTTTCCAATGACAGCTCTGGATTTAGTGTACGCGGGCCCATTTACCCGGAAAGGGCACCCTAAATCTCGACTTCCGAAAAATATCTGGCTCACTGTGCGCATAGCTTGTTCCCATAGCTATTTCCAAGAAACGCCAATTTATTTCATCCAAATCGGTCCACGGGTTCCCGAGCAATAGCATCTGCAACCAAAGAGCTGTTTTCTGATAAAAATGTCAAAAAACGAGATGTACCAAAAACATGCTGTATCTCCGACCACAGTGGACAGATATCAGACATGTTACATAGGGATTTGTAGCCCAGGACATTTCCAAGCGAACACCAGTTGTTTCATCAAAATCGGTCAACGGATTCGCGAGCTATGTGAAGTTCGAGCCAACACACCGCTCGAAACGGCCGTCAGAGAGACGATCGATGAAATTGCATATGCGGCCGCCTCAAACTTGACCAGGTGGCCGGTCGAAAAAAAACTTTTTCCAAAGCGTAGTTCCGGACCACCGGAGTGTTTTCAACTGATCTTTCCAATGACAGCTCTGGATTTAGTGTGCGCGGGCCCATTTAGCCGGAAATGGCCCCCTGAATCTCGAACTCCGAAAAATCGATATATCTCAGCCAACTTTGCGCATAGCATGTTCCCATAGCCATCGTTCGCAATTCCAACCTTCTTCCGAGAAACGCCAATTTATTTCATCCAAATCGGTGCATGGGTTCCCGAGCAATATCATCTGGAACCCATGGTCAAGCGATTAAAGGTCATAGAGGTCAAAGAGATCAAATGGATTAAAGGCCAAAGGGATTAAAGGTCATATAGGTCAAAGGGATTAAAGGTCAAAGAGGTCAAAAGGATTAAAGGTCGAAGGGATTAACTGTCGAAGGGATTAAAGGTCATAGAGGTCAAAGGGATTAAAGGTCACAGAAGTCAAATGGATTAAAGGTCATACAGGTCAAAGGGATTAAAGGTCATAGAGGTCAAATGGATTAAAGGTCATAGAGGTCAAAGGGATTAAAGGTCATAGAGGTCAAAGGGATTAACGATCGAAGGGATTAAAGGTCATAAAGGTCAAATATGTCAAACGGATTAAAGCCGAAGGGATTAAAGGTCATAGAGGTCAAATGGATTAAAGGTCAAAGGGATTAAAGGTCATAAAGGTCAAATGGATTAAAGGCCATAAAAGTCATAGGGATTAACGATCAAATGGATTAAAGGTCATAAAGGTCAAGTATGTCAAACGGATTAAAGGCCGAATGGATTAAAGGTCATAGAGGTCAAAGGGATTAAATGTCATATATGTCAAAGGGATTAAAGGTCACAGAGGTCAAATGGATTAAAGGATTAATCCCTTTGACTTTTAATCTGATCGTTAATCCCTTTGACTTCTATGACCTTTAATCCCTTCGGCCTTTAATCCGTTTGACATATTTGACCTTTATGACCTTTAATCCCTTCGATCGTTAATCCCTTTGACCTCTATGACCTTTAATCCATTTGACCTCTGTGACCTTTAATCCATTTGACCTCTATGACCATTAATTCCTTCGGCTTTAATCCGTTTGACATATTTGACCTTTATGACCTTTAATCCCTTCGATCGTTAATCCCTTTGACCTCTATGACCTTTAATCCATTTGACCTCTATGACCTTTAATCCTTTTGGCCTTTAATCCATTTGATCTCTTTGACCTTTAATCCCTTTGACCTCTATGACCTTTAATCGCTTGACCATGGGTTCCAGATGATATTGCTCGGGAACCCGTGCACCGATTTGGATGAAATAAATTGGCGTTTCTTGGAAGAAGGTTGGAATTGCGAACGATGGCTATGGGAACATGCTATGCGCAAAGTGGGCTGAGATATATCGATTTTTCGGAGTTCGAGATTCAGGGGGCCATTTCCGGCTAAATGGGCCCGCGTACACTAAATCCAGAGCTGTCATTGGAAAGATCAGTTGAAAACACTCCGGTGGTCCGGAACTACGCTTTGGAAAAAGTTTTTTTCGACCGGCCACCTGGTCAAGTTTGAGGCGGCCGCATATGCAATTTCATCGATCGTCTCTCTGACGGACGTTTCGAGCGATGTGTTGGCTCGAACTTCACATAGCTCGCGAATCCGTTGACCGATTTTTATGAAACAACTGGTGTTCGCTTGGCAATGTACTGGGCTACAGATCCCTATGCAATATGTTTGAAGTCTGTCCGCTGTGATCGGAGATATAGCATGTTTCTGGTACATCTCGTTTTTTGATTTTTTTTTTTCAGAAAACAGCTCATTGGTTGCAGATGCTATTGCTCGGGAATCCGTTGACCGATTTGGATGAAATAAATTGGCGTTTCTTGGAAATAGCTATGGGAACAAGCTATGCGCACAATGAGCCAGATATTTTTCGGAATTCGAGATTCAGGGTGCCATTTCCGGATAAATGGGCCTGCGTACACTAAATCCAGCACTGTCATTGGAAAGATCAGTTGAAAACACTTCGGGGGTCCGGAACTACGCTTTGGAAAGAGTTGTTTTCGACCGGCCACCAGGTCAAGTTTGAGGCGGCCGCATATGCAATTTCATCGATCTTCTCTCTGACGGCCGTTCGAGCGACGTGTTGGCTCGAACTTCACATGGCTCGCGAATCTGTTGACAGATTTTGGTGAAACAACTGGCGTTTTTTTAAGTTTTAGTTTATTTCTACTTATAGTAGAATTTTATGGCGAATATTTTTGTAGAACATTTTAACACGTTAAAGCCTTGATTTAAGTGCGTTTAATTAATAATTCTTGTAGTGTGGCTTATAGTGAAATCTGACATAGAACATTTTTCCACTGACACCATCCTCCTAAATTTCAACTTTATGGGGCATTTTAGCACCACTTTGGAAAAGTATGAAATTAACCATAAAATGAATTTTAAGTTTTGAATTATTTGTAGCATTTAAGTTGTTGTTGTATTTAGAGACTTATAGTCGAATTTTATGGCGAGACTTATAGTAGAATTATATGGCTAATATTTTTGTAGAACATTTTGTTTTAGGGGTGCTTTTTATCCTTTTTCACAAAAGGGACCAAAAAGACCCCTATATTGAGGAGCTACAGGCTAAAAATGTTCCTTGTAGTATAACTTGTAGTGAAATTTGACGTAGATTGTTTTTCCCATTCACATCATACCGCTAAAATTCTCTAAGAGAAGCTAAGCCTTCGAAGATCCTCCAACCTAAGTAGGCGAGACAATACTTTTGCAGTCCTCTACACGGAGTTCTTAATATTATTCCTATTGGTTCTAATGAACCAAGAATATTTCAATACGAATCTGGTTTAAGAGATGCTCAAGTCTTCGAAAAGCCTCCACAATAAGTAGGCGAGACGATACTCTTGCAGTCCTTTACAAGAGCTTACCAGGTGCTGCACTGATGCTCCTCCTCCTCTTCTTTATGTAAACAGCTTCTACAGAAGTCCTCAAATGGAAGTTTCTTGTTGAGGGAGATCAGACCTTTAGTGCAAGACATGCCGATGATCGACCAAAAAGATTGGGCAGCCCTTTAAATCTGTACTGATTCTCATATCGGCCTAGTTTTTTTTGGTTCCTATATCATTGGCGTGTTATTTAAGTTCCACAAACGGCATGCGCAGTTCCAGGACTGGGGTCTCTCCTCTGCTATTATGGTTCGCGGTACGCTGCCATGTCCTGGAACCCAATAGATCGTGATTCGTGCTCCTGAATTGGGGCCAAGGAGAGAAAGCAATCCATGCTACAGCGTCATTTGATGATTCTTAAGTCTAAGGTCTAGTGCTGCCCTGATTTCTGCTCCTCTTCTTCATCTAAACAGCTCCTACAGAAGTGCTCAAATGGAAGCCTTTTGTCGAGGAAGATCAAACCTTTGGTGCATGTCATGCCGATGATGGGCCAAAGATATTGCAATGCTGTACTGATTCTCCCGTCGACCTGGCTTCTCCCGCTCCTACTTCGTTGGCGTGTTTTTTAAGTTCCACAAATGGAATCCAGTCTCCCCTCTGCTAATTCGTTTCGGGTACGCTGCCATGTCCAGGAACCCAATAGAAGATGAAATCATGCGCCTGAATTTGGGTTAAGCATATGCGACATAAGTCCAAGGTCTTGAGAGCTCCCCTATACCTATCTAGAGATTTCATCGGCCTCCACTATGTCCAATCCTGATTTATTATCGCCCCATGTAGTCTGTGAGTCTCTTCATTCTTCCCGTGGTATAAATAAAGTGAAGGACTATATCCGAGCACAGTGTTGACTGGCATTCTTGATTTCCTCTGCCTGAGAGGCACCTTTACCCCGGATCACATGATGAAAACTTCGATGGGTTGTAGATTCAGCATCGCCTCCAGTGCCAGTTTATTTATTTATTGTCGATGTGTACATCCAGTGTATCATTTTCTGTTATAAACCCAATTTGCGCCCCCGAAGTCCCTCGTTTCCCTTTCCACCACATTCCTCTTCAGTACAGCTTTGAATCTTGGTCGTTGCCTAAGTGGTGTACATTCCTCTGTGATCTTGGGAGTTGGAAGTCCGGAATCTTGTATCTCCTCGTAAAAAGTGATAGTTCTGTCTTCTCTGGGTTTACTGCTAGCCCATTATTCGTCACACAAGGTGATAGCCGTTTCATGATCTCGCTGATCGTTGGTATAAATTTGCCTCTGACAGGAAGGTGTCTGATCTGCCAATATCAAAAAGGATTCATTCATTTATCAACAAATTCCATAAAGTCGGCGAAATCACACTGCCATGAGGATGATTCTGATGCTCGAAGCATGCTTCCCGTTCACTTAGTAATGTCTGGTTGTGCCCCAATGCCTTCAAGTGCCATCTTAATATTAGTGAAGGCACCGTCTGCATCTAGGACAGGTGTCATTCATTCAAGGCCGTTCCCGATCGATCTGTCTTGCAATTTACCCTCACGTGTAAGTTAGCCTATCATTTCAAGGAAATGACCAGTAAAAAAAAGTTCCTAAATTTTTATTTAAATACTTCTTTTTTTATTAAAATTAAATACAAAATAATTAAAAAATGTATAACAAACAAATATAGGTAAGGAAACAATAATAATAAAAGAAAACAAAACCGACAAAAAAGGAAACGATCTTTGTGAAACATGAACATAACTTAAGTTAAGCAAAATTTACACATTTTTTATACGGTACACAAAAAATTAAGCTACAAATTTCTTTAAATTTCCTCCGAGAAGAATTTCCAAAAACGAAAATCCTCCCCCACTCCTCCTCCTCCTATTCGATCTTAAAGTTTCGACTTAACGTTTATGTTCGTCAAGGACGTCAACGCTGATGCTGAGGATGATGGTGACGTACTTTTCAATTCCTTCGCGTGCTCTGTGTCCTGTGGCAACAGGTTGCCGGCAGCAAATATATTTTTAGGATCCAATTGCTGCTTGGTAGCCTTAAACAGCTCCGTGCCGGTCTTTGTAACAGTTTTCTGATACCAACGGGCTCGTATCTTGCCAATGCCATGATGATGTGATATAGAACCACCGCAGGTGAGAATTTCCTCGCGGGCAGCCGCTTCAATGGACTCGAACAGGTCGAGGGGATTGTCAAAGCCTTTGAAGTTGAAACCAAAATAGAAATAGACACAAGCGCCGGCGTCGTAGGTTTGCGTGACGCGACACGATATGGTGTAGTGCATGACGCTCTTCGCGTGGCATTCCTGAAATGGATTAGAGAAGTGGGGAGAATTAGGAAAATTTAGAAAATGTATTCGGGGGATAAAATGAGTATTGCAGTTCAGAGAGAGAGCTGAGCTGAGATATTTTATTAACATCACTTAAGATCGTAATCGATTTTAGGTTAGCCATGTAAAAGTTAAAATGTTTTGGTTTATCAACTTGTGGTGTTGCTTTGATTTTTTGTATAAAACAATTGTAGCATACTTTAAGGAGATATTAGAAAATGGCCATATTTTGACGAAACATTCATTTAAGCATACTAATTTGTTTTAAAAGAACATATCAGACAGGCTTGCCAGATGTGGGGATGTATCACCAACGATGGGGATTTGTTTATAGTCAATAGGGTAGAAGACTAACTAAATGGGGACTTCTTAAAATATTTCGACAATTTACTGGGAATATTCTAAGTATTTTCAAATATATTTAATATATATTTGAATTTGTCCCTCTATATACCCTCCACCATGGATTTTCGTAAAAGTGCAGTAACATTACTGGGAAATGACATTTTTATACCCTCCACCTCCAGGATGGGGGTATACTAACTTTGTCATTCCGTTTGTAACACCTTGAAATATCGACCTGAGACGTCATAAAATTCTAAGACGATCTAGCCATGTCCGTCCGTCCGTCTGTTGAAAGCACGCTAGCATCTAAACGAAAGGAGCTAGAAAGTTCAAATTTTCCTTAAATGCGTCTTATAGTCGTAGATCGGTTGGGATTGAAATGGAGCGAAATCGGCCCAAAGGGAAAAAAATTCCATCACAAGGACTAAAAATACCCATAATAATCCCTAATATTTTAGTATATTTAAGCATGTTTTTTGAATATGTCTGTTTATATTTGCTTGATATTTGGTATGCGCATTCCCCTTATAGCAAAAACGTGCACCATAAAGTGATTCTAATTTGTAGGGGGTGCAATGGGGCAAAAAAGGGATAAAAATGGTACATATTAAACGACAACAGCTAGAAATTCGGTGTGTACATTCCTCTAATTGAGTAGATACATAATATAAAAGTAGTTTTTCCAAATTCGTACCTTTAAGGGGTAAAATAGGAATAGAGGGATAAAAATGGTACCAAACAAACGTCTGTACCTAGAATAATGAAATTCGGTGTATACATTCCTCTGATTGCGTAGATAAGTAAAATACACGGATTTTTCAAAATTCGTACTTTTTGGGGTTAAAATGAAAAAGGGGATAAAAATAGTACCAATCAAATGACCGCAGCTAGAGTCATTAAATTCAGAGTATACATTCCTCTGACTGCGTAGACACGGGAAATAGACGAATTTTTCGAAATATGTACTTTTTGGGGTTAAAATGGAAAAAGGGGATACAAATAGTACCAACCAAATGACCGCAGCTAGAGCCATGCAATTCGGAGTATACATTCCTCTGACTGCGTAGACACGAAAAATAAACGGATTTTTCGAAATTCGTGCTTTCAAGGGATACAATGGTACAGGAGGATAAAAAAGTAGCAACGAAACGACTACAGCTAGAATGATGAAATTCTAATTGCGTAGAAATGTAAGGGGTAAAAATGGTACCAACCAAATGGGCGCAGCTGGAATCATGGAATTCGGTGTATACATTCCTCTGACTGCATAGACACGCAAAATAAAAAGTTTTTTTTTCAAAATTCGTACTTTTTCTTTTACGGCAAAAATTAAAATTAAAATAGAATGGAAGTACAACCAACTGTAGCACCCACTATATTCCAATATTTATGGTATTTAAGCTTTTTGAAATAATATTTATTTTGTGATTTGAAATAGATAATGGTTTGATATAATTAAAATATTATATTTATTTATATAATTATTTTTTCAATATTTGTATTCGTTTTGGTTTGGCTATATTACAAAATTTATATTTTCCTGTAATATTGCTGCACTTCTACGAAACCGACAACCTCTGTGGAGTGCCTTCCATGGTGGAGGGTATATAAAGTTCGGCCCGGTCGGACTTAACGCCGTTTTTACTTGTTTAATATAGCCAGACAAAAACAAATAAAAATATTGAAAAAATAATTTTATACATACATAAATATAATATATATATATATATACATATACATATACCAATACGTTTATACAATATACATATATCGAAATAATACTTCAAGTCAATTCAAAAAGTAAATATAAGACTGCAATCTTCAAAAAGCTTAAATGCCATAAATATTAGTAGATAGTTTTTAATTCCAAAAGTACAAATTAATAAAAATCCATTCATTATTCAACCAATTTTGCCGTTAAAGTAAAAAAGTACGAATTTGGAAAAATAAGAGGAATGGGTGCACCGAATTTCATGATTCTATCTGCGGCCATTTGGTTGGTACCATTTTTATCCCCTTTTCAATTTTTAGCCCATAAAAGTATGAATTTCGAAAAATTCCTCTATTATACGTGTCGACCCAATTAGAGGGATGTACACAATGTCATCGTTCTAACTGTAGGCTGGTTGGTAACACTTCTTTCCCCATATTCCCATTTTATTCAAATTTCGCCCAGATACAATCCCAACCGTGCTTTCAACAGACGGACGGACATGGCTAGATCCTCTTAGGATATATATACTTTATAGGGTTTCAGGTCGATATTTCAAGGTGTTACAAACGGAATGAGAAAGTTAGATACCACCATCCTCGAGGTGGAGGTATAAAAAGAACAGAAACATTTAAAAGGGGATTTCTCAAAATATTCCGGTGATTTAATGTGGATATTTTAAGTATTTGGATATATGTATGTGTACTTAATATTAATTGAAAAATCTTATCTTTAATATATATATTTAGAAATTGTAATGAAAGTCCTGATCTCATTAAGTAGCTATACAAGGATATTGCAATTGCTCAAACTCTTCAAATTACCGAAACTAAATAAGAAATTTTTAGCAGAGAAACGCAAATTTTCATTACAAAACTTCATTTTCAAAAACAAGACGTATTAATCTGATAATTATTGGAAAAATAAGAAAACAGGGTAAAAATCCAGAAATGACTTTCATTTTAAATTTGCAACCCCTTGAACATTGTCTCAAAAGTTGTTTTAATTTTAGTAGATATTGGATCATATTCATATTCTTGAAATTAATAAATATTTAAAATATTGTAACAAATGTTTTTTAAACCTATTTGCTCAATGGATTAGTTAAAAAACAATTTATCATGTTTACTGCAAACAGGAAATTTACAAAACAAAACCATCAAATTTGGAAGATTTAAAACAATGTATTCAAACAACAATAGAGGTAATTCCCGTTGTCACTCTCCAAGCAATAATGAATAACTGAATAAGATGTTACACATGCGTCACCGATCGTGGAGGTCATTTTAGTGTATTCGTATTTTTTTTTCAAATGAGCAAAGATAAAAAATGTTATGTTTGAAAAGTGTATGCAAGTTATATTTATAAGAAACTCAAATATTAATGTTAAAACATTCATCAGTCAAATACAGGGCGGCACAAAAGGAGCTAACTGTTTGAGTTCTTTATAACTTCTTTAATTGTTATTTTTCCTTGATTTTTACCATTTTTTGAAAGCGCTTTAAAAAATAATAAAAACACAATACTAAACAAACAACACTAAAAATTATTGTTTGTTTTTATACCCTCCACCTACAGGATGGGGGTATACTAACTTTGTCATTCCGTTTGTAACAACTTGAAATATCGACCTGAGACCCTATAAAGTATATATATTCTAAGACGATCTAGCCATGTCCGTCCGTCCGTCTGTTGAAAGCATGCTAACATCTAAACTAAAGGTGCTAGAACGTTCAAATTTTCCATAAATGCGTCTTATAGTCGTTGGGATTGAAACGGGGCAAAATCGGTCCAAAGGGAAAAATTTTTCCCTCACAAGGACTAAAAATACTCATAAAAATCCCTAATATTTAGCGTATTTAAGCATGTTTTTTGAATATGTCTGTTTATATTTGCTTGATATTTGGTATGCGCATTTCCCTTATAGCAAAAACGTGCACGATAAAGTGATTCTTATTTGTAGGGGGTGAAATGGGGCAAAAAAGGGATAAAAATGGTACATATTAGCGACAACAGCTAGAAATACGAAATTCGGTGTGTACATTCCTCTAATTGAGTAGATACTTAATATAAAAGTATTTTTTCCATATTCGTACTTTTAAGGGGTAAAATGGGAATAGAGGGATAAAAATGGTACCAACCAAACGGCTGTAGCTAGAATAATGAAATTCGGTGTATACATTCCTCTGATTGCATAGACAAGTGCATCATAAAATGATTCTTATTTGTAGGGGGTGAAATGGGGCAAAAAAGGGATAAAAATGGTACATATTAAACGACAACAGCTAGAAACACGAAATTCGGTGTGTAAATTCCTCTAATTGAGTAGATACATAATATAAAAGTATTTATTTCCAAATTCGCAGTTTTAAGGGGTAAAATAGGAATAGAGGGATAAAAATGGTACCAAACAAACGTCTGTACCTAGAATAATGAAATTCGGTGCATACATTCCTCTGATTGCATAGACAAGTAAAATACACGGATTTTTCATAATTCGTACTTTTTGTGGTTAAAATAAAAAAAGGGGATAAAAATAGTACCAATCAAATGACGCAGCTAGAGTCATGAAATTCGGAGTATACGTTCCTCTGACTATGTAGACACAGAAAATAAACTGATTTTTCGAAATTCGTACTTTTTGGGGTTGAAATATAAAAAGGGGATAAAAATAGTACCAACCAAATGGCCGCAGATACAGTCGTGAAGTTCGGAGTATACATTCCTTTAACTACGTAGACATGAAAAATAAAAGGTTTTTTTCCAAATTCGTACTTTCAAGGGATACAATTGGTACGGAGGGAAAAAATTGGTACCAACCAAACGGCTACACCTGGAATAATGAAATTCGTTGTATACATTCCTCTGATTGCATAGAAACTTAAAATAAATAGATTTTTCGAAATTCGTACTTTTTGGTGTTAAAATGAAAAAAGGGGAAAAAATAGTACCAATCAAATGACCGCAGCTAGAGTCATGAAATTCGGAGTATACATTCCTCTGACTGCGTAGACACGGAAAATAGACGAATTTTTTGAAATTCGTACTTTTTGGGGTTAAAATGGAAAAAGGGGTGCAAATAGTACCAACCAAATGACCGCAGCTAGAGTCATGCAATTCGGAGTATACATTCCTCTGTCTGCGTAGACACGGAAAATAAACGGATTTTTTCGAAATTCGTACTTTCAAGGGATGCAATGGTACAGAGGGATAAAAATAGTACCAACTAAACGACTACAGCTAGAATTGCGTAGAAACGGGCTAAAAATGGTACCAACCAAATGGCCGCAGTTGGAATCATGGAATTCGGTGTATACATTCCTCTGACTGCATAGACACGCAAAATAAAAAGTTTTTTTTTCCAAATTCGTACTTTTTCTAGGTTAGATTATTTTTTTGCACTATGTACGTCTGATAATGGATTTTCAAAATTTGTACTTTTGGATTTAAAATAGAATGGAAATACAAGCAACTGTAGCACCCATTATCTACCAATATTTATGGTATTTAAGCTTTTTGAAAATATAAATATGAGAATATTTATTTTTTGATTTGAAATAAATAATGGTTTGAAATAATTAAAATATTATATTTATTTATAAAATTATTTTTTCAATTTTTGTATTTGTTTTTGTTTGGCTATATTAAAAAAATTATATTTTCCTGTAATATTACTGCACTTCTATGAAAACCGATAACATCTGTGGAATGCAATCCATGGTGGAGGGTATATAAAGTTCGGCCCGGCCGAACTTAACGCCGTTTTTACTTGTTTTAATTTAATTTTTATAGAAGTCAAATATGGTCCAATTTCCAAAATATTTATGAAAAATGCATAAATAAAATTTCATATTTCGTAAAACAAAATTCTTAAATTAGTCTAACTTAGGGCCTTTTGAAATTATTTTCGTTCGTCTGAGGCGAAATCACTCAATTATTAAGAGAAATCTGTAAGTTGCATGAGTCTATAATTTGTTGTATCTATCTATAGAAAAGTACGCAAGAAGCTCGTAGCCAAAATATTTCTAATCTACGTTTTATAGAATTCGAGTAATAATTGAGTGATTTTCGATCGTTCGCCTCAGACAAACGAAAATATTTGCAAAAACAGGCCCTTAGTTTCATAGCGATTCTCATATCTCATTTGTCAAGTCTAACATAAATATGTACCCTGAGTTAGGTCAAAGACATATTTATTGCAAAGTAAAGTTGCAAATGGGGTGTATTGATTGGTTAGTCAACAAGTCAGACCTTTTTTTTTTTTTTTTTTTTTTATTGGAAACTTCAGTATAAATTATTAATATTTATGAAACTTTTTTTATAAAGTTTAATATCTATGAAAATTTTCATAAATCATATTGTGAAAAAATAAAGAACTTGTATGACATTTCATAATTTCTAAGAAATGTTTCAGAAATTCTATGACACTTTTCGTTGATTTGTGCTTTATGGAACATGTTTCATACATTTTCTGAAGTGTTCTTTCAGTGTACAGTGAACAAAATATTAGAAAAATAGTTAATAAATTGCCTCACCTCAAAATTACAATATTTTGATCGAAATTGTATTTTTATCGACGTGGGACGCTTTATTTCATCAATTTAAATTATTTTATTTGAACTTCAATAAAATGATACCATATTTTGAACTATGAAAAAAGTAATTAGTAAATATTTCAAGTAAATATTTACTTAAACTGAGGACATTTTTGCTGATTTTTTTCTTAAAACAAGTAAATTTTTACTTAAACTGAATTTTTTTTCAATAAAATGATACCATATTTTGAACTATGAAAAAAGTAATTAGTAATATTTACTTAAACTGAGCACATTTTTACTAATTTTTTCCTTAAAACAAGTAAATTTTAACTTAAACTGAAAATTTTATTTTTAACTTAAAATAAGTTAAATTTAACTAAAAAATGCCAACAAATGGTTTTGCTTCAGTGTATGCAAAACTAATAAAAAATTTCAACATGAAATATTTCTTAAAAGTTTCATGATACCTCTGCCATAAAGAGTTGAGCTATTACTCCAAGATTTGCTGCGAAGGCAAGATAGGCGCCTTCGCAGTGGTTGTTTAGAATAATACTTGAAGTATTTAAGAAAAAAGTCTCTGTAAACGAACGAGAATTGCTTCATAGATTAATATTCAAAAATGTTCTAAACAATTTCAAGTGAATTTTAATAAGTTCATTAATACTTAAATGTATGAAGAACTCGCCATAAATTTCAGTAAACATATTAACTTAGGAAAAACCACATTTTTGTAGTTAAAATTTCCTAAATGGAATTTTTTCATACAAAAAAATTCTGTTTTTTTTTTTCTTAATTAAAATCTTGGAAATATTCTTCCAAATAAGTATGAATTTACTCAATTGTAAGAATTTTTTATTAGATCCAAAAAAATGTCTTTAAGTAAATTTGATACCCTACTTCTAGTAAATGAACTATTTACTATGACTTTGAAAGAAGGAATCTATACTCATACTTAGTTAATTTTCCTACCTTTAAGAAAATTTTTACTGAACTGGAGTAAAATTGTTGAACTAAATTGTAGTATGGATTTTACTCAGAATGTAATTTTTCTGAGCGCATGTGTACAATTGTTGACGCCAGCGTAAACGACGCCTTGGTATCAGTTTTAAGCGTATAACCATAACTGTGCCGTAGGAATGAACTTAAAAAACATAGTTTTTGTAACTTATTTTCGTTCGCCTGAGGCGAAAGATCAAAAATTACTCAATTATAACTTGAATTCTACAAAACGTGGAAAATAAATATTTTAGCTATTTGTGTGCTTTTCTATGGCCACAAAAAATATATATAGGAGTCTCTCCTGTGGCTTTGGATCGTTCGCCTCAGACGAACGAAAATGAGTTACAGAAACAGACCCTATGTTTTTTCAAGGAAAAGAGTGGGAGAACTATAGTTTTTGGCGAAGTTCGTTGAAAATACAAAATTAATATATTATCTAATTTCTATCTCCAATTTCTCCAATTTCAGTTACACCCTTTGAGAACTACATGATTTTATTTCCTTCCCTGACAAATGATCATTCTATGAATACTTACCACTACCACACGTCTCTTGACATTCTCACAGAGCACAGCACAGCGATCCCAGGGCACGGATGTTTCAAATGATTCCGCTATAATATCGTGAAGTATACCCAAATCCTGAAATTTCAATAGGTTACTCATCAAATCTTTACAAATAACTCCCAGCCCACTTACCCTAATGTAAGCGATGACAAATGTCATTATATAGCCTCGTTCGCCATTCTGGCTGCCACCCGCAAATCCCTTATATTTCTGGGCTATGCTAATTATCAGCTGCTCCTGCCGGTTCACATCTTCCAATTCGCCCTCGAACAGCAGGGTGGCAGCACAAATCTCATTCAAATCGATGCCTTTCACCGATGTCACATATTTCTTTTTGATATAGTCGACGACACCCTCTTTCCAGCCCTTCGGTGGCTTCAGACTTTGACCCAACACGAACTGTTCGTTGTCCATAAAACGCACCGACGACGGTTGACATCTTCGCTTGGCCACCTCGCGCATGAACTCCACCCCGCTACGGAAATCGGGGAATACCAAGCAGTTGTAACGTTTCACCGGAGGCAATGGTCGGACTTTTAGCACGACTTCCGTTATCACACCCAAGGTGCCCTCGGAACCCATGATGACATGGTTGAAGTCGGGGCCGCATGAGATGCGTGGGGCAATGCATTCGCGCTCCAACACACCGTTCGCCGTTACCATTTTCACCTGTACCACCAGATCCTCGATGTTCCCGTAAACATTCTTCTTCATGCCCGATGCTCGCGTTGCCACCCATCCGCCCAGCGTGGAAAATTCATAACTGTCTGGCTCATGGCCCACCGTAAGACCTATGCCGTGCAGCGTTCTTTCCAAATCCTGGCCCACAATGCCGGCCTCAAAGCACACCGTCAGATTGGATTTATTCAGCCACACCATACGATTCATTTGAGATGTATCCAAACTACAGATCATGCGCTTCTCGTCCTGAGGACATGTGGTAGCTCCCGATACGGAAGTGCCGCCGCCATACGGCAGTATCACGACATTATGGCGATTGGCTATGTCGACCAAAGTCACTACCTCGTCGTGAGACGTGGGCCAAGTCACAATGTCGGGTATCCTCTCGAATTTGTTGCTAGTCAAGTAGTAGATGTCGTGCATAGTCTGGCCATGACAGCGAAAGAGACGATCGAGACCCTCGACACTGTAGGATATGCTTGTCGATTTGAGCTCTCGCAGAAATTCGTGATTAACGGTGGGTTGTGGAAACACTCTCGGCAGTTCCGGTTTGGGCAAATCGTTGTGCAGCGTGCACTGGAACTTCTGCAGAACCCATTCAGTGAAGAGGGGCAAAACCGTGCCATCCAGGGGGTATCTGGAAGAGAAACGTAATGAGGTTAAATAAGATTCTTGATGATATAAAATAAGGGAATGCCATTCTGTTTGGTACACAGTATTCTTTACTAAATTCAAGTTTACTTTTTACTTGAATGTAGTCTGTATGTCCTCAAAACAAGTAAATGTTGCTCAAAACAAGTTTTATTTACTCATTTATTACTACAAATGTAGTTTTAAACTCAATTGGGTAAGAAAAAAGTCGGTTCAGATGTAGATACATATATCGTATCAACATCAAATTTTCCAAATCATACTATATTTCAAGTAGGAAGACCTACCATTAATGTGAACCACATGAGTCCATGTTTTGATATAGCTCCCATATAAATGTCACTTCGATTTATCTTGATGAAATTTTCCAGATCATGTTATATTTCAACTAGGAACGGTCAACGTAAATGTGAACCATGTGGGTCCATGATTTGACATAGGCCCCACACAAATGTTCCTTCAAATTATCCTATAACTGCTCTAGAATCCATATTCATTCAATCCAATTCATCGGATCTGGATCAAATTTTCCTGATCAGGTTACACTGCAACTAGGAACTCATAGCGTGAATGTAAACCACCTGGGTATATGTTGTGATATAGACTCCATATAAATGTTCTTTCGATTTATCCTATAAACACCGTAGAATCCATATATTTTATCGGGCCTTGATCAAATTTTCCTGATCGTATTATATTTCATCTTAGAACACCTACCATGAATGTGAACCACCTGGGTCCATATTTTGATATAGCCCCCATACAACTGTTCTTTCGATTTATCCTATAACCGCCCTAAAATCCATATATTTTTTCGGATCTTGATCAAATTTTCCTGATCGTATTATACTTCATCTTAGAATACCTACCATGAATATGAACCACCTGGGTTCATGTTTCATATATATATATATATATATATATATATATATATTTATCAAATTATCAAATTTTCCTTATCTTATTATATTTCATCTAGGAACACATACCGTGAATGTGACCCACATGGGTTCATGTTTTGATATTGCCCCCATACAAATGTCCCTCAAAATTATTCTATAACCGCTCTAGATCATATTTTCCTGATACAATTATACTTCAACTAATAATACCTGTTGTGAATGTGAACAACATGGATCCATTTTTTGATATACAAATTCAACCGATTTATCCTATAATGTTCCATGTTCTGATATAACCCCCAATATAAATGTACCTTATAATTTTATCAATTTACGATTTATCTTATAATCACTCTATATCTCATATATTTCATCGGATCTTGATCAAATTTTCCAGATCATATTATATTTCAACTAGGAACATCTACCAAGAATGTGAACCACATGGGTTCATGTTTTGATATCGCCCCCATACAAATGTCCCTCCGTTTTGTTTTATAACCGCTCTAAAATCCATATATTTCATCGGATCTTGATCAAATTTTCCTGATCGTAGTATATTTCAACTAGGAACACCTACCATGAATGTGAACCACCTGGGTTCATGTTTTGATATCGCCCCCATACAAATGTTCATTCGGGTAAATCTCTGTGCTATAGAACCCACGTATTTACAGAGCATTTTGTGTCAATTTGCCATTGAAATACTTACTTTTCGCCTTTGAAGCATATCTTGTAGTCTTTAACATAGAACTCGGAATCCTTGTAGCCCCAGCCATACCATTTCAGGACATCTTGTCTGGAATGGAAATTTCAACACATATTAAAACAGGTCAATACTTTTGGTTTCGCAAAAGACAACAACAACATGCTTCCCCACACACGCACTCTCGCGCACACACACAAAGGGAAACAAAAACAACACCCTTCTTTCATGTGTACGTGCGGAAGAGGCGGAGCGGGTGTTAGGAAGAGAGGGTGTCGGAAGGGGATGGTTTTTGGAACAAGAACGACAACGACATACCTTTTTTTGGGGAACACACTTTGCACATCCTTTGACAGGCGCTCATCTAATGTGGCAATGGATGATGATGATGATGACGACGACGGCGACGTTAAGGCGCCACTCTCCTTTGTGGGGTCGTCTAATGGTGTGGCCTTAGTTGGAACATTTTCACTGCAGTCGGTGCTGGTGGGTGGCGCCACCGCAGAATTTATGCATTTATTTGTCGCGGCCATTGTGTCGCGTCTATTACTTTTCGAAATTGTTATTTTTCCAAACGAAATGTGTTACACTTGTATTTCCGCTTCCTTTGACGCTGTGCGGAAGGGGCCAGTGATGTGAGAGAGATGTGATTTTTATCGATTTTTTGCTGTTAAACTAAAAATTTGTTTGTTTCCAAAACGATTATCGCTTTGAGAATCTCATAGTATTAGTGGAGTTCCTTTTTTGTTCTTGTGTTTATTCTTTATTTTACAAAGTCTTTTTTTTTGGTATATAATTAATTAATGCATTATTTATTAAGTTTTTTTCTTCTTAAATATTTATTCACAATGTACTTTACACACAGCACAGCTTTCTTTTACAAATTGTCTATTACAACTGTCTGACATAAAAATCAAGGGGGTTTATTTCGGTCATAAAACAAGCTCTCCGCCGGAAAACAGGGAGTGTAAAAGCGCCAGAGAGTAGGACATTAGAGTGTGAGTGTAGGTTATTTTCACTCACGAAATGAGTGAAAACTTTCAAACCTGCAACGTTCACGATACAAACGGCACTAGGGGTAACGTCAATTTGAAATGGAATTTTCAAAATATCCCGAAAACTTTAAATATGTATATTTACCATTTACATATTATCACACATTAGCGTTAAGTCCGCACTTGACTCTCTTCTTGAAATACATAACACACCATACAGTGAGTGTCCACGTGTATACACACAAAGGGTTATCACATAAGAGCTCCAGAACTAATTGGTATATCGTAAAAATGCTTGAAATAGATTTTGCTCAACAATGAACAGCCTATAAATATGTTGTAAATGGTAAAAAATTCCTCTAAATTAAGCTGAAAAATTACCCTCCACCATGGATTGCATTCCACAGAGGTTGTCGGTTAACGAGAAGTGTAGTAATATTACAGGAAAATATAATTTTTTTAATATAGCCAAACCAAAACAAATACTAATATTAAAAAAATAATTTTTTAAATAAATATAATATTTTAATTATTGCAAACCACTATTTATTTTAAATAAAAAAATAAATATTATTTTTTTTATATTTTCAAAAAGCTTAAATAGCATAAATATCGGTAAATAGTGGGTGCAACAGTTGGTTGTATTTCCATTCTATTTTAATTCCAAAAATACAAATTTTGAAAATCCATTATCAGACGTACATAGTGCAAAATAACCTAACTTCATGTTTCAACCAATTTTTGCCGTAAAAGAAAAATTACGAATTTGGAAAACAATTTTTATTTTGCGTGTCTATGCAGTCAGCTGCTCCCATTTGGTTGGTACCATTTTTACCCCTTGACGTTTCTACGCAATTAGAATTTCATCATTCTAGCTGTAGTCGTTTAGTTGGTTCTATTTTTATCCCTCTGTACCATTGTATCCCTTGAAAGTTCGAATTTCGAAAAATCAGTTTATTTTCTGCATCTACACAGTCAGAGGAATGTATACTCCGAATTTCATGACTCTAGCTGCGGTCATTTGGTTGGTACTATTTTTATCTCCTTTTTCTATTTTGACCCCAAAAAGTACGAATTTCGAAAAATCAGTTTATTTTCCGTATCTACACAGTCAGAGGAATGTATACTCCGAATTTCATGACTCTTTCTGCGGTCATTTGATTGGTACTATTTTTATCCCCTTTTTTCATTTTAACCCCAAAAAGTACGACTTTTGAAAAATCCGTGAATTTTACTTGTCTATGCAATCAGAGGAATGTATACACCGAGTTTCATTATTCTAGGTACAGCCGTTTGGTTGGTACCATTTTTACTTTAATATTATGTATCTACTCAATTAGAGGAATGTACACACCGAAGGCTAAAAATCTTCTAAATATTACCTTCATCTAGATGCAGTGGTTTAGGAACAGTCGACAAAAAATGAGATTTGAGATTTTTTTTTGAAAAAAAACGTTTTTTGTTGGCACGAAAAACCCCATAAAAAATAAGAAAAAATCTCAAAAAATATTTTGTTTTTTTTTTCATAGCTAACATCATAAAGAGTTAAACACTGTTTATTTGAAAAATATTTATGTTTAAGTGTAACAATTATGACCTCTTTATAATGAAATTAAAAAAAAAACACAAGTTTTTTTCTTTTTAATATATTTTCTTTCTGGCACGATAAAACACCATTTAAACCAATAATAAAAATATATTATTTCATTTTGTAATATTCTATCATCCTAACAAAGAAAACAAGTCCTGACTGAAGAAAATCTATGGATAAATGTGGAAGTTGTGGCACTTTTTGTAGAAGTAAGAAAAACGCAATTAATCCCTCGCAACATAATGGGATTTTTATGAACTTTTAAGGGGACAGCGCGACAAAAAGGGATAAAAATGGTAAGAACAAAGTTTTGCAGTCTAAGTCGTTAAATTCAGTGTGTAAAAACATCTGATTACGTAGGCGTATGTACATATGAAATTCGGTGTGCACACGCCTCCCGCATATAACGTTTTGCGAGACAAACAGGGATTTAAATGGTACCAACTAGGGTATCCAAACGATTAATTTTTATTTGATTAATCGAATCATTATTTTCAAGTATTTGTTCGAATAATGAAAAAACATCATTTCGAATAACGAATAATTCGAATAAATTGCAACAAATAATCGATATTATAAATATTGTATTAAAAATAAATATACATTGCAAATAAATAAATTGATTTAGAATAATATGTTGTCTGCATTTGACATTGTTATATAGTTATAGAAGGAAATTTGGGCAGGTTTGGAAATGTCCATCAGTGATCTAAGCAGTTAGTCTTATTAAATTATAAATTTGAACGAAATCCAACGTACACATAACAAAATATAACATGCATTGTTATTAAATTCGAATTTTGAAATTATAATCTGTCAGTTTCATCGGCTAAAAATATTGTCATTATTTGACGACCACAAAAATCAACCTATCCATCGGCTAAATACAATACAATTTTACTAATAACAATACAAATTTATTTATGTGTATATACTATACAAATTTTTAAAAATATTCCTAATATATACTGTTTCATCTTATTTTTAATTTCAAATTTAAAAATATATTGTTCTTTAATATTTAGAGTAAATATATAGCTGGACTACGCGCAAACTCGGTTATTGAAACATATGATTCATTATAGAAAAATTAAAAATTAAATTTCTAAATTGAATTAAAATAAATTAAATTAAATTTTCTTGTCTATTTAGCTTTAATAAATTATGATTTATTGAGTTGAACAATTGTTCGATTAATCGATTAATTATTCATTTAATTGAAAATTATTCGATTAATTGAAAATTCTGTTTTCAAATAAACGATTAATCGAATAATGTAAAAGTTCGAATAATTGGATACCCTAGTACCAACCTAAATGTTGCAACTAAAACCGTATACATGCAGCGGCATAAATATATATATATTTTTTATTTGAACTTTTAAAGGGAAAGGGGATAGAAATGGTACCAAATAATCGATATTATAAATATTGTATTAAAAATAAATATACATTGCAAATAAATAAATTGATTTAGAATAATATGTTGTCTGCATTTGACATTGTTATATAGTTATAGAAGGAAATTTGGGCAGGTTTGGAAATGTCCATCAGTGATCTAAGCAGTTAGTCTTATTAAATTATAAATTTGAACGAAATCCAACGTACACATAACAAAATATAACATGCATTGTTATTAAATTCGAATTTTGAAATTATAATCTGTCAGTTTCATCGGCTAAAAATATTGTCATTATTTGACGACCACAAAAATCAACCTATCCATCGGCTAAATACAATACAATTTTACTAATAACAATACAAATTTATTTATGTGTATATACTATACAAATTTTTAAAAATATTCCTAATATATACTGTTTCATCTTATTTTTAATTTCAAATTTAAAAATATATTGTTCTTTAATATTTAGAGTAAATATATAGCTGGACTACGCGCAAACTCGGTTATTGAAACATATGATTCATTATAGAAAAATTAAAAATTAAATTTCTAAATTGAATTAAAATAAATTAAATTAAATTTTCTTGTCTATTTAGCTTTAATAAATTATGATTTATTGAGTTGAACAATTGTTCGATTAATCGATTAATTATTCATTTAATTGAAAATTATTCGATTAATTGAAAATTCTGTTTTCAAATAAACGATTAATCGAATAATGTAAAAGTTCGAATAATTGGATACCCTAGTACCAACCTAAATGTTGCAACTAAAACCGTATACATGCAGCGGCATAAATATATATATATATTTTTTATTTGAACTTTTAAAGGGAAAGGGGATAGAAATGGTACCAAATAAAGTGCGGCAGACGTAATTGTGAAATTCTGTGTGTACAGTCCTCTGACTTCATAGACGAGCATATAAATGTATTATTATACATTTTGTATCTTTAATGGAAGAGGCGGAGAGAAAAAAGGGATACCTTAAATAAATATTTTGAAATTTTTACGTTTAAATGGGAATAAGGTACCAACTAAAGAGTTGCAGCTGTAATCATGAAATTCGGTGTGTACATCACTCTGACTGCGTTGACGAGCCTATGTATTTTTGTATTTGTATTATTTTGTATTTTTCTACATTTTGTACTTTTAAGGAGAAGTTGGGACAAAAAGGGATAAACATGGTACCAAGCTAAGTTTCGCAGCTAGAGACATGAAAATCGGGATGTACATTCATCTACGTAGACGTGCAGCATAAATAAATATATTGGATATATTTTAAAGGGAAAGTGGATAAAAATGGTATATACATCACTCTGACTGCGTTGACGAGCATACAAATGTATTTTTCTTCATTTGGTACTTTTAAGGAGGAGTTGGTACAAAAAGGGATACAAATGGTACCAACTATAGATTTACAGCCGGAGTCGCAAAATTCAGTAATCATTCAAATGACTACGTAGACGTCCAGCATAAATAAATATTTTGGAATTTTACTAAAGATTTGCCGCTGCAATCGTGAAATTCGGTATAAATATTTTTTTCTACATTTCAACTTCTTGGTGTAATTCCAATTTGATAACCCTTTACATTACACATTCGCCACATTATGTCTCCCTGTCTCATTTGAACACAACACATGTCACACTCTTGCTCTTGCCTTTCCTTCCATGTGAGTTTTGTATTATTAACCCCCTGCGGTCCCTTTTCATTCAAATGCATCTGTCAAATCAGCGTTTTGTGCGCGCGCATGCATAACAAAGCAAATTCAAAAATAGAAGGAAGCAAACAGCAGATATTTACCAACAAACATACAAGAAAAAACAAATGACAACAGCCGGTATGTAGCGCAATTTTTCTGCATGTTTTGTTGATGTCTCTACACATGAGTACAAGAGTGTGGCCGGCCGCGCGTATTGTGTATGGTGTAATGTGTCAAACATGTTAACCCATAAAGTGTCACTGCACGTGTGCGGCTCGGGAGTGGAAGGATCTTGAAATTGGGGGAAATTTTGAGATATACACACAGAATCCACTTTTTCTGAATTTAACGTGTCAAACACCGTTCGAAAAATTGAAAAAAATCTGGAAGAAAGGGGTTTTTGCAAGGACATGGCGATAAACTACACGCAGAAAAAACTTGTGTAAAATTACCTAATTCAACTTTGTAAATATTTTTTACATAGAGTTGACAGAAATCATACAAGTAAATGCTAAATTCCCTCGTACATGAGTAAATTACACATGTGCTTCTTTTGTAAAAATAACTAAGTTTACTTGGTAAGCGTTCAGTGCTTATGTACTTTAAAATATTCCATCATGTTATTTTGCCCAATTTAGAAATTTGTAGCTTTTACACAAGTTCTTTGTTAAATTAATTAGTTAGTTGGATAATGGTGTAAGTGTGAATATGTAAGTTGACAATTTCATGAATTTTGTAGCATACAAGAGGAATACAAAACAAAGAGGCAAAGTAAAAAAGACATGACAATAAACTACACGCAGTAAAAACTTGTGTAAAAATACCTAATTCAACTTTGTCAATCTTTTTTATATAGTTGAGAGAAGTCATACAACTAAATGTTAAATTTCCTTCGTACATGTGTAAATAACACATGTGCTTATTTTGTATAAATAACTAAGTTTACTTGGTAGGTGTTCAGTGCTTATGTACTTTAAAATATTCCATCATGTTATTTTTCCCAATTTTGAAATTTGTAGCTTTTACACAAGTTTCTTTGTTAAAATTAATTAGTTAGTTGGATAATGGTGTAAGTGTCAATTTAATGCATTTTGTAGCAGAATATACAACTATGCGTATGATTTTGCAAGACAATCTGGCAACAACAAAACAACTTTTTATTAAATTGTTCATCTTCAACAAGGTAAGTCGTCCAAATGTACAAAATGTTTATAAATACATTATTTTTAAGCATTTTAGACAAAAAATGCACAAAAGGAATACAAAACAAAGGAGCAAAGGACTTTAGCCGACTAAATAATAAGATAAGTGTGTTTTTTACTTTTTGAAAGTTTTCTCTTTAGATGCTGAACACGAAACTTCCAATAAGCAAAATATTCAAAATTATATTGTAAAATTTTAAAAGAAACTGTTGATCGGTGCGTTTGTCTTTTTAATGTAAGCCTTCACACCTTTTAATGAATATATTAAATAAATACGTTTTTGATTTTGATTAAAGCCATCAGCGTTTTTATTTGGGAGGGAAATATAATAATAATTAAATGATTTTTGGTCATTTATTTTATTGAATTTAGTAAAAAGATTAAAAATTGCATAAATGAAACATGGGAAATGGTAAAAAATTCCAATTGCTTGGTTTTTTTATTGTGGCTATCAGTTGATTTATATCTTCATTTGTATGTATTGAGAAAATGCAAATTGTTTAAAAAACAAAGTGATTTGAAATACAGCCAAAACATATAAGGTAATTTTACAAAGTTTTATTTTATAACTGGCAGTAGTTTTTTGGTACTAAATTACCCAAGTGTTCTGTATGAGTTGCCAAAGAACTTTTAAAGTTCTATTTCACCTAAGAAACTTAGGTAAATCGTACGCTCTTCTTGTTTGATTTCTCACATTTTTTCTTTGCGTGTACAATTGCTGGATTTTTCTTTCGTCAAAAAGCGTTTTTTGGTTACGAAAACATTTCGAAAAAGATTTCGCAAATTGAGCTTCCGCTTCATTTTGTACACCTAGTCTTATGAGCTGTCAAATCAGCTGTTCAAAAAACGCTGCGTCGGCAATTAAAAGCTTTGGTGTGCGCAAGACCTTTTGGAAATTTCACTATTCCCGCGAACATTTACAAAAATTTAAAAATTTACTAAAATCTAATAAATGATAAAATATTTTTATGCGAAAAGCTTTCCTAGAACTAGGGTCGTATTCATAGTTGTACAATAAATTGTTATGTGTGCACAGCACTAATGGCGAGTGCCATAGATTGCCCTATTGCTGACTTTTTTCGTATACCAAGGAGATTTTTTTGCTGTTAAATTTCAAATTTCTTAATAGAAATATTTTATTGTCGCAAATTGAGCTACCGATGATTTGCACCCTATTCTTATAGGCTGTCTAATCAGCTATTCAAGAAATCAACGATTAAAAGCTTTGGTGTTCGCGAGCCTTTTATGACATGTCAAGATTCCCGCTACATATCCGCAAATATTCAAATGACAGTTGGCTCACATTTTCTAAAACGTGTTCCTATTTCCTCTCCCAAGGGTTAATCTCGGTATTGTCGTACTTCCGTTCGAAAAGTTATGAATGATTTCTATGCCAGAACTTTTTTACGAGCATTTCTGTTGAGAGAGAGCGATTTGTGTCATGTGGTGGTGCTCTATTTAAACGTCCATCCGTTTATAGTACGCACCGGGTATATACTCTTCGCACGTAAGTGCCAATTATTGTAAAACGCACAGAAATCTCTCAAGGGGTGGTTTACATTGAGTGTAAATCAAACAAGAAATTTTCGTTGTAAAAACCAGGGGATGGTAATCATCCAGCCAGCGCGATGACAAGCCAAATTCATTCTAACCATGCGCTGCAACGATGTCCGTCCGTGTTCCACTCAACGGCACAAAAGAACGACCGACCACATGGCTTCCCCACCGGTCTAGTGGGTTTGCCTCGATGACCGACTGTATATGGGAATTTGAAAATGTGTTTCATAAATTTTTAAATAGAAATATTGAAAGCAATAATTGACGAAATATAATTGTTATACTGAATGTAAAGAATTATTTACTAATCATTACATGAAATGTAGGATGGTAGGTGGTAATTTCTAAGGAAACAGGTTTGACAAAGAAAACCGAAAGGAAAGCAAAAGGTCACGCACGAAATTTTTAAACGAAATTAAACGTTAATTTATTTGCCACAGTTGGGGTGGGTAATGGGGTATTTTTTTAAAATAGATATTCAAATGTATTTTTAATTGAAAACACACGAAATTAGGATAATTACAGGCAGCGTTTATCTGCAGACAGACAGGACATAAATATCCTTTTAAGTTGGGTGAGAACCAGCAGCTTTCTGAAATGAAATATCACGCACTTATTACAGTTACTTTTCAAAGGAAAATGCAATAAAAATTGATATTATCATAATCATAATTATCATAATTGATATTATCATATCGGCCGATATCCAACCCTTTAGTGTACTCAAAAAAGTTAAATATATTTGAAGTTCCAAAATCCCAATATGCATATTCCCCGCATTTGAAAAAGTTATTTTGAAAAACTTCAAGAAAAAACTTTTAGGAATAGCATTTTCACAAGTGAGTGGGAACGAATTTTCCGTATTGTGTTACAGAGTTAAGGTGTCCGCTTGGCAGCCAGAAGGTCTCGGGTTCTAATCGTGGCTCGGGGAAAATTCTTTTTTTATTTCATTTTGTATAATTTTATTAATTTAAACAAATTTGTTTAACAATTTTATAAATTTATTGTTTTACGAGTGTATTTCAAGCATTTAATTTTTATTCATAATATCAAGAACATTAAATAGTATTAATTAAATTAATACTAATTTAATCTATAAAGATAAAAATCAATGTGTTTCTGTATGTCTGTAAGTTGCTTATAGGACACCAAACCGGTGGACCGATTCGCCTGAAAATTTTACTGTATCTATCTTCTGGGCAGAGTATGGTTCCTGGATATACTATGTCATGATAGGTACCTCCCACACAAAAAATATTTTAAAACTATCAACAATTACACATTTTATCTTCCAAAGCATACTAAGTAGGGGAATAGGGAAAATGAACCCGCGCAACGCCGGCTACAAAATATAATTTTGCATAATAAACAAATATTTAGTTAAGTTTCCCATTCCAATTACATCTATCTATAATGGTCAGCTGTTCTACGCCCGGTAACGGCGACATTTTTTCTACAAATTAAATGAACTTTAAAATAAGGGACATCCCTCATGTGACACACCCATATTCATGAGTGAAGAGCCCAATATTCACTACTTCCGAATAACCAGATTAGCATAATCTACACTTGTTTGGATGCTCTCTTTTTGCTGGTTATTTAATGGTTATTTTAAAAATAATTGATAAAATAATTTAATTTATTTATTTATTATTATTATTAGTGTTATTGAATTATTTAATTATTTTATATTTAATTATTTTAAAAATAAATAATTAAATAATAATAAAATATAATTTAATTTATTTTTTAATTATTCAATTATTTAATTATTTTTTATTTAATTATTTAGTTATTTAATATTTAAATTATTAATTTGCTTATTCAAATTTCTAATTGAACAATTTTTAATTGTTTATTTTTTAATTATTCAATTACTTATTTATTCTATATTTAAATAAAAAATATATATTTTTTTTATTTTTTTATTATTTGATTATTAACTTTTTTGCTGGTTATTTAAAAATAAATGATAAAATAATTTAATTTATATATTTTTATTATTATTAGTATTATTGAATTATTAAATTATTTTATATTTAATTATTTTGTATTTAATTATTTAGTTATTTAATATTTAAATTATTTAATTGTTTAATTATATATTTGCTTATTCAAATTTCTAATTGAACAATTTTTAATTATTTATTTTTTAGTTATTCAATTAATTATTTATTCTATATTTAAATAAAAAATATATATTGTTTTATTTTTTATTATTTGATTATTAACTTTTTTTGCTGATTATTTAAAAATGATAAAATAATTTTATTTATATATTATTATTAGTATTATTGATTTATTTAATTATTATAAAAATAAATAATTAAATAATAAAAAAATTTTATTTGATTTATTTTTTAATTATTCAATTATTTAATTATTTTGTATTTAATTATTTAGTTATTTAATATTTAAATTATTTAATTGTTTAATTATGTATTTGCTTATTCAAATTTCTAATTGAACAATTTTTAATTATTTATTTTTTAATTATTCAATTATTTATTTATTCAATATTTAAATAAAAAAATTATTTATTTATATATTATATTTTTTTTATTTTTATATTTTTTTATATTTTTATTTTTATATTTTTTTATATTTTATTTTTTTTTTATTATTTGATTATTGACTTTTTTAATTAGGTAATTTTTTAAATATTTAGTTATTTTTTTAATTATTTAATTATTTTATAATTCGATTATTAATTATTTAATAATTCATTTCATTTTTAAAAATCCTTTTACGATTCGAACATCCCCAAAAAAATCTTTTATATATTTTTTATATAAACACAAATATTTAAACACTGAAAGTATCTTCACAACATATCCATTTCTCATCTTGGGATGAACATCAGGCATAGTTTAATATTCTCCATTCTATTACCGGTCTATTCTTTTATCCAGTTTTTTTTGTAAATCAATTTTGAATTACGCTCGAGCAAAAAAACTTCAAAAACCTTCTTTTATTTACAATTAATTCAGCACTTTTTGTAAAATAAAAACTCAAAATCCGAAATGATGTTTATATTTTTATTTTTTTTTTAGAAACTTTTATTCCCGATTTTCATAAATCCGTCTCTCGACCCTGTCACATGAGGGATTTTGGAATTTAAAAAATTTCACATACAATTATGGCCAGATCAATGAAATGTTAACGCGCCAACTTGAAAATTGCAACTGCAGCTTTGTTTTGTTCCGAAAGATTTGCTAGGTGCTGCCTGCCACTTCGGATTATTTTTTAGCCCAACTCGTCTCGCTGCTTCCACGCGCGGCAGTGGTGTTTATTATTAACATTTTGTACTTGTGTGAGAGTTGAAGAGTTTTGAGAGGTTTTCGTTTTGGTTTTCTGGTCAAAATGCTCGTTTAAATATTAAAAGCATTGCGTAGCGTTTTATTGGTTTTAAAATTGTTTTATATGCAAATATATTGAAAAACAAAAAATAACGTCGTAGTGATTTGTTTACGAAAACAAATAAAATAATCAGTCAGTTGGGTCGATACGAATCGGTTGTGCCTTCCACCATTGGCACACAAAAGCTCGCATTGCTTGGAAAATATATGTTCGAAAAGAGGCCGAATGTTAATATTATTATAAATTAAATTAGCATTTCTTCACATACTCGTACTTTGCCTAGCATTTGAGGTTCTTTATAGAAATACATACATTTAGCTGTTGCAAACCCAACGATAGACTCAATGTACCTTCTCCTATGATAGTCTTAAAATGGAAAACACCATAAAGATGGCTAACGATTGTAAGACGATGTAAGATCTTAAGAATAACTAAAACCTGATATCTGACAACAAATAAACTATAAATTACCCATACATACATATATTAGGGTGCTCATATTGTCAATTGGTACAAAAATTTAAGTGTGGTTAGAAAAATCGAACCCGTTTCAAATATAATCTATGTCGAACATTAATGGTTATAGTTAGGGATCTATAAATCGACTTTCGACTAATCGATTTTCTTTAAATTTTCCACAGCAACTAGAAATATCTATGTAAAAAGTGGGTAAGATTGGTTCAGATTTATATATCCAATATAAATGTCTCTCGATTTGGTTTTGATTTGGCCTATTCGTCTTTTTATTCATTTGCAATGTCGTCTTTTTATTTATTTGCAGCAGTCGAAAAGTCTATTTTTCAAAAGTCGAAAAATCGATTTTTCAAAAGTCGAAAAGTTCATATATTCCCAAAAGTCGAAAAATCGACTTTTTGCTCCAACTATACATCCCTAGTTATAGTAGAACTTGTAGTTCGTTCGGAAGTGGAATGAATTTCGAATTTTATAAAACGAATTTTTATGTTCCGGAACGAACACACTTTCCATTTCCAAAATGTATATGAAATAAAAATAAAATTTATAGAAAATACTACTCTCTAATTAGTAATGCTAAAATAAATCTATTTCTATTTGCAAAACCAATTCCGAACGAAAATATGCCCCAGAATACCTGACGCATAGACTGTTATAAAGGGTGTTTTTTATTGGGGTATAGAACTTTAAGTTGGCATCACTTTTTTAACTGACGGCCATTTTGTCAGCTGTCAAGTGATTAATATTTAGTTTGGTTTGCCATTTCATCATGAACAGGTTGACAAAAGAACAACGCTTGCAAATCGTGCAAATTTATTTCGAAAGTAATGGTTCAGTTCGCGAAGTTCACCATTTTATGGTCGACATAATCGTCCATCAGAGCAATTAATTCGGTTAACCATGGATCGTTTTCGCACTACGTTTACTCTATGTGATAATACGCATCCGCAGAGACGTCGAACAGTGCGCACCGAAGAAACAATTGCCGCTGTAGAGCAAAGTGTTGAAGAGGACCCGAATGAATCGATTCGCCACCGTGCACAGCAATTGGAGCTGCACAGCAATTGGAGAAAGTGGTTGAAAATTGGACCTGTAGAATTGGCTATATTCGAGCCTGCCGCGGCTTCCACATGCCCGAAATCATATTTAAACATTAATGGCATACAATTATCCTTCCAATAAAGCCAAATTGATGGACATTAAAACGATTTTCTTGTATTTTATTTCAATTCGAAGTTCTATACCTCAATAAAAAACACCCTATAGAAGAGAATAAATAATAGAATAGAATAGTATAAATAGTATAGGTTCTGTATTTAATTTATACTATTATAATTATTTTATTACAACATTCTACCTTTTCTAATAATAGAAAATTACTTCGAGTTTCGACGAATTCATCGAACTCTGCTTTATTTTTAGCAATACCTTTAAAATAATTATTTGCACTTTGCTTAACAATGGGATAGGTTCACACTAAGAGTGTTGGACTTTACAAAAAAAGAAAACAAGTATAAACGGTGTTAAGTTCGGCCGGGCCGAACTTTAAATACTCTCCACCATGGATTGCATTCCATTTTCCGCATTGCATTCCGATTTTCGTAGTAGTGCAGTAATATTACAGGAAAATGGCAATTTTTTTTAAAGATAGCCAAACCAAAATAAATAAAAATATCGAACAAATAATTTCATAAATAAATATAAAATTTTTATTATTTCAAACCACGCTTATAAGGCAAGGCTACCAATACGTTTACACTATATTATCGAAATAATACTTCAAGTCAATTCAAAAAAATAGATATAAGACAGCAATCTTCAAAGCAGTTTAAATACCATAAATATTGGTAGATAGTTGGTTGTATTTCCAACCTATTTTAATTCCATTTGCTTGGTGCCATTTTTATCCCCTTTTTCCCATTCTACCCCCGAGAAATCCATTTATTTTCATTATTCTAGGTGCATCAGAGGGTCTTAGGTTTGAATCGTGGGTCGTGGAAACAATCTTTTATATTATTATTTTTCTAAGTAGACAATGTTTAATTTTATAAATTTATTTTTTATTAAGAGTTTATACTACTTAATTTAATATTTATTTGCATTATATATATGTCAACTTAGTAAACCAATTGTAAGTACTTCCGCAGTAAGCACTATTTAATCGAATCCGTATGGATTCACAGAGATAAGGTTTCCGCTTTACACCTAGAAGGTCTCGGGTTTGAATCGTGGCTCGGATTTTTTTTTCTATTTTTATACCCTCCACCTCCAGGATGGGGGTATACTAACTTTGTCATTCCGTTTGTAACACCTTGAAATATCGACCTGAGACCCTATAACGTATATTCTTGATCGTCATAAAATTCTAAGACGATCTAGCCATGTCCGTCCGTCTGTCCCTCTGTTGAAAGCACGCTAGCATCTAAACGAAAGGAGCTAGAACGTTCAAATTTTCCATAAATGCGTCGTAGATCGGTTGGGATTGAAATGGGGCGAAATCGGCCCAAAGGGAAAAATTGTTGACTCACAAGCACTAAAAATGCCCATAATAATCCATAATATTTTAGCGTATTTAAGCATGCTAGAAACACGAAATTCGGTGTGTACATTCCACTAATTGAGTAGATACATAATATAAAAGTATTTTTTTCCAAATTCGTACTTTTAAGGGGTAAAATAGGAATAGAGGTATAAAAATGGTACCAACCAAACGGCTGTACCTAGAACAATGAAATTCGGTTTATACATTCCTCAATTGCATAGATAAGTAAAATAAACGGATTTTTCTAAATTCATACTTTTTGGGGTTAAAATGAAACTAGTAAATCAAAAAAAAAAATTTTTTTCAAATCCATGCTTTATGCAAGCAGAATTCTATTGGGCCTAGAAATTCTTTTTTAGTTATCTTTTGTAGAAGGAAAAATTACTGCGTTATCAGGAGCAGAAATAATAGATTTTTAATTTGTGGTTTGTATGGGAGGTACCACGCCCCTTTGTCCATTCCCGCTCATATTTGCAGCAGCACTTAAAAAATGCACACCAAACCGACGTACCAAATTTTGTTCAAATACCGTTATCAGGAGCAGAAATAATAGATTTTTAATTTGTGGTTTGTATGGGAGGTACCACGCCCCTTTGTACAATCACACAAAATTTGAGCACTATACGTGTCATAGAACTGACACTATTCGATAATATGTTTTAACTTCGTATGGGAGGTGGTACGCCCACTATTCCAATACCGCCCATTTTTGGCAGAACTACGCACATTGATGGTAGATGCACTTACACTTACAAAATTTCAGCACTCTAGGTGTCATAGAACTGACAATATTCAATAATAGGTTTTAACTTCGTATGGGAGGTGCCACGCCCACTTTTCCAATACCGCCCATTTTTGGCACAACTATGCACATTGATGCTAGATGCACTTACACAAAATTACAGCACTCTAGGTGTCATAGAACTGACTATATTCAATAATAGGTTTTAACTTCGTATGGGAGGTGCCACGCCCACTTTTCCAATACCGCCCTTTTTGGCACAACTATGCACATTGATGGTATATGCACTTACACAAAATTTCAGCACTCTAGGTGTCATAGAACTGACAATATTCAATAATAGGTTTTAAATTCGTATGGGAGGTGCCACGCCCACTTTTCCAATACCGCCCCTTTTTGGCACAACTATGCGAATTGATGCTAGATGCACTTACACAAAATTTCAGCACTCTAGGTGTCATAGAACTGACAATATTCAATAATAGGTTTTAACTTCGTATGGGAGGTTCCACGCCCACTTTTCCAATACCGCCCATTTTTGGCACAACTATGCACATTGATGCTAGATGCACTTACACAAAATTACAGCACTCTAGGTGTCATAGAACTGACAATATTCAATAATAGGTTTTAACTTCGTATGGGAGATGCCACGCCCACTTTTCGAATACCGCCCATTTTTGGCACAACTATGCGAATTGATGCTAGATGCACTTACACAAAATTTCAGCACTCTAGGTGTCATAGAACTGACAATATTCAATAATAGGTTTTAACTTCGTATGGGAGGTTCCACGCCCACTTTTCCAATACCGCCCATTTTTGGCACAACTATGCACATTGATGCTAGATGCACTTACACAAAATTACAGCACTCTAGGTGTCATAGAACTGACAATATTCGATAATAGGTTTTAACTTCGTATGGGAGGTGCCACGCCCACTTTTCCAATACCGCCCCTTTTTGGCACAACTATGCACATTGATGGTATATGCACTTACACAAAATTTCAGCACTCTAGGTGTCATAGAACTGGCAATATTCAATAATAGGTTTTAACTTCGTATGGGAGGTTCCACGCCCACTTTTCCAATACCGCCCATTTTTGGCACAGCTATGCACATTGATGCTAGATGCACTTACACAAAATGTCAGCACTCTAGGTGTCATAGAACTGACAATATTCAATAATAGGTTTTAACTTTGTATGGGAGGTGCCACGCCCCTTTGTCCAATTGGTCAAATTTTTCCATTTCCTTGTATTGTCATCGAAAATGATTAAGTGTGCAAAATTTGAGCAAAATTGGTTGAGAAAAAAGCTTTCAAAAATTGATTTCAAATTTTGTGGCACACAAACATATATAGAAAGTAACCTTATATAAAGCATGGAAAAAGGGTGTATAAATAGTACCAACCAAATGACCGCAGCTAGAGTCATGAAATTCGGAGTATACATTTCTTTGACTGCGTAGACACGGAAAATAAACTAGTTTTTTCAAATTCGTACAGATAAAGTCATGAAATTCGGACTGCATAGACATGAAAAATAAAAGATTTTTTCCAAATTTGTACTCTCAAGGGTACAATGGTACAGAGGGATAAAAATAGTACCAACTGAACGACTACAGTTAGAATAATGAAATTCGGTGTGTACATCCCTCTAATTGCATAGACACGTAAAATAAAGAGATTTTAGAAAGTCGTACTGTTAAGGGGGTAAAATATGAAAAAGGGGATGAAAATGGTACCAATCAAATGGCTGCCACTAGAATCATAGAATTCGGTGTATACATTCCTCTGACTGCATAGACAAGCAAAATAAAAAGATTTTTCCAAATTAGTACTTTTTTGGTTTACGGAAAAAATTGGTTGAATCATAAAGTTAGGTTAGGATTTTGCACTATGTACGTGAGATAATGGATTTTCAAAAGTTGTACTTTTGGAATTAAAATAGAATGGAAATACAACCAACTGTCTATCAATATTTATGGTATTTATGCTTTTTGAAAATATAATTATAAGAATATTTATTTTTTGAACTGACTATTATTTCGACATATTAACGTATTAGTTGCCTTGCCTTATAAGCGTGGTTTGAAATAATAAAAATATTCTTTTTATTTATAAAATTATTTTTTCAATATTTGTATTGGTTTTGGTTTGGCTATATTACAAAAAAATATATTTTCTGTAATATTACTGCACTTCTACGAAAATCGACAGCCTCTGTGGAATGCAATTCATGGTGGAGGGTATATAAAGTTCAGCCCCGCCGAACTTAACGCCGTTTTTACTTGTTTTTAATTTAAATTTATTTTTCTTACAAAGTATTAAAATATAATACTTGTAATTTTTTTAAATTTATGTGTGAAAGACTACGTCACGTAAGTGACCACCATGGTCTTTCAAGAGCATTTTCCATGACACGAATCAGAGTATCTGGCTGCAGTGCTCTTATTTCGGCTCGAATATTCTCCTTCAGCTGTTCAAAGGTTTTCGGTTTATTAATATACACCCTCTCTATTAAATATCCCCAAAGGAAATAATCAGGTGCTGTTAAATCCGGCGATCGGGCTGGCCAATTGAATGCTGAATTTTTGAAAATTAAACGTTGAAATTGATGTTCAAAATAAAATTCTATGATTTTGGTTCGTTGGATAACGTTGTAACTTTCCATGATTAATCTCCTAGATTTATTTTACAAGTCCTAAAAAGAAAAAGGGAAAAATTAAATTCCTTCGCATCTTTTGCCGCACCCTGTATTTGTTAACCCAGCAAAAAAAGTAGAAGTTCTTTCGCATTAAACACCTTTTTTCGAATCCCACTTTGAATATTTCCTGCATTTGAGTAAGTTCTTTTTAACAACTTCCGACGTAACGAATTTTTCGTATGGAGTCACAGAGATAAGGTTTCCGCTTTACATCCAGAAGGTCTCGGGTTCGAATCGTGACCAGGGAAAAAACTTTTCTTTTTTATTTTTTATTTATTTGTATAATTTTATAAATTTGTTTTTTATTATTATTATTAATGTACTTCAATAATTTCAATAAGATTTAAGATAATTACTTAATTCTATACCAATTTAATTTAATATTTATTTACATTGTATATTTGTAATTCTTAATAATCTGAAAGATGGTCTGCTACACAAGAAATGATAACTAAGATGGTTAACGTTCCGTAGTAGCAACCAGAGAGTCCGCTGACCTTCCCCGGTAGCGACGGATTTTTTTAAAAAGAAATTGAAAGTAGTGAAAATGACCACCGAATTGTTATCAGAATTCCAAGATTTCATGGACTATGTGGCAGCATCATCGTCTGGTTGGCCGAACTTTATATACCCTCCACCATGGATTGCATTCCACAGAGGTTGTCGGTTTTCGTAGAAGTGCAGTAATATTACAGGAAAATATAATTTTTTTAATATAGCCAAACCAAAACATATACAGATATTGAAAAAATAATTTTATAATTAAATATAATATTTTAATTATTTCAAACCACACTTATAAGGTAATGCTACCAATACGTCAATTCAAAAAATAAATATTCTTATATTTATATTTTCAAAAATATTTTCAAAGCCATAAATATTGCTAGATAGTGGGTGCTACAGTATTGGTTGTATTTCCATTCTATTTGAATTCCAAAAGTACAAATTTTGAAAATCCATTATCAGACGTACATAGTGCAAAATAACCTAACTTCATGATTCAACCAATTTTTGCCGTAAAAGAAAAAGTACGAATTTGGAAAAAAACTTTTTATTTTGCGTGTCTATGCAGTCAGAGGAATGTATACACCGAATTCCATGATTCCATTTGGTTGGTACCATTTTTAGCTCCTTGACGTTTCTACGCAATTAAAATTTTATCATTCTAGCTGTAGTCGTTTAGTTGGTACTATTTTTATCCCTTTGTACCATTGTATCCCTTGAAAGTACTAATTTCGAAAAATTCGTCTATTTTCCGTGTCTACGCAGTCAGAGGAATGTATACTCCGAATTTCACGACTCTAGCTGCGGTCATTTGATTGGTACTATTTGTATCCCCTTTTTTCATTTTAACCCCAAAAAGTACGAATTTCGAAAAATCAGTTTATTTTCCGTGTCTACACACTCAGAGGAATGTATACTCCTAATTTCATGACTCTAGCTGTGGTCATTAGATTGGTACTATTTTTATCCCCTTTTTTCATTTTGACCCCAAAAAATACGAATTTTGAAAATTCCGAGAATTTTACTTATCTATGCAATCATTATTCTAGGTACAGCCGTTTGGTTGGTACCATTTTTTATTTTGCGTGTCTATGCAGTCAGAGGAATGTATACACCGAATTCCATGATTCCATTTGGTTGGTACCATTTTTAGCTCCTTGACGTTTCTACGCAATTAAAATTTTATCATTCTAGCTGTAGTCGTTTAGTTGGTACTATTTTTATCCCTTTGTACCATTGTATCCCTTGAAAGTACTAATTTCGAAAAATTCGTCTATTTTCCGTGTCTACGCAGTCAGAGGAATGTATACTCCGAATTTCACGACTCTAGCTGCGGTCATTTGATTGGTACTATTTTTATCCCCTTTTTTCATTTTAACCCCAAAAAGTACGAATTTCGAAAAATCAGTTTATTTTCCGTGTCTACACACTCAGAGGAATGTATACTCCTAATTTCATGACTCTAGCTGTGGTCATTAGATTGGTACTATTTTTATCCCCTTTTTTCATTTTGACCCCAAAAAATACGAATTTTGAAAATTCCGAGAATTTTACTTATCTATGCAATCAGAGGAATGTATACACCGAATTTCATTATTCTAGGTACAGCCGTTTGGTTGGTACCATTTTTATCCCTCTATTCCTGTTTTACCCCTTAAAAGTACGAATTTGGAAAAAATACTTTTATATTATGTATCTACTCAATTAGAGGAATGTACACACCGAATTTCGTGTTTCTAGCTGTTGTCGTTTAATATGTACCATTTTTATCCCTTTTTTGCCCCATTTCACCCCCTACAAATAAGAATCACTTTATGGTGCACGTTTTTGCTATAAGGGGAATGCGCATACCAAATATAAATACATATTCAAAAAAACATGCATAAATACACTAAAATATTAGGGATTATTATGGGTATTTTTAGTCCTTGTGAGGGAAAAATTTTTCCCTTTGGGCCGATTTCGCCACATTTCAATCCCAATCGATCTACGACTATAAGACGCATTTATGGAAAATTTTAACGTTCTAGCTCCTTTCGTTTAGATGCTTTCAACAGACGGACGGACATGGCTAGATCGTCTTAGAATTTTATGACGATCAAGAATATATATACTTTATAGGGTCTCAGGTCGATATTTCAAACATATTGTTACAAACGGAATGACAAAGTTAGTATACCCCCATCCTGGAGGTTTAGGGTATAAAAACTATGGGATAAGTTTTAAAAAAATTAAAATTCTTGAATTTTGGAGCACCCTAATACACTTACATGAATTTTATGATAATGTCTGTAACTTTTCGTCTATTTCCAAAAGTAAAGTCGTAAAACCAAATTAGAAGAACAAGAAAGAATATTTTCAGATGCTGCGGAATAACTTCCGGATTCTTGGGAATAATTTGTAATGCAAATTACCATTTAAAAGAACAAATAAATAATGGAGTATATGAAGGCATGTAATGATTTACATTAGCATGCAAATGTATATGTATATATACATATGTATGTGTGTATGTATATTCTCAAAGAAACTGAGAGTAAATCTATTCGTATGGTATGTTAATCTTGAAATCAATAAGACCATTAAGTTGTATGATGTTACAATATTAATTCAACCAGTTTGTAGCTTTATGTAGATCAGTGCGGCATGTTAGCCCTTCGCTAAATGCTAAATACCCCGCGTGTTCTTGCCAGTCAACAAAACTTCAGTAGTCAATCCACATTAGGGATTATTGACCTGGGCGCTTTAGCTTGAGTGTGTGTTCAAATGTTCAATGATTTCATACATGAATTATATAATATTGAGTGATACCTTATGATACATATAGTATACAACACTAGGTGACAACCTTTTTGCCCTAAAGTTGAAAAAAAAAATACCTGTGAAAGGTTTTGTTTTTAAAAATTTGAAACCCCCTGAGGAAGATCGACTAAATCTTTCGAAATATTGAGAACTGTAATTGAAAAATAAAATAATAAATAAACAATATATTGTTTTCAGGGAGACTATTTTTAATTTATTTATTTTTTTAATTTTAAAGTTCCAATAGTTGTTTCATACTTACAGTACATCTTGCGGTGGCTGGTGGTGCTGTCACAGAAATTATCAAAAATTCTGCACCAAAAAACAAAAAACAATCAATCAATATATAGCACTGAAGATAGTTTTTATTGACCATTGATGTTTAATTTATCGCTGATATTTTAAAATTATCCGAAAAAAAATAAAATAATTAATTATAATGCACACAAGAATGCATGGACGTATGTACGTAGCCCGTAAGTAACGTGTCGAATTTAATTATAAAAAAATTAAAAAACGCTTTTGAATTCACAACAATGTTGGGTGTTTCCGTTTGCATGTTTTTTTTTTTGGGGTATAATTTCCGTTTAAACCTCTCAGTTGGTTTGCAATTCAAAAGACAGCGATCAGGGCCGTGTTCATTATTTTATCCTGGGAGGCGGGTTGTGTTTAGTTAGTCTCATATATAAATATGCGAATAATTTTGGGACTCATTTTATACACATGCGACCCAGAAATTTATTTAAAGTTATTTACACTATGCAACAAAAATTTTGACGCATGAGTAAATTCATGTGAAGCGATCACACAAATTTCATCTCTTCTCTCTGATTTTGATGAAATTTTCCAATTATGTACAGTATGTACATTTCCAAAAAAATAGTAGGGTGGATCGAAAATAAAGTACTTTTGTTATAAGGTAATTTAAAAAAATATGTATTTATTTTTTGTGTTATGAGATATAAATGTAATTTTTTCCAATTTCAAGCAAATTTCTTCTAGTTTTACAAAAAACTGTCAAATCTTAAAAAATATTTTTTTTTTATTTTTTTCTTATTAATTTTCTATATATTTTATAAATAACAAGTAAAAAGGACGTTAAATTCGGCCGTACCGAACTTTATGTACCCTCCACCATGGATTACATTCCACAGAGGCTGTCGATTTAACAGAAGTGCAGTAACATTACAGGAAAATGTTAAATATAGCCAAACCAAAACAAATAAAAATATTGAAAAAAAAAAAAAATAATTTAAATATAGGGACCGCCAAATAACTTTTTTTTGAGAAAATGCTATAAAAAACTACTAAATATTTTCTCAATTTTTTTTTTCATTTGAAAGTACAATCCTTCCGGTTAATAATGGAAAATAATTTCATTCAAATGGCTGCCTCGGGCACCACACAAATAATAGCCCAACGGTTGAATAGTTGAAAAAAAAACATTAGATGGCGGACCCCATACCAATGTCTCCTATGATTTACTTTTTCCGCTCTAGAAACCACATATTTCAACAAATAACTTTTTTTTTTGAAAATGCTTTTATTTGAAAGTGCAATCCTTCCGGTTAATAATGGAAAAATAATTTCATTCAAATGGCTGCCTCGTGCACCCCACAAATAATAGTCCAACGGTTGAATAGTTGAAAAAAAAAACGTTAGATGGCGGACCCCATACCAATGTCTCCTATGATTTACTTTTTCCTCTCTAGAAACCACATATTTCAACAAATAACTTGTTTTGAAAATGTTATAAAAAAAACTACTGAATATTTTCTCAATTTTTTTTTTTATTTGAAAGTACAATCATTCATTCAAATGGCTGCTGAGGGCACCCCACAAATAATAGTTGAAAAAAACGTTAGATGACGGACCCAATATAAAATTTGAATTATTTTAAAGCACGATTATAAGGCAAGGCTATTTTTATTTTATATTTATCGAACAATCTTCAAAATACCATATTTTAATTCCAAAAGTAGAAATTTAAAAAATCCATTATCTCTTACGTACACAGTGAAAGAGGAATGTTTACACCGAATTACATGATTCTAGTTGCGGTTATTTGGTTGGTACCATTTTATCCCACTTTACCCCCTTACGATTTTCATTACAGGGATGTACACACCAAATTTCATCATTCTAGCTGCAGTCGTTTAGTGGGTATCATTTTTATCCCTCTGTGTTCCCATTGTATCCGTTGAAAGTACGAATTTGGAAAAACCTTTTTGTGTCTACGCAGTTAGAGGAATGTATACTCCAAATTTCATGACTCTAGCTGCAGCCATTTGGTTGGTACCATTTTTATCCCTTTTTTTCCATTTTACCCCCTTAAAAATACGACTTTCGAAAATATCTTTATTTTACGTGTCTATGCAATTGGAGATATTTACACACCGAATTTCATCATTCTAGCTGTAGCCGTTTATCTGGTACCATTTTTTATCCCTCTTTTCAAACATTTTTATTTTGCGTGTCTACGCATTTCATTATCCTAGGTGCAGCCGTTTGGTTGGTACCATTTTTATCCCTCTATTCCCGTTTTACCCCTTAAAAGTACGAATTTCGAAAAAATACTTTTATTTTATGTATCTACTCAATTAGAGGAATGTACACACCGAGTTCCGTATTTCTAGCTGTTGCATTTTTCTGTATGACATTTCCGATTTTCAAAAAAATATGAAATTGTAGACACTAGGATGGATCGAAAATAAGGTTATTAAAAAAATTATATTTTTCCGTTCCGTATTTCTAGCTGTTGTCGTTTGATAGGTACTATTTTTATCCCTTTTTGTCCCATTGGGTATGAGCATTCCCCTTATTTGCAATATCAAATAAATAGAAGCAGACATATTGCAAAAAAACATGCATAACTACTCTAAATATTAGGGGTATTTTCCGTCCTTGCGAAGGAATAATGTTTCCCTTTGGACCGATTTCGCCCAGTTGCAATCTCAACCGATCTACGACTTTAAGACACATTTATGGAAAATTTCCATTATTTTAGATGCTAGCGTGATTTCAACAGATGGAAGGGTATGTCCAGATCTAATGACGATCAAGAATATATATACTTTATAGGGTCTCAGATCGATATTTCATGGTGTTCCAAACGGAATGCAAAATTAGTATACCCCCATCTTGGAGGTGGAGGGTATAATAACCATATCTGTCTGTCCGTTCGTCTGTCTTTTGCTGGGTAACGTGTACACTAGCCCGTCAGAAAAGAAAGGATATGGTCCTAATATACTTAGGGCCTTAACTTGAACATTTTCCGGACCATTTACAAAAGCTCCCAGGAATTATATTCGTGGAAAAATTCCTGGCAATTACTGTTTATCGATTTTTCCCTTATTACATGAACTTATGTTTGTTATTAATATAAATAAGAAATTTTCTGCTATTACAACAAATTTTCTGTCATAACAACAGATTTCTTCTTCAGTTTCAGTATTCATACTATTAAAGAGTTGGCAACACCGGTAGTTGCATTCAGTGCGCAATTAAGCTGTAAACTAGTGTTATTTGATACCGATCAATTAGTACGTCTCAAAGACCGCTCAACTTAGGCTTTCCTTCCATTAACACATGCAATGGCAGGCTTCCATGAAGCACCATCACACACGATTGTATGCAGTATAAGGTGGGGGTGAGTTCATCAAAACGCATTCAATGGAAAAAGTAAATAAGTAATAATACAACGGACAAAAATCTTTGTTTATCGATGCCCAGCAATAAATAACAAAAAGGTAAACGAACTTGAAGTTAATGCTTATCGGAAACTAATTACTCAATCACTTTTCTAATCGATTCCCTTTTGCAAGAGAAAAATAATGTGTTTTCTTTTGCACAGAGTGGAATAAGTTTGAACAATTTGATTTTCAGGGACACCAACGCTTTTTATTTCCGACGCTGCGTTTTTTAATCAGCTGATTTCGCAACCCATACACAAGTAAAATAAAAAAATACTTTTTTATTTTTGAAGCAGTTTTAGATTTTTTGATAAAAACTGTAGATAATCTAAACTTACTTTGTTATAGGAAAAAAAATTTCAGCATCTTCGTTTGTTATTGTTATCACTTAATATTTTGTATTGATCACACAACTCCTTGTAATGTAGAATGTAATGTGCAAGCGAGCATTACGAATTTGACATTGGAAAATCGAGTATTTCCGTGATTACCTAAATAAGTAATCACTAATTGTTTGTTGGGTATATACACTGCAAATGCACATATTTGCATAATTTAACAGTGAATAACTAATTTAGAAATAACAATATAATAATATATGTACTTAATATATTGGGTGAATAGACTCATTACATTAAATATTTGTTTTTATTGTAATATTAATGGAATATTCGTTAAGCTATTAGTATGTTTTGATTTCAATCTAAGCGGAATAAAATACATAAATCCAATTTTCATAACATGTTTATTTATTATTATTTTTTGTTAATTTCTACAAAAAAATACTACAAATTGCTTAGCAAATACAGGAAAAAACTACTATTGTTTGAACTACAAAAATTCACACTAATTCGTATTAAAAAACACCGAAGATATTCACACCGCAGGGCAGGGGAAGCACATATTTACAGTGGTCAAAATCGAGAAGAATGGCATTCTCTCTGTCTCTTTTAAAAAGTGAATATTTCAAAATCTCACTTGCATTGTAATTCCTTCTTTGCTTCACCGTTTCCGTTTTCTATTAGGTTGAACCTTTATAAAGAGATTTGATTGATCCAGCTCTCACTGGACGAATTTGTCAAAAGATCATAGTCTTTCGTCAGTCGTGGTGTGGTGTACGCTTGTCATTTGTTGTGTGCGGTCAATGCAAATAAATTCAGTTTTTTTGGAAACCAATCGTATTTTTTAAACTAGAAGTAGAAAAAACGCGGGAATTCGTATTCGATTTTTAACACAGACCTTAAAATATAACTGCAAGATTTCAGCACTCAAAATAAGTTATCAGTAAAAACAGCAGAAAAGTCTGCCGAAATAGCAGAAATAGAGTATATCTTGGCATTGGTAAAAACTACACTGCTTTTCTTTAAGCCGTAATAACAAAAAGGTTAATAAAAAATAATATATATATATATATATAAATATTTGTATCAAAAAAATATTATGTGTTGACTTTTTTGGACTGAGCCTCGATAACCACATATTTGACTTATCCAGGCTAAGTCCAAAATGTTTAACATAAAATTATTTTTTTAATTTGTTTTCATTTCGATTGATTGAAATTTTAACATTTTATTTAGATTTTTATTATCGCAGCTTAGTTATCCTTCTTAATGAAAAACAGCCTTAATAGCAACAGCATAAAAAATAGGCAACAACAAAATATAGACAAATTTTATTAAAACAGCTGGGCTCCTGACTTATAGCCTTGTCACACTGCTTGCGAAATCTAGTTTAAATGACATAAGGTCGATTTTTAAATGTCAAATTTGTATGGCATCTGACATTTGTAAATCTACCTTATGTCATTTAAACTAGATTTCGCATGCAGTGTGACAAGGCTATTAACCTTAAACGTAATAAATCTAGCTAAACTATTTTAAACATGTCTTGATTTCGTGAAATCGAGCCAAATAATAGTTATAGCCTTTCCACACTGCAGACGAAATCTAGCTGAATTGGCATAAGGTCGATTTACAAATGTTAGATCCCATGCAAATTTGTTAAACGCTGTAAAACGTCCTTATGTCATTTCGGCTAGATTTCGCATGCAGTCTGTAAAGGCTTCAAGTGTGTAAAACTGTAAATGGGCAAAGCTTTGCGTACATTAACACTTTTTATTTTCGGCGCAGCCGTTTTCTCAACTTCGGGTTTGTTGTGAGTGTACTAATCTTATGGGTTTGCCATATCAGCTGTTCAAGAAAACGCAGCACCGAAAATAAAAAGCCCGAAACTTAATTCGTTGTGAAGTGATCACACAGTTATTGGCTCTTTTCTTCGATTTTGTTGACATTTTCCAATTATGAATTTTTCTGTATGGCATTTCCGATTTTCAAAAAATATGAAATTGTAGACACTAGGATGGATCGAAAATAAAGTATTTTTGTCATAAGGTAATTTAAAAAAAATATAGTTTTTTTCAATACAACTATAATTATTTTGTCTAATATCCAGCAAATTGCCTCTAGTTCAACAGAAAATTGTCAAATCTTAAAAAAAATATTTTTTTTACCAAAAATAATTTTGAAAAAATTTTCAACTTTTTTTGAAATTAATAAAAAATTTTGAAAAGCCTATTATTTAGGGTATTTAGTACCACAGTCTTTGAAATTGCTGCCCCTTTCATACGACCGCACAACAACGAATTCTTTTTCCTGCTCTGCAACAGTTTGTTTGATTGTCGGCAATAACATGAAGTTAAGAGTTAAGTGTGATTTTTGCTATTGTTATTTTCGCACATTTACTAAACAAATTACAAATTGTTTACAGCAGTTCATTGGGGGGAGAAACGCAAATACATACTTCCAAATAGGAAGATGAACATGATTCTCTTTGGTACTTAATTTCTCTCTTGCACGCGAATACGATAGGATTTTCGGCCAATGACACTATCCTTTAATTTATTAATAACTTTCTGATGGAAACCTAAAAATGTATTTTTTTGTGTGCATTGAAAAAATTAAAAAAAACTTATGGATATTTTTTTACTAAAATTAAATTTTTCGTCGAAGGTACATTAAATATATGTACTTTCATTTTGAAAATATAGGTCCGATCACACCCGCTTATATGTTAAATTAAAGGTATGATGGCTACAAATGTTGCGAATTTCGCTATTATATATAAACAGTGGTTAAGGAATAATATCCAAAAAAATGAGAAAAAATATTTCTTTTTTTAATCTTTTTTAATTGGGACGAAAAAAAATCATAAAAAATAGAACAAAAATCGGAATAAAATATTTTAGTGATCAAATCAAAGATCTATGGATAAAAGTAGAAGTTATGATACTGGTAGACGCAAAAGTTCTTTTAGAAAAATTATGATATTATAATTTTTTAATTTTTGTTTAAATTGTGTGAAATATCTTTTCGAAATTAGTTAACAGAATATATATTTTTATTTTAATAGCTGTCATATTGACGAAGGCCTGGTTGAAGAAAATATATGGATAAATGTAGAACTTATGGCCCTTATTGTAGAATTAAGTGAATTTTCGAAAATATCTTTTCGAATTTAGTTAACAGAATATATATTTTTATTTTAATAGCTGTCATATTGACGAAGGCCTGGTTGAAGAAAATCTATTGATAAATGTAGAAGTTATGACCTTTATTGTGGAATTAAGTGAATTTCAAAAAATCGTGTGTCGTTTTTACGAATTTGTTCTTAAGTTTATTCATAGATTTTCTTCGTAAAGGTGACAGCTATTAAATATATAAATAATATAAAATATTCTGTATTCTAAGTTGTCAAGGGGATTTTTCACGCAAAAATAAAATTATCATATTTTAAAAAATCGTTTGCGTCTACAAAGACTATCTACATTTATCCATAGACGTTTTGAATATTGACATTGATTTTACGTTCGAATGTTGGCTATATAAAAATAGAATAAAATATTTTTTCCATTTGGAATTTGCAACATTTGCCTTTAATTTAACATATAATAGGATGGTTCTGGACCTATATTTCCAAAATGAGAGTACACATAATAAAGGTACCTTCGGCGAAAATTGGAATTTTAGTAAAAATTAAAAAAATTAATATCATTCTCGAGTTTAGAAAGTCAAAAAACGTGAGAAAATGTTTTACATTGCCCTTCGGTAAAATTTTTGCTGAATAGTGCAATAGCTTTTGTGAAATTATATGATTTTTTATTTATTTTATACTTGATTCGATATATATTTTTCTTCCTTTTTGTATTCAAATTTTTGTAGTTTTCCTTTCCTCTGAAAAAGTCAACAATTCCATCTTGGAAGCGTGAGTTCAGTACTAATGGCAGGTTTTTTCAATCAGAGATTATCTTCAAGTTGGATTTAAATCACTTATAACACATTTAACATCCTTTTCACACGGCGAGCTTTTCGAGCTTTCAACTCGATTTCGCCGGCAGTATGAATCTATGCATGAGGTATTTAAATACACAAATGGAGGAAAAGAGCGACAAGTGATATCTTCCTACTTTAATGCTTTTGGAGCGACGTGTTGTGGAAATTGTTAGATTGCTTTGTTTTGCTTCCCATATAATGGGGAACGATAAACAGTCGTAAAATATTTCATATGACAATGCCGCCAATAGTTAACTGAATTGATATTTCCGCTTATTTATATTGTATGGGATTTTTTTCTATTCCCCGCTTTATTCGGTTCATCCAATCAATCTCATACTTATATCGATCTGTTTCAGTGAAGATCATAGAAAATTGGAAATAAGAACTTTTCGATTCGTTTACTAGCTTACAATTAATAGCCACTTCAGACTGCATGCGAAATCAATCGATTTCACATCAATGTCGATTTACAAATGTCAAATTTGTTGGAATCTGACATTTGTAAATCGATCTTATTACATTTCAGTTAGATTTCGCATGCAGTCTGAATAGGCTATACGATACTTGTCACCTTAGACAGCATTGTTGTCCATTGGTGTTTCGAAAATGGGCCACGAAGAAAGATATGGCAGCATCTTACTGGTAGCAATCAACTTTCTTGTTAAGCGAATAATTTCCATACAAATATTATGGCTGTGTTTCTTTAAGACTGGATAACAAAACCCTAAATAAAATGTTAATATTTCACTCAAAATCAAAAAATATTTTTTATTGCCACCAACAGCAATACCTATTTGAGTATGAAAAGAAATTTTGAAGAAAATATTTTATGTTAAAAATGTTGAACTTAGCCTGGATAATTAATTATCAAGTGTAACTCTAAAAAATTCAACACAAAATATTTCTTTTAAAAATTTGGTTTGATACAAATATTTATATTAGGCCTGTTCGATTGGGCTTACTAGCTTAATTTTCGTATGGAATTTACTCGCTTAACCAGAAAGTAGCTTACTACTCTCTTTGTGTTGCTGCCAGATTTTTCTTGATGATCCATTTCAGATAAACCAATGAGTAACAATGATGCCACCTTATCAAGTCTCTTAATCGTAAGCTAGTAAGCCCAATCGAACAGGCCTATTGTAGTCGACGGGCGACAATGCGAAAAAAATATTTTTTATTATTTTAAGTAAAAAATTAACTTTTTTAACCGTTTCAGCTTATTATCCCGGCTTAAGGAAAACCGCCCTAATGTCTTAAGTCTTGCAAACACCAATTCTTTCACCGAGGCGTGCATCTTGACGTAAACGCGTAGTGTTCATGAATAACATGACGCTTCGGTGTGAGCACTGACATTAGCACACAAACGGTGTCAAGTGTAAAAGACGCATTGGTGTGTCCAATGCTTTAATATTAATTTTAATCATAAAATTTTACTGAATTTTCCCAATTTTTTCTGATTTTAATTTTTAATAGGATAGCATAGGATAGGATTGCATAGGATTTGACATTTGTAAATCGACCTTATGTCATTTCAGCCACATATCGCATGCAGGCTATAACGAAAATCGTTCTAGCTCTGATATTGTAAAAGATATAGCCGACATATTCTTGGGGTATTTATTTTAAAACAAAGTGCGGACAACCGCACATTTTTCTGCCATACAAACCGAGCCGGTTTAATGTACATAGGCATATGATGCCGTCAAAAGTTCAAAGTATCGAATATAGAATATATAAGTCCATTAAAGGTAAACGAGACTTCAAATGCATGCCAGCGTTTATAAAACGATTTACTTTACACAAGAATGCCGAGTTGCCATCCTATTTAGTTATTTAGACGATATTTTCTAAAATATCTATGCATTACAATAATAGTTTAAATACTCTCCAAGATCGTTGAGCTTTGACACATACATAGTTCAGTGAACGGCGTGCTTATCAGATTACAGGTGAAACTTGAAGTATTTGAATTTGTCTACTTAGTAATTAACGTAATGCGCCAATGTGTGAATATCACTTGAAATTAATTAAGCGATATATCAACGAATATTTATGTACATTACACATTAGGATGGAGCAAAAACCAAGTAAAAATTGTGCTATATTTAGACAAATAACAAAGGAAAGAAAATGTTCTTTTTAAAAGCTCCAAAATTATTAAAAGGTAATTGATTTTTTCGAGATTTAATTAATTCAAGTCCAATAATTTTTATATATATTTTGAAGAAAAAAATGCCAATGAATTGCAATAGAAATATGTACATTAGGATGGAGCAAAAACCAAGTAAAAATTGTGCTATATTTCGACAAATAACAAAAGAAAGAAAATGTTCTTTTTAAAAGCTCCACAATTATTAAAAGGTAATTGATTTTTTTTGAGATTTAATTAATTCAAGTCGAATAACTTGGATATATTTTGAAAAGAAACCCAATGCCAATGAATTGCAATAGAAATCTTCTCTATTGATTTTTCTACCACAAGAAAATAAATTATTACATTTTAACGCTTAGCTGTTTTTATAAATAGAAAAATTTCAAAATTTTGGAGACAAAACAATGCGTTGGACTACAACTACTTAACCCTTTCCCAATAAAATTCTGTATATTTTTTTTTTTCAAAATGTTAACTACCGTAGCATCGTACAAGATTTTTTTTTTTTGATTTTCCACTCCAGCTTAATGTACATATTCGAAAGTGATTGTAATATTTACAAATCCGACCAGTCAGAAAGAACGCAATTCTAGTGAACGGCGGCTGTACCTTTTAATGTAAATTTATTCAAAAATATCGAAAATTCAATTACATACATACATACGTTGTTGTTCACAGCCGGACATTATTTACATTTGCATACATATGTATGTATAATATAAAATGTAAAATATTTCCGTATGACTTACAAATGACCCTACTGAAAAAATAACAACCAAACTCATAGCAAAGGAGATGTAGTGTCATTTTGGGTCTGATAGATAACATCATCCCTCGACCTACATTTAAATTGACGAATGATCATCAATGACCAATCCCCTGGAATAGTGTGGTTTGACAAAATTTGTCTGTGTGGGTGCGAAGAAAAAATAGCATAGTCTGAGTAATAGTAGACATAATATACAGCGTGGGCTATTTAAAATTTTAAATTAGAATGGGCTATAAAAAATACTGATTATTTTTTAAAATTTCTGGTTTTATTGGTAAGGTCGAACTTTATCATTTAATAATGGGACACAATGCCATTCTTATCTCCAGTAGTATTTTTCAGTACATAGCCCACAAGCCCAAAATCTACACCAAAAAGTGACTCGTAGTGAATACATTGGCTTCTCAATAGTAACGAGTGGGTTCTCTGAATCCCATATTCGGCAATTTTGCTTAGCCACCGAAATGAAAATGAGCTTCATCTGAAAATATGAAAATTGTCCATAAAAATAAAATTGAATGTTATTCTACCTTTAAAAGTCCGATTAGCAAATTTAAAATGTAAAATGACCATCAGCAAAATATTTATTTAATATGAATTAATACTTGGTGCAAAATATTATTAAATTAGTATTCATTTTTTACACGACCGTTTTTTTTTTTGGTCTACGAGCGCCATAAATTTAAATAGCAATCTTTAGAACAACTCTGTTCTTCTCTTTTTGAAAGCAACCCTGTTCATTGCTTGTGATTACTGAACATAGTTCCATTTTAAATACATTTTGTTTCTAGTAATGCCAACATGGTGATTTTTCAACTACTTATATGATATTTGTATATCAAAGTTCCACAGCATCGATCAAAATCGCCATGGTAGCGATTTTTCTGCGTAGCGCCTGGTATCTATTAATTTATGTTCTTAAATTTAGATAATATTTTTTTTAAAACAAAAAAATATAATCATTAATCATAGGGTACACCAAGGCGTATTTTACGTTTTACGTGTGCACACGTGTACTTATGCAGTCTTCACACCGAAGCGTCATGAAATTATATGGACTTAGTGAACTCTACGGGTCTACGTCAATACGCACGCCTCGGTGTGCACCATACTTTAATTAGATGTTTAATAAATAAATCGAAGTTTTAAGAGTACGTTAATCATTGATAAATATACCTTATTCCCCATTCTAAATCCAAATGAGTATATAAAGCGCAACCCCGAAAATTAATTTCAATCACTTTACATTTGCGATAATTGTATTAAATTATTATTGTATAGTTATTATATTATAGTTTGACGCAAAATAAGTGAACAAAAATCCGACACTATGACATAAACTCAAGGAAAAACACTGTCCAAAATATGACTTGTTTGTGTTTTGTAATAGTAAAATTCAAAATAGATGTGCTTTGTTTTCCAACAAAATAAATATATGATTTGAACTGGGATATTGTCCTGGCTCAAGACCATTTTGCATCTATATTTAATAGAATGCAAATTTATTTACAAATGGCATGGTGACATTTATTACTTTACTGCTTGGCTGCATTACTTAGTGCGATTTTTTAAACGCAAATTCGGCAAGTGAGTTGTGATTCTCGTTCGTTTGTGAGAATCATCTCCTTATAGAGGCCGGGTTTGATGTTGAAAAGTCGCTGCGAAGCCACCTGAACGAAACCTTTAGACAGGGTGGAAATCATGATAGTGGTAGTCTGCAGCCAAGTAATAAATGTCACCATGCCATTTGTAAATAAATTTGCATTCTATTAAATATAGATGCAAAATGGTCTTGAGCCAGGACAATATCCCAGTTCAAATCAAATATTGATTACAGACCAAAAAAATACAAACGAAAAAACTAAAACAAAATATATGATTTTTATTTCCAATGGACATTTTTACATTTACCAAAAAATGTTACAATAATTTCGATTCAATCTTTAAGATATAAGCCACTCTAATGTATTCATGCTAATTTGAAAATTGAGTAATTTAATGTGAAGCAACAACACAAATTTTATCTCTTCTTATTTTTAAACCACCCTAGTGTCTAGAATTTTTTTATTTTTGAAATTCGGGAAATGCAGATTTATTCGCCTTATCAAAAAATACAAAATGTGTGTGTGATCGATTCACACGAAATTACTCAACAATCTAATTGGAAATATCCAAAAAACTGAATTAAAATGTGTAGAGGGAAACAAGAAATAAATGAAATAAACTTAAGAAAAGATGTGTGACTCACGTAAAAACACGTGACTCATACACATTCCCGCGTGAACAATCTTTAGCACCTCACGTGAGTAAAAACCACAATGAATCATAATCACGAGTGTAAAAAATGTTTTTTTTTTTTCGGCGCTTTTAGTGGCGATTTTTTCTACGATATAGTTGGGAACACTGCCTGTTTCTACTATCGCTCTCTACTCTCTCGCACATGTTTTTTGTTGACATTTGATATTTTTTGCTTTTTTTCATGGAACAACAAAAAAAATATAAAAATATATTTCGCTGACTAAATTAAAAGTATCTTGGGAATAAAAAAAAATCTGCACAAGCATGTCAACTGAAGAAGAGGTACAGAAAAAAGAATGGACCGAACAGGAACGCCTCGAGTTGGCGGCCAAATTGGATGCAGAATTGGATGACTTCATTAATGGCCTGGAGAAAAAGCGTTATGCCGAAGGTTGGCCGGAAGATAGATGGCAGGAGGTAAGTTGTTTCAATTAATTTACAATTTAATTTTCGAAAGTAAGTCCGGATTACAATCGTCTTGAAAGTATATTGTATATTCATCGATGTCTTTATCATTTTTGTCTAATCATTTAAAGTCTAATTCATATTTGAATATAATAAATAATAAATAGAATGAGCACATCAACAATCTCTTAAAACTCCCCAATGACATTGTTTGTTCTTTTGCCTCAGGAAATGGACAAACATCCTTTTTTCATGAAAAGGGAACCACAGCCGGGTGATGAGATCCATCCCATGTTCGAGGGTCTGCAAAAGCTTAAATATGATCCCGAAGAGAATACCAGGGAAGAACTTGCTTTAAATTACAAAGAAGATGGTAATTTCTATATTAAGCACAAAAAGTTCCGCATGGCTGTCTACAGTTTCACTGAGGGGCTTAAAGCGAAATGCGAGAAACCCGAAGTTTTGTCGGTTCTGTATAATAATCGGTCAGCGGCTCATTTCTTTTTGAAGAATTACAGGTACAGTAAACAACGTTTTATATTGAATGAACGAATGCATTTTGTAGCCACATAAGACTGATTAGAGTTGAGATAGACTTCGCAGTCAGTGGCGAAAAACGATAGTTGGGATGGGAACTATATTCTTGACTGTGCATGTATATAAAGTAAGAATCATACTGCGTTTCTTTCCTAAAGATAAACTGGAAAGGATTTAGTTTCAAAATTATTAGGCAAATTGCTATATAAATTATACCCTTATACTTTACTCTTCCAGATCTTCATTGGAAGATGCCCAAAAAGCTTTAGAGTACAAAACGGATTATGCCAAAGCACGCTGGCGTGCAGCACAATGTGCCTTCGAACTGCAGAGATTTGATGTATGCACCGAACTTTGTGAGACAATCCTCGAAAATGACGTAGACAACAAAGATGCAGCAGATCTCTTAAAGAAAAACAAATTGAAAAAACTTAACACGGAACGCAACAAACGCAAAGAAGAAGCAGATCAAAAGAAACGTTTGCAACGCCACCTGCGTTTAATGGCCGCCTTGGAAGAACGTAAAGTTAAATACGATGACATAAAGCCAGGCCAGTCTCTAAACGAAGAAATTTTAAGGCCAAAATTTTTAGCTTTGGAAGATTACCCCGTACATTTGGACGATGACAATAAAACCTTGATATGGCCAGCTGCCTTTTCTTATCCCGAATTTCTGTACAGTGATTATCAGCAGCAAATACCGGAGGACGCAACGTAAGATACTTTGGCGTAGTGTTGTTTGTTTTTAGAAATACAATTTTCCTTTTTTATAGTATGTTGGATATTTTGGAATCATTATTTGCCGAACCTTTGCCCAAGGATAAAACTGGCAGTTATGGTGCGAATAAAGTGAATGTCTATTATGAAAATCGCAAAGTAGGCTGCGTTCATAAGGTGGCGCTGGAAAAGACCATTAGGGAAATTTTAGAAGAAAAAGGGTAAGGTTTATGTTAAAATTTTCTTGTAATCCTTAATTATTTGTGTGTCTCTTAATATTGCAGTTTCTTTGTTACGGGCGGCTCTTTGTTATTTTATGTAGTTCCTAAAGGTTCACATGCTGAACAGCAGTTTATACATGAGGAACGCAGAAGTTTATTTAAATAGTCACTCTTTAATGTTAATCTGGACGAAATGGATTTTTTATATATTTACTTTATATATTTTTACAATATATATTATATTTTTTGAAAGCAAAATGCGAAATCTATTCTGAGATGTATTGTTTCTTTTAATTAAAATTGGTAAGAGTTCAATGCTTTTCAAACTTGGGTCAAATGAGTTCACTTTTTTGTCATTATTTAATCAATAAATTTAATTTAATCCATTATGAATTGCTTTTGGTAGGCGAGATCATCGTTATGTATGACAACGAAACATTTCTCAAATATTTTAATCGATTTAAAATTGTGAGTAGTCATTAAACTTTAATTAATTCCTATTTTAATGGATCCAATTTGTCTCACATTGAATTATTTTAACTGCAGACAGAATTCGCTGTCAATGAGTGACATTTATTGAATTGATCCAGTAATTGAAGTCATGCGATTCCACCGAAGTGTGAAATAAGTTTTTGTGAGATAAAAAACTGTAGGGAAGAAATCAAAGACAGCTACTATATGACTGCCCCTCACTAGACATTGTCAATAACATATTTTTAATTAAAACTAAATCAAGTATTTGCAAAAATCGAATGGCATTTGTTTCCTCCCATTTTCAAATAATAACAAATTCCCCATCCTCCATCCATACTGAAAACACAATATCATCCTTTTTAAAAAATATCAAAGCATTTTATTTATATATTTATGTATGTATAATTTACACAATTTCATTTGTCCATTCCGACTTTGTGTTTGTTATAAATTTTCATATATATATTTTTATTATTTTACAACAACTAAGCAAAAAAATTTGCAATATCTTTGTTTTTAAAAAAAGCTTTTTAAAATATCTATAAATATATAATATCCATATAATTTGTAGGGGTCACAATTTCCCTTAAGCGCGTTAATACAATCAAACAAGTTTTGTTGTATTAATTTGGTGGTGGTATTCATCATTTTTTTTTTCTTTTATAAGATGGAGCATTTTCTAGTAAGTCTTATTTAGTTTAATTGATAGTGTTGAGTTAGTTAGTACATTGTTTATGTTACCCTCCACCAAAGAAAAGTGGAACATTTCGAGTGTAATACTTGGAATATGCAATATAAGGGTATACATATTCGGTATCCTCCTGAAATTATAATTCCGCCATTATGAAAATTAGGCTAAATTTTGGCATTAGGTGTGTTTTCGTTACAGGTAAGCTTACGTTTTTCCCACAATTTGAAGGGAATTGGTATCAGTCTGGTTTTTGGGCATCCGGGCCACCGATACGGAACCGATTTTGGTTAGAAAAAGTTACCCTATTCCAGTCTTTAGGATGTTGACATTGACATATGATCAGATACTTTGCGAATTGCAGCCTCTGCTTCTTGTGAGCGGGATTTTACTGCAATTTTTGATGTTTTTATAATATTATGGATTGAGATTTTGTTAACGTCCACTCCTGCAATGACTCCAATTTTATTCAAATTCATGCTGGAATTCGAAGACTGTTGAAGAATTTTACATTTAGACTTTTTTGAAAAAATCTCTGTCAATTTTTTGGAGACTATTCCTAAAACATTGCTTCTACGCGAAAGCAATATTCTTAACGCTTGTAGCTATCATAAGTACCTTTAATTGAAGATATAAGCTGGTATGATCGGACCTGTATTTTCAAATTAAGAGTGCAGATATTAAAGGTATCTTCAACGTAAATTGGAATATTAATAATTTTTCTTTAAGCCATACAAATTTTTTAATATCGTTTTCGAGATTTGAAGGCCAAAATACATCAGCAAATTTTATACGTAAACCTTCGACAAAATTTTTGTGTCATTGTTTTATTTGAAAATGTTCTAACACGCGGATGAAAATCAAAAAATATTTGGTGTTGTGTTTACAAAAATAGAACAAATTATTATGGCAGTTTTTCCCTAAAACAGGATAACTAAGCTGCGATAACAAAAACCTAAATAATAAGTTAAAATTTCAATTAAAATAATTTCATCGGCGATATCAATGTGTGTGTATGAAAACAAATTAAAAAAAAATAATTTTGTGTTAAAAATGTTTGACTTAAACTTGTTAAATATTCGGAGTAAGCCAAGGTAATTGAGGCTAAGACCAAAAAAGTCAACACAAAATATTTTTTTGAAAATTTTGTTTGATACAAATATTTATATTGTAGTTGGCTACAATGTGAAAAAATAATTTTTTATTTTGAGTAAAATAAAATAACTTTTTATTAACGTTATCCCGACAAAGAAAAACAGACCTAATATATTTTGGTGGCTTTTGTGGGAATATCATAATGTGGAAGAATTTTTAATTTGAAGTGAGGTTATCCTGAGTTAAGGGGATTGTATATATCTCTTCAAAACACTGTTTATTTCTAAACATTTTTCATGCAAAATTTTTGAGTTTAAAGTAAACTGATGTTATAGTGAATGTACTGGTGAAGGGTAAAGGTAATTCGGCCCGGCCGAACCGTGGGTTTTCTTTTTTTATGAATATATTTAGCTTAATAAAACTGTAGAATTCCTAGTTGCAAACTAAATTTGTCTTGCATTATAGAGTTTAACTTAAATTTTAATTTTTTTCCATAGTTTTGATATGTTTTTTTTTTTGTTTTGGTAAAAAAGCGTTTTCAAATTTAGAATTTTGCAACGAAAGTGTTTAAAAAATTTAGACAACAAGCATATGTAATAGTCAACAGTAGGTTTTTTGTTTTTGATTTCTTAAAATAATTGTTTTGTAAAAAACCGTCCGCAACAACTTTGCACACTGGCGAAAATCCAATAAGGAGTGGTGAATTCCAGTTCTGCCATATCAATTTATTCGAGCAAATTACATGGCATAGTTTTAGAAAAACAGAGTGATGCAGATAATATTGGATTTTCTCGAGTGCCATTGTCCTAGGACGGTGTATAATTGAGCTTTAGTTTTTTTTTTGAACCCTTTAGTTTTACTTCTTTTTGCTTTCCTGATGGGCATTATTGAGTAAATATATGTGGCAGATAATAGAGTATTAGAGCAATGTTTTTCTTTTTTGAATACAACCAACATGGAACGCACATCAACATTTGAACACAACTTAATAGGCAGGTACGATCCTGCTCCATATTATTTAAAACCTTAACTAAATTTTAAAAGCATGCAAGCTGGGATTAATATGGATATGTTTGTTTTTTTTTTTTTGGGGGGGTCTATATAATACTGGTAGTTAGTTCTTTTAGTCTTCTTTAATTGACCTATAAAATTAAAAACTCAAGATTGTTTGTTTAAATAAAAAAACTCTATGCGAAAACAGTTTTTATTTGAAATAAATATTAAGTAAATCATAAAAAAATACACTGAAATTGTTCAAAAAAAAATAATTTACAAAGATTTTTTTTTAAAAAATTATAAAAATTGTACAACATAAATTAAATAAACTGAATATTATATATAAGTATTAAAAAAACAACAACATATAAAACACATGAAATGGAAGTTTCTTTTGTTTCTTTGCGAATAGGTTTAAAAACAATAAATTAAAGCTTTAAAGTATGAAGTTTGTGTTGTGTATGAAAAATGTATGAGAACGAAATCAAAATCAAGATTTCATCGAATCGAATAGATCATTGTGAAATTAATCAAAAATCTGGCTGCTGATTTCTCTGTAGGACATTGTTAATTTTCAACTTAAGCGGAGAGAAATCAATTTTCTTAAATCTCGGCAAAGAGGCAAACTTTTTCGAGCCCATGGCCACCGCCACCGTACCGCTCAGTTCGGCACTGTTCGTCAGATTCGGCGAATCCAATTTGGTGGATTGTGACATTAAATCTTTCTGATTTGAAGTCTGACTGTTTTTCAAATGGTGCTGCAGTTGCTGTTTGATGCGCATCGACTGCTTGGGAGCCAATGTGGCGTATTTTTGCAGTAATCGGGTGGCATCTTTGCTGGCCCGGTAACAGTTCTCATACTGTAATTCGGCCTCCTCCAGTCTGCGTATGCCACTTTGTTTCGGTGTACTGGCCGAACTCGGCGACGTGCTAAGAGTGAGGCCGTTTCTGGCGCCCGACTCTGACGAAGTATCATCAAATTTAAAATCGATATTTTGTAATAAAGCTAATTGTAATAATTCCGTTTGTAGTTTCTCTTTTAGGTGGGCGGTATCGTTCATGTCATTGTAGGACGATTTCTCCGTATTGTTATTATTGTTATTATTATTAGTGAGCATTAAGGATTTCCTTTTGTTTAGGTTGACCGTATAGACGTTTTCCGAAATTTTTTGAGCATTTTGGGATCTGCGCGGCATTGTGGCAGCTGTTATTGCTGTTGCGGTGGGATTATTAGCTGCCGACTTTTTGCGCTGATCGAGTATTTTTTGAGGCGATGATATGTAAAGGTTTTCTTTACGTTCACGTTTCATTTTGATGTTGACCAAATGTTTGAGGCCAAGAGTATTGTTGGAGGATTTCTGCAACAAAAAATAGAGAGTTTAGTAAGATGGCTGATAATCTACAGTGTTGGCCTTACCTCCTTATCGTCCGTTTTCTGTGTTGGAGTCGGCGGTGTCTGTTGCTTCGAAGGACTAATCGAGCCTCGTTTCATTTTCATCGTATCACAACTGTTGGGATAATACGATGGCACTTTGTCATCAACGCTGATGATCGATTTTCGTGGGGTCTGATAATAGTTTTCCGGCTCTTCGAGTAAATTTCCCGTCGAGTCCTTTTCGTTTGAGGATTCTGTGGGCGTGCTTGTACACACATTGCCGGGCAGAGGTTGTTCCAACTCTTGGGCGGCTTTAATGGTCAGCAAATTCTCATAGAGATTGCCGCTAAAGTCCTTATTCAAGGTTGTCGGTGTATTTTCATGAGGTCTCAAAATAATACTGGCGTTTATGGGAGAGCCTGCTTGCATATTTTCATAGATATTGCTATCGTTGACCGGTATGGGCGTCTTTCTTAGAGGCACCATATCATAATCACTTTCAGGGGCTACAGGTTTCAGGCTGGGCTGCTGTTTGGACGGCTCCATCACGTTGGCCTCCTTATTACGCTCGGAAGAGTTTGTATTTGACGACGTTGATGATGATGTGGTGGAACAATAAGAACCGGTGGAATAACCCGAAGAGGTCGAAGAAGTGGTGGATGATGTGGCAATGGTCGCTGTTTCACGACTTTCAGTCTTTTTATTTTGTATAGGAGCCATTATGCAGTAGCCCGTCAAATCATCTTCTATAACGATTTTGTTGCGTTTTAATTTCTGCAAAGAAGGCACCGCACCGCTGGCTCCCACCAGATTTATGGAAGAAGTGTTGCAGGCTGAGAAATTGAAATTCTGCGGCAATTGCTCGGACATGTTTAGACTTTCCATTGAGCCGGCCTTCGTGGCTTTTAAAGCATGTATGCGTTTCAGCACAGCCCTTGAAGTGGACGGGCCAATGGAGGAGTCATCCAAACTCAATGAACTATAATTGTGGTCCTCCACGCCTATGAACTCCTCTTCGAAATCAGCCTCATGTTCACCCAAGTGGTCGCTTGAATTGTGTAGCAGGAGAAATGCGGCCACCTTTTCCTCATCAAAAGTATCCAAGAAGTTTATTTTGGACAGGTCGGGACTTGAGAAACTGTTGCGTTTATTGCTAATGACAGACGTCTCGGGACGTTTTAGTATCTCATTGGCATAGACAGGATTACCGATGTCGTCAGCGTTATCGCCATTTATGATATCCTCCATGGTGCAGGCCTGTGTCTCGCTAACACTTTCGGCTCGCTTCGAACGTCCCGTGCCAAAAATATTGTCCAGCACATTTTTGTATTTCTTCTTTTTGGCTAAATCCGATTCGGGATTGGTATTCGAACGTGGTATTTCTCCCAGCGACCCCGAAATGTCGACTTCATAAGTGTTGATACGTTTGCGATGAGGCGGTAAGGGCGGCAACGGTGGTGGACAGTCCAAATGTTCCTCTGCTATGGCGTCAATAACGTTCTGAGAGCATGGCTTCATTTCTTCGTAGATGCCCGAAGCAATAGAGGCCCGCGAAAGACGCCGCGATAAACGCGGTGGTATATTGCCCTCAAAGATTTCTTCGTAAATATCGGAAGCGCGTGATACGCGACCAGACCAATTGAGGCTGGTATTGGACACAGGAATTTGTGGCAACGGTCCGAGAGCGGAGAGTGCATCTTTTACGGCACTAAAAGAGAGCAAGATGGAGGAGAATGCTAATCAAATAAGAACTTAGGAGGGTATGTGTTAGAGGAATAACAATTTTGAAGCGACTGAGAAATAGAGTTTTGAATATTCTTCCATAATTGCAAAACAAAATGGAACGAAAAGGACTGGCCTTTATGAATTATATGCTTAAACTAAGAATACATGGGCTAAATAACTGAAAACTTTTATAAATTACCAACGAGGACGCAACATTGCAACAGAAAGGAAATATGACTAAGGCGCCGATTAGACCGCACCCAGCTTAAAAGTGGTGTAATCAACTTTAGCCAATATTGACTGCAGATTGCTGCATGGAAGACCGACCATACGCGACACAATCGAAGAAATGTCAAGTGATTTCTGGATATAATAGGGAATTTCGAGTAATAACTGTTGTCTCGTTTTTGAATCCAAATGAGATAAAACTAAATAAATAAATAAAATGTTCAAACGATAACACCGTTGTTAGGGTAGCCAAACGATTAAAGCACATTCGGATTATTAATCGAATAATTTAATCAAATAATTGCTTGAATAAAGATAAGAAGTAATTTTCGAAATAACGAATTATTCGATATTTGAATTAGACTTCGGTTATACTAAATCAAAAACAATATTAGTAAAATTTATTTTTCAAAACTTAAGACTAAATCCTAAACCTAATAGACAAATCCCTAACGAATTATTCAATATTTGAATTAGACTTCGGTTATACTAAATCAATATGCCCCTTCTCACCATTATGAAGCTGATATCTATTTATAAATGTCAGTGGGTAAAATATGGATGATTTTGCCACGCCCTTGCTGTAGTACTTCCCACACAAATCACCCAATTGAAGGGCCATTATTTTGGAGCAGTTTCAAATCGTTTTTACATGTTCCATTTTCTAACGACCACACCCTTTCAAACCATATATTTTCCAAGCTGACCAATATTAAAATCCAATCCTCATAGATGGAGCTTATGTTGAATTCAGTAACCGCCAGGTGGACTATTTTCAACAGTAGTATTTAGTTCTTGTCATGTTGTACGGGGAAAATGTTTTCGTTCCGAAATGACTTTGCCCAATCATCATTTCAAAAATGGAACGGTTGCAACTTTTATATAAATTTGAAACCGTCACAGAATTGCACAACCAAACCATACTATATAGGGAGTAGTATAGGGGTCCACATACTGTTTTCACAGGCTGTTGCAAACGTAAGGACAAAATGAATATACACACCATTCAGTGTAAACAAATTCAAACTTCTTCCCCTCCCACCAACAAACAACACCCACAATTACTCACCACAACTCCATCTTTTTATTCGCCTTCGAACCAACATCCATCAGCGGCGGCGGACGACTGTTTCTTCTCTGCTCCAAAAACACCTGTCTGTATACCTCTAAATTCTTGATGGACTTCTTAATCCATTTCATGTGTTTGCGACAAGTGATTTCCGTATCGGCAGCAAAATAAATAAAACAATCACGACGATTATGAGTCCAAAAGAGACCATATGAATACTGTTTGGTACGCGAAGTCGCCAGACTTATCGTAACTCCGGGCACGTTTATGGAAACACTCAGCTGGGATTGCTCCTGCTGCTGTTCATCTGTTTCGATATTGATGCGCAGGAAGCACGGCAAACATTTAATGGCTTCAATTTTCACCTGAGATCTGGTCCACGTTTTGAATTTCAATGAATCAGGGCGTTTATCGTAGATGTCCAATTTTATGTCCACGGACATGGAAATTTCATTAGATTCCATTGTTTAACTATAGCTACACTTTTATGCAAGGACTTTTCAATAAATTAAAAATTTTCTTAACTAGATTTACGATTTTTTCTTAAATATTTAACATTTTCTTATTTTCTTGTAAAAAACAGGACTAACATCTTATTGTATTTGTGTGTACATTAAAGGACTCATTCCCGTTGGAGAGGAATTGGTGTGCGAGAGAGAGAGAGTGATAGAGAGGGAAACAAATTGTATGCCATGGAGTTGCCATACGAGAAAACGGGAAAATGTCAACAAGTTATTTTTCACTTGCGAAGAAACAGTTGTTCGATGTCTCAGCCTAATAGAAAGCGACGCTAGACGATAAAAAGGTCAGGCGTTGTCAATGTTGCGTTGCGTTCAAAGGAGTTGTATTTTCTTGTCTTTTCACAAATATCCTTTTCAGACTGCATGTGAAATCTAACTGAAATGACATAAGATCGATTTACAAATTTCAGATCCAAAGGCTATCAGACTGCTTGTGAAATCGAAATCGACATAAGTTCGATTTACAAATATCAGATGCCATATAAATTTGACTTTTGAAAATAGACTTTATGTCATTTCATCTAGATTTCGCATGCAGTGTGACAAGACTATAAGACTGCATGTGCAATTGAGCTGAAATGATTGTGCTGAAATCGCTTGATTTTGATATTTTAACAATAATCTTGATTGGAAAACTGACAATATTTGATACAACCTTAACCTTTATTTCCTAGAATGTAAAATTTTAAAACAAAATTATTTCAAATGGCCTTAGTTATAAATTAAATCAATTGCTATAAATTAAATCAATTTTCAAAATTTCCGATTGGAGGTAAATTAATAAAGCTTAGGGCAGGCACACCAATGCTTATTAGTTTCGCTTTCCCGATCAGGTGATTGCGCAACCCATAAAGCTGTGGACACACCAACGATTTTTTTTTTACAGCGCTGAGTTTTTCTTGAACAGCTGATTGGGTAACCCATAAGATTAGTACGCTCACAACAAACCGGAAGTTGGGAAAAACGCTGCGCAAAAATAAAAACGGACATTTTTCTTGCGCAAAAACCTCTATCGAGATTTTTGTACAAATCGAGTTGTACAATGTATTTAAATAGATCATATATAATCCGAAATCCTTAGCAAGTTTATCAGAATTAATTGTGATATGAAATATATAAATAAAGTCTGAAAGTGTAAACTCTCCTATACTGCTGTGCGTCGCGTGTTTCGAGACGTTGTATCTAGACATACGAAGCGTTTTCAATTAGAGTGTATCTTGACATTTTGTTTTTGGCGCGATTAGAGTTTTGTTTATTATTTATTTTTAATATTGCAATAATAATCAACAAAATGGAAGATTCTTATATGGAAGTTGAAGAACATGAAGAATTGTATGAATTATGCAGTCAAATAAGACAAATTTAAAATTTACCTAAAGTGTTTATATCGCTATCCCCATTTTGCAGATACTTTCGGAGTCTGGATGATGTTAAAGGTATCATTAAACACGCAAAATTGGATGAACGAAATCTCACGCACGTCACGCAGGTGAGGAAGAAAATAAGCACCTGTAAATGTAAAAAATTGGCCATTGTTAAATTCATAACAAAACACCTGCACCAATGACTGATTTCAAATAATGATTCTCCCTGGCCTCATTTGAATTTACTCTTGCAGGCTATTTATTATCCATCTGCTCATATTGTAAGCGACAATCTCAAACTTCTCGAATTGGACGATCACATGATCAAGCAGATACACGAAGGCCAATTGTTGCATTTCAAAGGTGGTCACAATGAAAAAGTCGTGCTGTGTACTGACGAAAAGACCTACGACATCAAAGCTGCCGAAATATCCAATAGCCTCCTGCTAATACCCGATTTAAAATATGCTGCCGCCACTAGTACTTCCCCCTTGAAAAGTCCACGCACAGCCAATAACACTTCGCTGGAGCGAAGTCTAAACGATAGTGCCGATGACGATTTACTTATGGAACGTACTCTGGAGCAACGCAAGATTTTGAAAATATTCCATGAATACTTTGAATGTCGCGAAATACGGCCGAGATATCGTAAATTGGGAGATCTCTTGCAATTGACTCGTTATTCGGGCCCCGAGAACGAGGAAGGCATAGATCGTAAACTGCTCTTTACTTTCGATCAATTGTTGGATACCATCCAGTGTAGTCGTAAACAATTCTTGGAAGGTTTGAAACAATATCGTGCCATGGAATTTGAAGGATGGATGCGTGTTTTGGAATGCGAATACGAATATAGAATAGTCAATTTAATGGTGGGTCTAATATCGGAAAACTCTTGGAATCTGGATGATGTTGAAAGGGATGAGACCATCAATGCTTTAGAGGGTATAGCGCCCAAACAAATTGTCGAGGGCTTATTCGATTTGTATACAACCGCCACAGAGGGCAAGGAGAATCGTTACACATATAAGGAAGAGTTGGTGGCCCGTATTGTGGCGCAAAATGTTTTGCAGCCAGGATTGAAATTCAGAGTAGACGAATTTCTAAGTACTTGGCAGGAAGCTGTTCCCGAAGGCATGAAGTGTGATGTAAGTGTTACTTTTCGCCAAAGTATATATGTATATTTTGTTATAGCTTTTGAAATCTAGGAGAAATATTTACGAGGTCTGGGTATATTCGACAAAGAGGGCGCTGTGCCTTGTATACGTTCTCTGGCAGAGGAAAATTTACCTTTAAATATTCACGATCGCATGCGACTGCTGTTTAAAACAAAACCGAAATGGACTTTGGATGAAATGGAGCCGTACATAGAGTAATTTAGATTATCTAGGTACATATTTAAATTTTCTTATTTCCCTTTTTCTCATTTGCAGATGCTTTACCACTCCTGTGCTTTCTGTTTCTACTTTGATGGCGAAGTATGCCCGCTCTTTGATGGAAAATGGAGTTCGTTTTTATGTTACCAAACATTAAAGTAACTATTTTTACTTTTTTATTAAAGGATCTATTTACATCGGGCTTACTTAAATTATTTTTTCTTTTTGTTGCGCATTTTCTTAGCATTTTTCATATCTTCAATAGCATCTTGCATAGCTTTCACAGCAGTATTGGGTTTTGCTTCGTTATTTTGTTCCGTGGGTCCTGCTGATATTTCGGGCATTTGTAAACCACCAGTAGATGTCGGATATCTGTAGAGATTATGAAGTGAAAATTTGTAAATATACCTTCATTATTCCTATCAATCAGCGCAAAACTTACTTGAAACTGAAACCTCTGGGGAATATGGGCTTGGCCAACAATGACTTCAATTCTTGTCGCACACTAACCAAATGCATACGATTGCGGCGTTTTTCTATAATAAACGCATCTTCATCTTGATCACTTCCCCTGCGGAGAGAATAATTGTGTCAATGCTAAAAAGAATTAAAAAGAAAAACGTTACAACTTACGACTCATCATTGAAGCCCTCTATAACCATGTCCATTTCTTCGGCATTTTTCTTCATCCAGCCCAACTCAGTTTGGGCACGTTTCAATTTCAATTCCTGCACATCAACCTCACGAGCTAGATCCACTCTTTCTCTCACGGCCCCAAGATAGCGATCGGAAACGGGAAACAAAGGCAAATCTTCAGCTGAAATTATAAGCAAATCACACAAGGTAAGTTGATTTGTTATATTAGATTTTGCATCATTTGGGCGGGCATACTTCTATCTAGTGTTCGATAAAGTTTGATGTAACTTTTCACTTCACCCGGTTCCATAAACATAACTGTGATACCATCTTTATTGGCTCTTGCTGTTCTTCCAGATCTATGGACATAATTTTCACTAGTACGGGGTACCTAAAAACACCATAGAAATAATAAATTTGTTTCCATTAAATCTCTATAAACCTACCTGATAATGTATGACATGTTCTACATTGGGTATGTCCAAACCTCTAGCCGCCACATCTGTGGCTATTAGAAAACCACAGGGATCATCACGGAATCGTTCCAAATTCTTCAAACGTTGTTTTTGTATCATATTCGCATGCAGGGGTAAGGGGTCGCATTGCAATAAACCAAAGAGAGTAGCCAGCCTCTTAACACAATCGATGGAATTACAAAATACTATAGTGCGACCAGGATGGCGCTGTACGAAATAGTACAGATAATAATCCTTCTGCTCTAAGGGACAAATCAGGCGGCACTCAGTAAGATTTTGGGCAGTTTCTAAATAAGCAAATGCAATTTATTAAATCATTATCGTTATATCTGCGTAGGATTTAGAAAATAGCTTACGTTGTGATCTGGTGATATCAACAATTTTCGGCTGCGAAATACCCAATTCATCGATTAGACTTTGAATTTTTACTTCCGATGTCTGTTTAACAAATCTTGGTTTCTTTCCGAAGTTACGCTCTTAAAAAATGCGACTGTCAATAGAATTTGATTGGAATCTTTAAATATCACTTACTTTGCATATGATCTGGTAGATCATGCACCAATGTTAACGTGGCCGAAAATATAAAATTCTGTCTGGACTGTTTCTTCTGTTCGTTGTCATTTAAAAGTTTCAGCAAACTTCTGAGTTCTTCGAAATGACCTTTTTCCACCATACGGTCAGTTTCATCAATGACCAGAAAACTAATATCTTCCAAATTCCTCAAATGTTTATTATCCTGCTGATAGAATTCCCAAAATCTGCCAGGTGTTGCCACAACGATTTCTGGGTGTTTGTTTAGAACGCGTTCTTGTTTGGCCACAGCCAAACCTCCAAAGATGGCAGCTACTTTAATGCCTAAAAGTAAATGCAATGTAGAGATTCCTTTGTTTTTGATTAGAAATTAAAACACACACCTGTATACTTTGCTGCCGCCACTAAATGGTCTTTAACCTGAACAGCCAGTTCTCTTGTAGGCGTCAGAACCAAAGCATATAGTGGGCTGCCCTGGTTGTCATCATCTTCTTCATTGTCGCTGAGCACATAGTCCATATCCATGGGAATTTCTTCTTTCTCCACAATATCTTCGGGCTTTTCAGTTTTCTTTTCTTTAGCTATGGCTAAGGGTTTTCGTATACCCGTTTTAGAATTCTTTCGTTTCAATTCCATAATGCCCGTCAGGAGTGGTATACCAAAGGCCAATGTCTTACCGCTACCAGTTTCGGCAGCACCCAAAATATCTTTCTTTCCCATAATGGCTGCTGGCAAGGTTCTAGATTGTATTTCAGTGGGTGATTTGAAACCTTTTTCGGCCAAAGCCTTCAAGATACAATCGGGAACGCCCAAACCGTTCCAACCCTGAAATTAAATGGTGGAATAATATTAGAAATTGAGTAATTTTGCAAAGCTTTATAATTTTCTCCCTGTCGAACTAAGAATGGGATAGGTCATAGGAAATTATAAAAGATTAACATTAACCTCCATGCTTGTCCTATAAAATAACAAACTATTACCTCAAGATCGTCTATGCTTATAGCATTACTATTCACCAACTCTGGTGCTTGGTCATCATCGTCTTCTTCATCACTATCCTTTTCTTCATCCTCCTTCGGCGGCCTTAGAAACTTAAAGCGATCGGCGTCATACTCCTCCTCGTCTTCATCATCTTGCGTCTTCTTTGTGTTCTCATTCGATTGTTCAGAATCTCCACCTTTTTTCTTAGACAATTTACGTTGTTGCTTCCTTTGGTCTTTTTTCTCTCGCCTCCTTTCCAACTTCAAAGCCAAACGATCTTTATAAGATTCCTTTTTGCTTTTTTTCTCTGTACCTTCATCGTCCTCACTGTCATCGGACTCGGAATCATCGTCGTCTTCCTCCTCCTGTTCATCTTCATTTAATTTACGTTTTTTCGTTTCTTTCTTGCGATCCATACGTTTTTGTTTACGTGTGGTTTTGGGCTATTCAGAAAGCGACAATTTTATTATCTTTTTCCAATTGTAAATTGTGGAAATCATTCACTTACCTTTGCTATCTCGACCAGAGAAGAGTCATAGGTCTCCAAGACTTCTAGACCAATCAATCCTTCCAATCCTACACCATCTTCAGTGATGACATTGCCCTTGATTTTTACCTTTTCCCAGCTATTGACGCTATCGTTTGAGGATTTCTTTTTTATACGCGGAAGCTTGGATTTGGGACTCTTCTGTTTATTCTGTACCATACTTGAGCTGTTTTCGTGAGTGAACTCAACACCACAAATACTTTATATTCTGTGCTGCCCAAAAAACAACAATCTTCCCGGCACGTGTTTTTTTGTTTTGATTTTCTTTGCTTATATTTTACAGTACAGGGTTGTTATATTTTTACAGAGTTGTATTCTGTAAACTGACAAGGGGTGGTATGACAAGTTTGGTGTGGTGTGCAGAAGACGTTAATTTAAAAATAAGCTTAAGCCCACTAATCCTATGAATGCAAAATTCTTCACAGGAACAAATAAATGCACCAAATATATACATTTTTAGGTCTCGGATACATTTTTTTATATTTTGTTGTAATTCGAAAAACACAAACAGGTGTATATTTAATGAGATCATTGAATGTTTGGATTTATAGGTATAGGAGTTTTAATTGGAATATATATAGAATATAATTCTCAATAACATTTGACTATCTACTTCAAATCAAATTAGTTTTGTTTTAAAATTGAATATTTTTCGGACAACAGATACTACTCCCTCTTTCCTCCTTCCTACCTTATATTCCTTACGGCAGCGCAATGCACTGCATTTATAGGAGACATCCCCTGAGTGTTGGTTCAGTGAAAAAATATCATTACATAAAAAATAAGACTCCACACAGTAATTTGAATTTATTATCTTTTCCTTCTTTTTATTAGTTATCGTTTTTAAAATCTTCATTTTCAATCGGATACATTTTCCACTTTTACTTTTTCACTGATTTTACATAAGCACATACTCCCAGTGCTTTTCCGAATTAATTTAAATAATAATTAGCTAAGAAATAAAACCTAAAACAGAATCATACAGTATGGGTTTGTTTACTTAGCGTCGCCAGTAATGCCCAACTTCTTCTTCAAGGATTCGGGCATCTCTGGTGGTGGTGGTCTGGGCATACGCAAGTATACTTTGACAGCATCATATATGAACCATTGGGCAGCAGTCAAGGTACCGATCATGACAATTCTGGGCACTAAACCGCCCCACAATCCTGTAATTATCAAAACACATTAGCTATGATGAACGTTCATTGGATTTCATTATAAGCCGAGTACTCACCACTCCAGCCCAATTGTTTGGCTACATCGAAGGCCGAAGCTCCCTTGGCGGCTTGATTCAATTTGGAGACAACGGTATCAGCAGGATGTGAAACAATTGCACAGAATACACCAGCAATGTAACCGGCAGCAAAGGTAACCACCAACTGTTCACCCTTTGTGCATTCTTGGCGTGGTTTGGGCACAACATACCTAAGAAAGATATATAAAGACTATAGAAGCAGCTCATAGGCACTACGTTAGCATTTCGCCAACTTACTGGTACAACAATTCCAAAGTTCTCTCAAAGCAGGCGAACTTCATCATGGTGTATGGAATTTGACGCATCCACAGTGGCACCAGACCCTTGTAGAAGGCACCCATGCCTTCTTGAGCCGACATCTTGGGCATGGCTTCTCTCAATGTGTTGGCAAAGCCAGGAGTAGTCTGAATCTTAACCTTGGCAGCTTCCATGGGAGCCAAAGCGATATCAGCAAAGAATTCAGCTGAAGCAGATGCAGCCAAATAGAGACCAGTTCTGTACAAGTAGGAATTCTCTTCGCCAATGGCATTGGAGTACATAACTTTGAATACTTCATAGAGACCGAATTTGCAGAGACCTTGCATAGAATAACCGATGAAGGTTGGGGCCCAGCCCTTGGACAAACCGGTGACACCATCTTCGGCCAGTGTTACACGGAAACCGTTGACGACACTCTTGTATTTAGCGGGGTCGACTTGTAGACGGCACTTAACTAAATCCAATGGTACGACCATGGTGTGGGTGGTACCACAGGAAATAATACCGCCCAAACCGCAAAGAGCGAAATAGTGCATGGAGCCGAATTCGCAGGAGTCTGCAACAGATTTGTAAATTTTATATGCAGAAAACCATATGGAAGAAAAAACTAATCACATACCTCCTGTGTCAGCCGCAGCAGCAGCTTGAATTTTATGGTGTTTGGTCAATGGAGCTTTATCCATAGCTGGTTCACAGCTGGCTGTGGTGAATGGCTTCCTGAAGGGGGAATTTTGGGCAGCTTCTATTAATGAAGTGAACAACATCGTGTATGCCTTGTTGTGGGGATAACTACAAAGATGATAATATAAAATATAAATGATACAGAGGTGATCATAACTTTTGGGTATTTAAACATCCAGTATGACTTTTTGCGATTATTTCTATTTTTGTACTAATTTATAAACAATTACAAAAAGTGAAGTTAAATTTCTGTGCGATTTTGGATTGAAGCGATATCGAAAGAACAGTTAATCACGTTGAAACATATCTAAAATGTCCTGGACCTTGGTGATCCAATCGAGGAAGGCAAGCGAATTCGAGAAAAGTAACCTGAAGGGAATAGGCTCGTCTGGCGTTAAGATCAATGTCAAACTCCTTGATCCGTCGACAACTTACTCTGCACGACCAAAATATAGAGTCAGTAAATAATGTACATGGGAAGCTAAACTTTAGCGCACAATATAAAAATTGCGAAATCCTCATTTGCTGGCCTATATAAAATCTGTCGTTCCAACCAAATCATCTCTCAAATTGGAATAATTTTGTATTGACACGCCCACGATATTGCGAAAAAGCAATAAATAATAATAATAAATCGTTCAAAAGAATTATATTCACAAGCAGCTGATGACGGTTTTGAAATTGATATCCTTACTAACGATTTGGTTTTACCAAAAGTATTCGCTCGAAAATTTTTCCCAAACAATAAGGAATTTGAAGACTTTGAAATTTTTAATCTTCACCAAATGTTATTGGCTAGTGCCGAAATATTTTGAGAATCATTATTAACCAATCAAAGTTTTGGTCAAATCCCAAAATTGTTTTTTCATTTGCGATCAAATCCATAGTATTTTGTCAAAGGCTTAAAGCACGATTTCAAGCCGAAAACAATCTCTGGAATCCTTCCATAAGTTATAAAATTGGCTTAATTTCTTGTCTTTCTAATGCGAAATTATTTCAGTTTGATTTCGCATGCAGTCTTAAAGGGCAATAACCATTTTAAACAACTCTGTTTAGAGATATGAACAGGGTGTTTACACATGAAGATTTATTCTACAACATGGAATTTAATTCTACTCCTGTGAAGATTTTTCAAAGGAAACTGTTGATTCATTTAGAAGATTTAAGTGTTAAATTACTGGAAAAATTAATTTTCCCTCACAAGATGCATCGTGATAAACTATGTTCAAGTTTTACAAGAAATCTTTATGTGTAGACAAGCCAAACTCCACACAAACTGACAGCTGTAACTGTGTTTGGATCTAAATGTACGTTAACCAGATGATGTAAATAGTGCTTAATTAAATTTCTTGAAATTAAAAAAAAAACATTTAAACTCCCTTTTAATTAATTATTTACAATCAATAACATGTTCAATATTATTCTCAACATGATCGATGCCAATTTAAAAATTTAACGAACAAAAATACAATTTATTTTTCAATTCCGAATGCCAATTTTTGTAGTAGTAGTTCAAGTTTACGACACAAGTTCAATAGGCATTACGTTAATGCCCATGATTTTTCCTCAGTTTGATTTTCATTATCTTCTTTGATTTATCTGTAATCAATTTCACGCTTTGAGGTTATGTCCCCTTGTAATCTGCCAAAAATGATGTAACTTTTTTTCTATGCATTTGTACATTCGCTGCCATGCATTTTTCTTCATCAATGAAGGTCAATAACACTGTGACTTGGCGATGATATGATGATGCAAAACTTTGATGTAATTTATTATGGCATATTTGCACAAAATGAACATCCATTCTGGCTCTCAATTTTCGAATATATATTCATATTCAATTCAGTTATATTCAAACGTAATTGTTTAAAATTCCAGAATATTGTTCATCATAACAAATCAGTGTATATGAATATATTTTAATATGTTTCTTATTTATATCTTATTTATAGTCCGATTTTGAAATTGTTATGGTCACAATTGTTGTTATTTCTCATATTCATATTCGGTAATTATGTTTTTTTTTTGGCAAAATATATTCTTCATAATGGATTATAGTATATTTGCGATTTTCTATACTATATCTTATGGCGTTTCATTTTCAAAACATATTGCGCAACATGTCGAATTGAAATTGCAGTTGTATTATTTATTATTCCTTATTTTTCGATTAAAAGGATTTTTTTAAACGAAGCTCTCACACTTTTTCTCCACTTCAACTCACTTTATTGAAACAAAAAAAATAAGTTAATTCAGAACGAAATTTATCTTTGTTAAAGAATAAATTTCGTTTTGTATTGGAATTGGAATTGGTGTATGCTGCTACGCCTTCGTTAAACACCCAACAACTGAAATGATTTTCAGAAAATTTATTTCAAAATCTAATGAGATTTCTGTATTTGTATTTGAAACAACAAAAAATTGTTTTACAAGTACATGCATGCATTATTCACTTCCGAAAGAGAAATTTGGGCGAACCGCGAAAATTTCGCTACTCGCCGCGAGTACTAGAGAGTGCATTTCACCTACAAACATGCAAAAGAAATGCGTGAGACGATGGACGACGCTTTCACGTTGCATGCAAAATTTTAAAAATAAATTTCATTAACACATTAAATACAGATCCAAAAAACAAGGCCACTATTTATGCAATAGGAAGAGATTGATATATTTATTGGAACAAAGAGAAATCAAGAGAAGAGTTTGGGGTGCAAACTGTTGCATTTAGAACAGTTTAAAATCTCAAAATTATTTGCTATAACAGTTTGAGTGTTACCTGTGTTGTTCGAAGCTTATGGATACAATACCCTAACACCATATGTGGCCTATATTCAATTCATTTAGAAGTCAAATGGATCCAATTATAATAAAAGTACTAAAGACAACATAACAAATTTTCCAATTACGCACATTTCTGTATGGAGAATAAAGCTGCATTTCCCGATTTTCAAAAATAAGAAATTGTAGACACTAGGATCGAAAATAAAGTATTTTCGTCATAAGGTAATTTATAAAATTGTAAGAAATATATTTTTTTCTAATTTCTTATAGTTTTGCAGAAAATTGTCAAATCTTAAAAAATATTTATTTATTTATTTTTTATGTATAACCAAAAAACACCTTCGATTTTTGTAAAATAATTTTTATTAATAGTAAGTAGGGTCAGAAGGACGCCACACAAGTTTAATGATGGTGTTACTGGTACTTAATTAATACAATTAATTAATAAAAATTATTTTACAAAAATCGATATTTTTTTGTAAAAATAAAAAATATATTTTTTTATTTGATTTTATGTAAAACTAGAAGATATTTGCTTGAAATTAGAAAAACATATCTTTGAGTCTCATAGCACAAAAAGTTATAAAATTTGTAAAATTACCATATGTATTATTTTTTTGTTGAAAATCGAGAAATTCAGCTTTATTCGCCTTATATAAAAATACATAATGGAAAAATGTCATAAGGTAATTTAAAAAATTGTAAGAAATATATTTTTTTTTCTAATTTCAATCCTAAGAAATTGGTAGTTTCAGAAAAAATTTTCATATCTTAAAAAATATTTTTTATTCATTTATTTATTATGTATAAACAAAAAGTATTATTTAAATTATTTTTACAAAAAATATACCTTCGATTTTTGTAAAATAATTATTGGTTGGTTTTGTTTTGATTTTATGTTATTATGTAAAGCAATAATACTTTGAAATAAGTACGTTTTGTTGTTTGTTTTCTTTTTTGTTATAATTTAAATATTTAAATGGACATGGGATAAGTGAATACTTATTCTCTTAACTTCGCGCTCTCTCTCTCGCTTTCTCGAACATTTATAAAAATATAATACTCAATTATTAAACAATCTTAACATAAACATATTTAAGCATTTAAATGCATAAGTTTTAGTAAACATTCTCCAAGCGCTCAGCTAGGCGCTTACTAAACTTTTTCTTTGTATAGTTAAACTATAGAAAAAAAGTTTTCTCTTAACTAAAATTCGCGGTAGTAGTGAACTTAAAAACTAATATTGGCAATCAAATGTAAGGTGGTGGTGGAATTGTTTTTCTTAACTTAGATTTAAGAAAAAATTACATACATATATCGTATCGTATAAACAATAAAAGTACAAATGGATAAAACTAAAATTATGGCTATGATTCGGAAGTTTCCATATGTCTGTGTACGGTCACATTGGCTAAAATCAGATGAGTAGCACCGGGAACGTGTACATCATCGCCCGTCGTTTGCAAGGGCATGGTGGTCGGTTCATATACCCCTCTGCTCGGGGAGTGATACTTTTTCGGCGATGTTAAATTATATCGGGATTCCTTGGAGGGGAATCCATAATGTGATGATTGTTGTTGCTGCTGCTGGCGATTAGTGGGTGATGATATGGAAGTTGATATGGACATGGTGTCAGATTTACTGTGTCGTTTATCATTCAACAACAAGGGTTCGGCCAATGTAAAGCACTGGTGATCCGAGGAATCCTCATGCGGTGTCATGGTAGAATAACCATGATCGGATTCGCCGTTGGGTGGTCGTCGATAACTGCTACCCGTACTCATGTGATATGGTGAGATATCAGCAGCATTCATGAGACTGCGCTGTGCTGCCGTATGGTCATAACCTCCACTGTTGGGTCCCCCTCCTGGGGGATCATCGTGAGCTTGACAATCGTCGAAGTTAAAGCGCGACAGCGGCAGACCATAGTTTTCCTCTTGCATAGAGTCCATGTAGAACTGTTCTTGGGAGGAGCTGTCCACGCTGTGGCGATAACAATAAATGGCAAATCCTATGACTACGGCCAAGACGATAATGGCACCACCCACCGGTCCAAAGGCTGAATATGAATTGGACTTTTGGGAGGGATTATAGCCGTGGGCAGCCATAAGATCAGCGTCATCTAAGTCTCCATAGGGCGAAAGACCGGCAAGAACCCCTAAGTGAAAAAGAGGAATAAATAATCAAACAAATTCATAACAAAAGATCAAGCATTCTATGTAAGTTTTAATTTAGATAATTTTTGATTTTTTAAACAGTTCTCTAGTGTGATTTTTACAACAGTCTCGATTCCTTTGAACCGTTTTATACTTCAGCTAAGCTAAGTTGAGGAACGTTTGTGTTTCACACCATAGCGTTCATAATAATATTAGTTGCCAACTAAGCTTTTCGTAAACAAATTCAAAATTGAAATTGTTCATCACAATCGAGCTTTTATAAATAAACTGGATCCCCAGTTTTTGTCAATGTCTAATCTAGAAGTCAAATAATAATTACAAACTACTTACCATTGTAACACGCCGATTGAACGCTGCAAAATGCCGCCACAAATCCATTGCCATCCACATCCTGTTGACACCATTCACAACCCATTACACCCAGACATTCCTGCTGTGTGCTATAACTATCACAATTTAAGTTCACACAGGATGGCAGCAACATGTTCTGATCGTGTGTTAGAAACATCTGAGGATCTGTAATATATATCTCGTAGGGCGGTTCACAGTAAGAGTATTGCTTTGTTATATTTATATATGATAAATTTGTGGGGCTTTCTTCCTCCTCATCGAGAGCAGACGATGCAGATTCCCCTACATTTGTCACAGGCATGGGACATTCACAGGGACACTCACAGTCCGATTGATCCATACGTTTACAATTCAAACACTGACGATCGATGGTGCTGCAAGGGCAGAAAGCACCGCCATCGCAGGTGGAATTTAGTACCGCAGCAAAGATATTGGAACCTTTAATCAGAGCTATAGCATATTTCGTCCTTTCGCCGTGCACTACATTGGTAAGGATTTCATTGAGGGAGGTATTGAAGACGTAGTAACGTTGCAAGGTGCGATTTTGGTAATTGGCACAGGCCAGCTTACGCACCAGGTTCTTGTGATTCAGTATGTCATTGGCCAAATACGATTCTTTGTGGGTCAAATGCTCATGCGGCCTTCTTTGATTGCGCATTGCCGTTTTGGTTTCCATCATCGAAGGATGAGCCACCAAATATCCCTCATTTTCAAACAGCAAACATTTGATATTATGCATTTGGCACAAAGGCGTTGAATCCAAGACCATTTTATACAAATACGAATAAGGAACGTCCAATGCAACTATGGCCACCGGCTGGTCACGTTCTATTGAATGCAATGCATTTGATTTTCCCTCAAAAATGGTATGGGCTATTGTTATGACGTAACCAGCACCAGCCGCATCCAGATATGGCTCGGTGGTAACAATCCTCCCCGGATTTTGTATCGCCTTCCGATACCAGGTCCTTTGTGAGGGATCATAGTTATTGTTGAGCAAACAGCCAGGGTATACCTGTAGCACACCATTGACCGAGGCTATATAACGACGTATTATGAAGTTCTTCAGCGAACCTCGAGCATCCTGATGCCTCTTCTTAAGATGTTGCATGGCCGTATAGAGAGCATTCACTTCCTGGCGAATTTGTGGTCTCAGGCCCGGATTGGCCAGAAGTCCCGTAGAATCTTTCAGATATGCTATAATACTCTCTGATATAGTCCTGAGCTGAGTCTGTGAAGAACTCAAACGATTGTTGTGCAGGAATGTAAAGGGCGACTCAAAGGCCAACGAACTTAAGAACAAAGTGGCCGCATCCATGGTGGATATCTGCCTAAAATACCGACACAAATTGGTGGAGCCTCTGGCGGGCAAAAGATCCAAACGATGATAGATCAAGTCTATTGTGGTAAAGTACTGTTCGTAGTCATCCGAGTGGGGATACATGGGTATATTATTCTTGGATGCAAAATGTTTTAAAGTCAACGGCAGGGCAGCCGGCATCTGCAAGTTCAATTTAATATCCGTAGTAGTTTTTGTGGCATTGGCGGCGGCATCGTCCGCCCTCCTGGTATTGACCATGCACAAGACATAAAACCCCAAAATGTTGTGCCACTGATAAGATCTTAGAAATTTCTCTGGTTTTCGATTTTTCATCAAAAAAATGGTGGTGGTGACATTGCCATTCTCCTCGGTCAACAATTGTTGCCGTATTTCTGCGAAATTAGTGGAATTCTCCAAATACTGTATATCCACGGGGAAAGGAGTTTGATTTTGTGTTATGGGCCGGGGAAAGGCCGGATGAGTCAAAGTATTGCCATTGGTCTCGATCAAGAAGGCATACGAATTGTCCTGCTTATTGCTGAGAGTAAACTGTTGCTGTTGATAGTGATAACTGTTGACATCCTCTATCAAATCGGATAAATACAGATTGACACCCACCACACCGAAGGGTGGAACAGCGTGAGTGATAGAGACTATTGTATCTGTAAGAGAGGAAATGTGCTACAAGTTCGATTTTTATTATTATATATTTGTTTGCTATATATACCTTTGCTGTCGGCATCCACTATGGGTGTGTGAACCTGCCATGTTTTGATCAGATAGGGGTCTTGAAAATCCTTTTGGAATATCGATGTGGCGGTTTGTATAATGGTGTCTTGTTGCATTTTAGTGAGGAAGAATAGTTTGCCTACTAACTGAAGATCGCCTTTATACCAATCCTTGACATCGATGTCGTATTTTGTATAGTTTTGTGATGAAATGTCGGTTAGAAATTGTCTTTCGTACATGATGCGTTTTTCGTCTGAAAGTGGAGAAGTGGAAAATAATTAGCAGTTGCGTTTATTCCTCCTGCGTCAGCTAAACTTACCCAACACAACTCCACAGGCGTTGATAACAATCGGTTTTTGCAACAATTTTTGACCCTTTGCTACCACATTCAAGACATGCATAGCATCCGAAAAGTTCGTCAACAAACCCCTGGTAATATAAACAAATTCTATGGGTGTTTGGGCACCTCCTATTAGGCTGGCATTCTCCAATTTCGATAACATTTTGAAAGCGTATTCAAAGCCTAGCGAATGATTTGTCAGGGCACGACTAAGCGACAAACTACTGATGTAATTCATTATTTCCTCCTTACGTTCGCGAGAACTCAAATATAAGCCATTGGCGGCATCCGTTGAGGAGGAGTCCAATAAAAGCATATTCTCAACTTCATCCGAAACACAGACCAAAGATATCAAATCATTTGGCGAGAGTAAATTTAAAATATTTGATATGTATGTCTTTGATAATTCCAAGAGCTCTTGACTCATGGCCGAGCCCACGTCCAGCAAAAGGAACACATACTTCTTTTGTATGGCCGAGGTAAATAGATAGCGAAAGTGGGGATCATTGTAAAATTTTGTATACGAATCACTGGCATCGTCACTGCGCGATAAAAAGTATATGTGCTTTATGTGGTTGCCTGCGTTGGTTTTCTCCAGGTTCCAGGGAGTCTTCTCATTCTTCAGCAGCGATAGCTTGAGCGATTTAATTTTTTCTTTGATATACGAATTGGCCTCCTGGGTCAAATCGTTGTTTTCATTGAGCAATGAGGTGTCTATGTAGTTTTTCATTAAAGGAGCATAATCAGTCTTATCATAGAGTATCTGTATTTGTTGTTTATTGTAGTTTTCAGGAATGGCAATGAAACTGGACGAATCCATGTCGTAACACGATTGTACGAACGTGTTAAGATATAAAGGTTTAACATGAGGGTTTAGGGGACGCTCGATATCATTTAATTCCATATCGAATTCGGGCTCCACATCCGAGTCATCGTCTTCCAGGTCCTCTTCATATTCGGCAGTAAATTGCATGATTTGTGTGATGTTGGTCTGAAAGAAGTCTCGTAACTCACGCACGATATGCAAAGCTTTCTCAAGTTTCTCCGCCAAACGTTTGCTGAAATGCTGCAAGTCTTGTTGTAGTTTGAAATCCAAAAGCGCCAATGGAATGCGGTCGCCATTTATGGAAAGATTTTTGCTGAATGTAAAGGATGCTGAGGTGGAAAAGTGCATGGAGTCGAAAATTTCCTGAAAAAAAGAGGGGACATTAATGTCTGCAAATAACGAGTTCTTGCTAAAGCCTACTCACTTGTATCGTGGCCACTCTCATTTCTACATTACGCATATTCTTAAACCTTTCGTCCATATTCCTCAATAGTTGTCTCACATTTTGCTGGTTATTATAGTTTGTGAAGAAAACATTGGCCGGAGTTTGTACGAATTGCTGTTGCTGCGTTAGTTGTCCGGCATTATTAGTCACCGATGATGATGCTGAGGCCGGTGCAACGCCACCATTGATTTGTGTTACAATTGCCGCTGGTACCAATTCAATCGTTGCATTATTATAGTGTAAAGGCACTTTTGTTTGTTTAACAATATTCACAACGGCCGGTATATTTAAAGCGGTCACTTTTGCTTCCTCAGGTTTTTGATGTTGCAGTTGTTGTTGTTGTATAGTTGGTGTTAAAGGAACATTTTGTTGTTGTAGTATTGTATTTGAATTGGTGGTTTGATATGTGTATACCATTGGAGATAATGTGATGATTAATTGTACAATCACATATAGCCATTGGAGCAAATGTATGGAAGATGTTGGCATTTTTGTTTTTGTTGTTGCAGCATTTATGAAAGCAATTGAGAAAATTGTTTTCTGCAAAGAAAATTAGTTCATTAAATTAGTACTAATATTTTTGTAATATTTATAAAGTTAAAGCCGACCAAATAAACCAATCTGTTTTTAAATGTGCAAAAAGTTTCGGGTCCTGAAAAGTTTTCTCGATTTTTTTAAAAGCATGGCGTAGTAAAGGGAACATAAGCTTTTTCTTTATTAAAATCAGTTTGCGAATACTTTTTGGGGGTCAATCTATCAAAGTTGTTCATCATCAAAGAATCATGCAGTTTAATAAATAAATTATTTAATTTCCAGATGCCAGTTCAACGTTAAAATTTAAAATCCTTGTTTTTTGAGAATCTTCCAAAGGAGTTGCCAAATTGTTTTTAACTTCGATTCTATCGCCAAATCACAGCGAAAATATTCGCCTTTCTTAAAGGATGATTTAGAGGATTAAAGATTCGACCCTTAGAAACCTTACAGCTACCAAACAAAAAATGAATGGTAGGTAGAAATTTGAGAATAAAGTCAATATTTTACAACAAAATCTATAACTGACAAACGCCAATGGTACGATCTACTGTATTCCCAATGGACAGTATAGAACTAATTGGGTAGTATATGATGTCAATGAAAGCGAAGCAAACATTAGTCAAAATAATACAGGATAATTGGACATTCAATCGTGTTGAAACCCATCCTTTTTTATATATTCAGCTCAAAGTATGTTGTAAAAGTAATGTGCTATTCGTCTACACGAGACCAATGTAAATTTGATCCAGTGGCCATCGGTCTTGTAGTAGAATAAAATACTTTTTTCCTCTTCGTAATTAGAAACTTTGTGGCAGAATTATCACATATACCAATATTTAAAAAAACTGAGAGCTTCATTGATCATTTCGGATTCATTTTTGCAGATTATTTATCTTCAGGATGGTATTCTCTTATGTATCTGAGAGATGACAGTAAAAGTGCTCATCTCTTCTCCTTGGATGTATCCTTAGAGTTCAATATGTTTCTTTATGGCTAGCGCCATCACAACAAAACTAGTTTTCAGTGCAACTCACAACTTTCCCTTGGCCAGGGTAGACGAATAGGAAGGAAGAAAAAATAAATATCTAAGAATTTTATTTTACCCAGCAAACAATTAGTTTGCATCTCTTTTACTCCTCCGAAAAGAAGCCAATAACAAAAACAATAACATTCCGTAGGTGTTCAGCATGCGAATGCATGTGCACATCAAAGACATAAGACATCGAGAGTTCTTGTTGTTTTCGCCCATGCCCATCATGTTTACTTGATTTGTTGTTTTTGCAATAATTTTTCTTCTTTCCATACCAATATTTTTTGTTTGTTTATTTACAATCGTTGCCTTTTTCATTTGGCTTTGTTCTTTGCCGCCGCTCGAATGTACGTCCAATAAAAAAACGAGAAAAAACAGAGAAGCACACACAGATACGTCCGTCGCGCTACACACAATCACACAAACCCCTAGCCACATTTTTCTACACATGCATGCCAGAACACACACACACACACGCTCGAATCGCAGAAAACTCACAGAAAAAAGATAATCACTGAATTTTCACTAGTTTTTTACACATATTTCCATACAATTTCTATATACCTTGATGTATTAGGACACTGAGAACATTTTTATAGTATTTTGTATGTTCTTTTGATATATATTTCACACAATTTTTTAGAAAAATAATAAATATACATATGAACAACAACACACAACGACGATAGAGCAGAGAACGAAGTCGATCGAAAAACTGGATGCACAATCAACGCCGTTACAATTTCATTGGTTGTGCCGTCGATTTCGTCGGTTAACAACGGCTTGAAATTACACACGACCAATCGTTCAAACGATTAATTAGTGCTAATGTACGGTTACAGCTGTCAGTGTGGATTTGACAGCTGTGGCGGTAGTTTAACAAATGTTTAATTTGTTTATTTATGACCGACCTACTGCGTTTATGTAATATATCTACATTTTTATATTGAAATCTACAAAGCAGAAAGTTTTGTGCCGTCCTCACTATATATTCGACTTCGTTCTCTGCGTTAGGAATGGTCGTGTTAAGAGCGCCACAGTGTTGTATTTAATGGTACATTATGTTAGAAAGTTGTTAGTTTTAAAATAATCAAAATGAGCTCTAGTTGTAATGACATAGTGTCGATTTACAAATGTCAGATCCCATACTGAGTCGTTTGTATTGTTTGGGATCTGTTTGGTACATTAGCATTCAACAGTAGTCATGCCCTCATCCAAAAATCTTTGCTTAATTCTTAATATTAGTAATTTTTGGAAATCGTTTTATTTACATATTCCGACGACTTCCAGTGTTTTCTATTGAAATATGTAAAAAACTCGAAAAATTGTCCTTATAGAATTAAGGTGGCGATAATAAAACCCATTCATGTAAAAAAGAAAATCTTTAATATTTATTGTTTATATTAATATTTTTATTCAATGCAGTGTTATGAACAAGAAATTGGGAATATTTTCCTTACAATAATAATTTAACAAATTAATTTAAGAAATTTTCGCTAAAAATATTTGAGATGACATGGTATTCAATTTGGTGCGTTTCAATGAATATTGAAATAGAATTAGTTAATTATATAGTTTGTTGGAAAATTATTGACATATGCAAACTTAACATAGAATTAACATATTGTAAATAAACAACAACAGGGTTGTAATCTACACAGAGTTGTATTTCGCTACAAATGGCTTAAGTTTAAAATATTTAGAGATAAATTGAAAGTTTCCAAATATCGATACACCTAAAATGCATGCTTCTTGAGAAGAATGCCTTAAATGCTTTCTGCCTGTCTAAGGGTCTTCAGTTTTTCTGGTGATTTTATTTCTTAACTATGCGCACCAGCTGGCCATTGGCATTGTATTTATACAAGGGATCCTTGAGTTCACCCACTTTGGTGTATTTCAATTCAGCGGTGAAATCATTTTGTTGAGCCTCCTGCTCGTTCTGTTTGGTGGTAAATTGTACCTTTTGTATGCTATTATCGGGATTTACCACGAAATACTGACCTTGTGAGATTTTATCGGAATTGTTGTCCTGCAAGCGATTGTAATTTTCGACGGCAGCGTTTAGGGCTTCCAAGGCGTATTGTTTTTGCAATTCATCGACATTGTCCTGTTGTTGCTGCTGATCATCGCCAGTATTTCTGGGATCTACATTGATGGGAGCACCGTACTGAGCAGCCGGCTGTGCCACGGGGAAAGTCTGTTGAGGTTCGAATCTTTCATCGGTAGCTGGGTTGGGCAGACGTTGAGGGGGGAAGTACGGCTGGGGTTGTTGGGGGAAATTGGACTGAGGTCTCTGTGTGGGTGTTCCTTGGAAGGGACGCTGGCTATTTGGTCGGCGTGGTTGACCAAAGAATGGTCTGCCATTGTTGGGCAATCCTTGAGTGTTAACAAAACTCGGCTGCTGTGGTGGAGCGCCATATTGTCTGTGGGGTTGGCTGACGGGGAAAGACTGTACTACTTCTTGGCCGACCAAGTCCACACGTTGTTTGGTGATTTCATATGAAAAGCCTTGATTGGGATCGAATTGCTGTTGTTCGGCGGCCAATTCCTCATCTGTGGGAGGCAAATATTCACCGGGCAAATTGAAAGCTGTGTGCGGGCGAAAACCGGCCGCCGCATAGGGAGCACGATGGCGAGCCAAAGGAGCCTCGCCTAGGGTGCGGGCAATGGCCAAGGCAGAGAGTAGTAATAGCTGAAAGGGAGTTTAATCGTTAATATTTATTTAAAATCTTTTGATTTTCAGTTCTCACTTTGAATAGCATATTTTCGCTGATCCTCTGAATATGTGCGTTTCTTGAGAATGTACTGAGACTGTTATCAATATTCTTTATTTAAGGCGTTTTTATAGAAAAATGCGTTGCAAGCGAAAATCCATTGTCCACCCGTTTAGTATGTAGAACACGTAGAAATGCATCAAGCCACCAGTCGTTCCATTGTAAGGGGGTGTCTGCCAAAAAATACAAAAAAATTCGCAAAAATCTGTGCGTGAAAAATTATACTTGCCAAGCACGTTTTAATATGTTTAATGAACTGTATGTAATTGTTTTCTGTATCATAACATTGAAATCATGTTTTGTTTAAAAATAAAATAACATCATTTTTACGCTTCGTTTTTTTTTTTAGGTTGTGATGTAAGCCACAATTTCTTTGGGTCTCTGGGTCTGGTCTTGTTACAGCAGATGTGTGTTCGTGAAAAGTTAACAACGAAACCTTTAAACGTGTTTCAAGTTCAATGTTAAATACTTTTATTTATCTACCACGTATGGCTTTCGTTTTGGTTTATTTAAATTTTATAGCCAAAAGGGGGAAAAAGACGTTTTAGGCAAAAAAAATCAGCAACAATCATTAGTGGCGTTTCAACATGTTCAAATACATACATATGTTGAAACCACCATGGAGTGCCCCAGAAAAAGGTCTATTAACTAAATGCTCATTATTAAGGCCGTTTTTTCTCAACTTGTTAGATTAAAATTCAAGTTAGATTAGAAATTGGCATTAGGGCTGTTTCACTCAAAATAAAAAAAAAATATTTTTTTAATTGTCGCCAACAACAAAAATATTTTTGTATTAACAATTTTGGACTTTGCGTGGATAATTATCCAGTGTAAGTAAAATGTATGGTTATCGGGGCTATGTCAAAAGTCAACACATTTTTTTTAAATTTGTTTTGATTCAAATATTTATATTGTAGTTATTTTTATTATTTTTTTATATTTTTTATTTTTTTATTTTGAGCCAAAAATTAAAATTTTATTAACGTTTTGGTTATCGCAGCTTGCACGAGTACTTTCAATCAATATAGCCAATTGGTTTCACTATTTCGCAGCAGTGTTGCCACTTAATTGTGATCCAAGCGTCTATCATTTTCTTTGACAACTTGTTAGATGAAAAATAGGCCTAATATGTAAAAAGATTGTAATTGGCTTAAATATAAAGCATTTCATTAATTTTATTAAAATTAGTTAAGCAAAATTAACTCTGCACGAATATTTTCAGTCCGCGTTGCCAATTTGTTTTACTTTATTACATGAGTCAATTAATTGTGAACCAAGCGACTATAATTTTCTTTGACAACTTGTTAGATTAGTTTTAAGCGACCCTCAGAAAAACACCACTATTAATTTATGAACATTATTATTATTTTATAATAATTTTATAATAATTTGAAAAAAAAACGGGTGTCATTTTTTACGAAATGTTTTCTTAAATTTTATAAGAGGGCCTTAACTTCTCTAATCTAATTTATATATATATATATATATATATGTGTGTGTGTTATATATATATATTGAAAAGTTTTAAAAATCACGAAAGAGTGTCTTAATTTCTACATTTATCCATGGATCTATTACACTGTTTTCATATCAAGAATATTAGTTAATAAAAAATAAAACAATTTCTTCTATTTCTTATGGATTTTTTCGTGCCAGCAAAAAAGGATTTTTTTTAGAAAAATCTCATTTTTTGGAGACTTTTCCTAAACCTTTCTCTATGTGAAAGTGAAATTCGCAACATTTTATTTGAATATATGTAATTTATTTACATATTCCAAAATTGTATTTTCGAAATGAGAGTACAAATATTATAGGTGCCTTCGGAAATTTTTTAAATTTCTGGTTTTATTGGAAATGATGAACTTTGTCATTTAATAATGAAACACAACATCATTCGGATGACTACCACGACTGGCTCGGCGGTACCTCATCCGATCAACTCAATTTTTCAATACAGCCCAAAATCCCCACCAAACAGTGACTCGTTGTGGATGCATTGGCTTCTCAATATTTTTCATTTTGTAATCCTTTCTCCTTTTTAAAGAACTTTTAATTTCCAAAGGATATAGATGTTTAAATAGGTGACATGAGTGTGAAATAAAAGAGAAGTATATCTATAAAAAATAATTTAAATGTAATGTTTCTATCTGTAGTATTAAGAACAAATCCAATCATCAATTCATCCTTTTATATTTATTTTATTCATATTTTACTATTTAAGAGGAAAAAACTGAAATGGCTGCTAATGCTTAACGAATTCAGATGGAGGCTTGAAATTTTTAATATTTTAAACAGGCATTCTTCTCTTTCATTCGATATCCATATCGCCTGTGTATGGCTCTTGAGAGTAAGAAAATAAATTATTAAGACAAATATATTTGGAAATGAAAAAAAAAACAAATAAAAATAAATGTAAAATTTTCGAACGGTTTTATATCAGAAAAATGTTGGGCAAAAATGCAACTCATAAAAATGAGTCTTGAGAGAAAATAAATTTTTAAGACAAATGTATCCTTTGGAAATTAAAAGTCCTCTAAATTGGTGAAAATATCACCGAATTAAAAATTGAGTATACAGCTTTTCTTCATACGATAACTGGTTTCATGTATATACGATCATGTTCAGGTCCAAATAGTACTGTCGCTCGGTGTAATTATTGGATGTCTATAGAAATTTTTGTGGGGTTTCATAGCGACAATTGAAAACTTTCCTATTTTGGGGGAATATCTGCAAAAAAATAAATAGCTGCCATCAATTCGCTGATGATGCCTAAATGATGAATATCGGAAGGAATTTGATGCCGCTAAAATTTGCCTCTAAAAAAAATTTATTATTCCCTATTTTCACAAAAATTGAGTCAATGACGCAATTTTTCGGCTGATATTCATTATCTGAAGATCATTCCTTCTATTTATTTTTCTTAACACTTTTTAAAAGATGTTTCAAGAGATATGAGTCATTCCATGTCAAGTGGTAAGATTTTTGTGTATCTATTCTTCTCATAAAAATACTGTATGCGTATTTTTTGAAAAAAAAAAAAAATAAAATATTTTTTTCACGAGTTATGAGCAATTCAACAGTGAGAAAATACTACTTTTTCAAAAAGGTGTGTCCATTCAATCGCTTGCAACTCCTGAAATAATTGATCGATTTTAATGTGCTATACCTTGTTTTGAAGGCAATTTCAATTACTTTAGAAATTTTGAAGTGGTACGTTATAGCTGGGTTAGATTTTTTAAAGATTTTACAATTTTAGTTCTGTTTTTTTATTTTCGAAATGATTACATTAATCCATTTTTTGGAAATTTTAGTTTTTTTTTTAAATTTTTAAGTAATATTCTTAGGTCTCTTTTTAAGCGACTGTGTGAGTTTGGAAGTGGTGTAATGATGGGTTCTATTTTTTTCGAAATTTTTGCAGAATTTCAGTGAAAAATCATCAGAATGGTATTTTTGCAATAGTGTTTTCAAGGGTCCATTAATTCAGAAAGAAAATTTGGACACAAATTAGGTGAAAAGCCAAATTCATTTTTGTCATCGGCCTTGAACTTGCTCGGCAAAACAAAAGACTTAAGACACAAACCTGCTGTTAATATTCATACTCTTGAGTTTATTTAATAATTGTTTAATCGCCTATGTTTAACACGAAAAAAGACAATAAATATTTTAAGAAACGCATGAAATATGTCTTCTATACTACAATATATGTGTTTTTGAGAAAAACAGAAAATTTTATTCGCGAGTTATGAGCAATTTAACAGTGAAAAAATAATACTTTATCAAAAAGGCGTGTTCATTCAATCGCCTGCAACTCCTGAAATAATTGATCGATTTTAATGCGCTATACCTTGTTTTGAAGGCAATTTCAGTTGGTTTTAAAATGTTGAAGTGGTTCGTTATAGCTGGGTTATTTTTATTTCCGAAATGTTTACATTAATCCATTTTTTGAAATTATAAGTAATGTTCTCTCTTTTAAAGCGACTGCGTGAGTTTGAAAGTGGAGAAATGATGGGTTCTATTTTTTCGATTTTTTTTTGCAAAATCAACCAGAATAGTTCAATAGTTCATTATAAAAGTTTTCAAGGGTCTATTCAGTAAGAACATTTGAACAACTTTTGTGCGACATTTTGGCTGCAATTCAGAAAAAGTACGAAATTAACCCTAACCCTGAATTTTAAGTTTTGTCTTATATCTGGCATTTATATCGAGTTTTTAGTTTTGCTGTGTTCGGAGACTTATAGTAGAATTGTATGGTAAATATTTTTGTAGAACATTTTCACCCTTTATACCCCTGTTTTAGGGATGTTTTTTCCCTTTTTCCCAAAAGGGACGAAATTAGATGAAAAGAGAAAATCCTTGTTGTTATAGGCCTTGAACTTGTTCGGCAAAACAAAAGACTTAAGGCACAAACCTGCTATTTCACACTCTTGAGTTTACTTAATAATTTAATTTAATTGCATATTTAAACATATGACATATTTTATGAAACATTTGAAATATGTCTCCTCGTTAGCTAATTGGCATTTGTGGAATTCCATAGGCCTACACGACCGACCTCTTTTCAACATTTGTTGCTGGAACGCTTTACGCTTTGTGCTGCACCACTGAAGTGTGTAACAAACAACTACCTTTCCGAGTTACTCACGCTAAGCCTAAGCCTACCACACTTTGGCAAAAGGTCTGGGCCCTCCCCCTACTGTCAAATCAAAACTGAAAAAAAAATACCACAACATGTTGACATTAAACAAAACTATTTAAAGAGGAACTACAAGCAGAGTTTTTTTAACAATTTCTTGTGTGTGTGTTCCTAAAACGTTTCGAAAAGCGTGTTTATTGTTTGTGTGTGAGCGCATCATAATCACCGAAGCCCGCCAGCATCATTATGACACGCAAAGAAACCGACAAAACGAAGAAATTGTAACATTTTTTATGCGTTTTTTTTTTGTTGTGCTGTCTTCCAAAGTCGATACATAGATAGTTACACTTGTTATTGGTGTCAAGTGTCATCATTATGGAAGAAGACGCAAAAAAAATTGGAAATAACGAAGAGCAGAGAGAAAAGATACCAAATTGTTATTTTTTGTTGTTTTTGTTTCTAAGTGGCAGCAAAGATGATGATGATGGCGTTGATGTGATGCTGATGGGCTTACGCTGTTGGTGATGATGGTTAAAAATAAATGTATGGCTGGCTGGCTGACTGGATGGATGGTGTCGATGATTTGTTGTACTTAACGCTCCATTGGAATGTGCTTGAAAGTCCCATTATCAGCGGGAAAAGCGATTACACAATAATGTCTAAGAAATAGGCAATTATTGGGTTGAAAGGTAATATGTGTGTATAAGCGAGCGTAAGCCTGTAATGAATTGAAATTGAAATGGTTTTTTTAACAGCCCTTCATTTTTACGCTTTCAATTTAAATTTTATTTTTACATAGGGATTCTCCACTTCAGGGAACTGCTTATTATTATTTTTTTTTTGATATTAAAAATAGATAAAATAAAATAAACATAAAAATCGTGAAATTAACCAGCAAACAAAAAAACCTAAGACCCTATTCATTCATGCCATAAAAACGTGGTTTATTTTATTTATTTATTTAAGTGAAAAAAACAGTATTAAAATAAAATTGTATTTATAGTTTTATTGTGGCAAGCAAATCGTAACAAGGCACATCTAGCTGTCTGACTCACATAACATTGACCCACCACCACCACCAACTATTCGCTATGAATTTTCTTGGGCACCCAAGAAACCACCATCGCCACTGCCACCGCCATCACGTATCATTAACACCATCATCACACCTTAACATGGTTTTGGATTTCAGTTTTTGAATTTGAATTTGTGTATTTTTTTTGGCAAGTGGTTTTGGAAAAAAATGTAACCGTAAAAAAGTAATTTTCGTTTGGCTTTGAAGAATATTGTGTAATATAGATTTTTTCTCGAAAAGGGTATTGGTGTGGTGGTGTGAAGGAATTTTTGTAAACCAAGAATTATTCATCACTACCAATTTTGTTTAGTTTGAATCCTTGATATCTATATGGATAAAATTATTGTGTGCCTGAGTTTTTTCACCACAACATGGTAATACAAGCAGTCTATAAGACGATCCACTATATAAATAACTGGTATTCGAATGTATTACATTAATAAAATACCTAAAAGTCAATCAAATTGACCATCACCATTAAAAAAATCGTTACACTTGAACTGTAACGATTATAATAATGCTGTATTATATCAGCATTAACAATCATTTCTAGTTTCCCTCTTAGTTTCTTTAGGTTATTCATATTTTACTTGACACAATTTTAAAAGCTAACGTAATAGATCTGCATGGAATTTTAAGTATTTTTTAATAGATATTGTCCCCTTTAATTTGTCATTTGAAGAAATAAAAAACTAAAAATTCAAAAAACTAAAAATCAGTTAACTCTATCTTACTTATAGTCTCAGATGTATATCATATGGTTCAAGTGTAATATGGACTGTCGGACGGTTTAATCAAACTAAATTAAAAAGACAAAACTTTTGGTCGAGTGGTGGTTCTATTTTAATGAATCTTAAAGTATACCCTTTATGTATGGCTTTAATCAGAGGCCCTTGGTCTTTTTATATATACTTTTCGAAGATATTTGAAACAAAGATGACGCGTTGGATCTCGGTCATGAGTTCAGGAATTGTTTGTGTTTTTTTGGATCGACCAGAGATTTCATAAAACCGCAAAGAATTGAATCGTACGATCATGGTGGGCAGTTGACATAGGAATTTGGTATATTTTTTTGTCTGGGATTCGCTGCATCAAACTGCCACAAAGTTTAAATAGCGCAAAAGAAAAAACAATTTTACTTCTTTCGTCAACTACTTTTTCTTAGATTTTTTTATGTTTTTATATTTTGAGTTAATAAATAAAATAATGAAGAAAATTTCATTATGTTGTCTTTTCTAAGTACATTCGCAAAAAATTGTGGTTGCTTTTGAAAAAATATTTTGAGAAAACTTGTAAAAAAATATTTCATATTTCACTTCAAACTCGCACAGTAAATAAAAAAGATGTACAGGTACATGACTTTAAAACGAAAAAATAGTTAATGAAATCAAATTTTGAAAGTTAAAATAAAAAACTGTAAAAAACTTAATAGGTCGATATAAAAATTATATTAATTTCTTATTATAATAATTTGCTATTACATAATTAAATTAGTGAAAACTGAACTATCTGAACACATATAATCCTAAAATGTAAGGATCACAAGGATTCCTATACCGGTTCATCCTAATACCGATGCATGTATATTCTTTTTTACGCACTCTATCGGAATTCTTTGTCAGGACCTTGTTATTTTCGAAAAATTTTAATTTTGTTCCACAGTGTTCTATATATTATATAAATATGCCACTTAAAAATTAGTTGTTGATATTTTTAGATTTGTTTCACGTTTATGAATCAATGAATACGGGTATTATCGTAAAATCGATCTAAATTGAATTCAATAAGAGTTACATTTCTTGAATAATCGCTGATTATACAACAATGGATATCCATTTCTCATATAACCATATGGATGTCGTATAAGTTACATTAATTAAGGAAATTGTCCCAAAATCATTTTAATCGAACTGCTTTCAATAAGAGTTATATTTCTTGAACAATCATTTCAAATTTCTTATGGGTGGCGTATAAGTTATATAAATTAATACTAATATTAATATTAATCGTACGCCCAGTGGCACAATGCACACAAATTAATAAAAAGTTTATGACTATAAATTTTTTTATGGATAATTTTTAAAATTTTCTTTCTAAAATTCCAAATTTCGTCGAAGGTGCGATTAATATTTGTTCAGTCATTCAATGTTGCGAAATTTGAAAAAATAATAAGCTCTTTTTTATAGCTGATTCTAATTTAAATTATTAAATTACAATATAATTATAATTATTAAAATATATTATTATATAATCGTATGGATGGCGTATAAGTTATATTGATTGATCGTAAAATCGACTAAATCGATCTAAATTGAATTCAATAAGAGTTACATTTCTTGAATAATCGCTGATTATGGCGTATAATTTACATTAATTAATAATAATATGAATCATACGCTCAGCTATCGGTAAAGAAAATGATCACAAAATCATTTTAATCGAAACTTCTTTGAATAAGAATTATATTTCTTGAACAATCATTTCAAATTTCATGGATGTTCTCAAAATAGTCCATTTCGCATAATACCATATGGGTGGCGTATAAGTTATATAAATTAATACTAATATTAATCATACGCCCAGTTGCACCATGCACACATGTGCATGGATAATTTTTTAAATTTTCTTTCTTAAATGCCAAATTTCGTCGAAGGTGCGATTAATATTTGTTCAGTCAATGTTGCGAAATTTGAAAAAATAATCAGCACTTTTTTAAAGCTGATTCTAATTTAAATTTTTAAATGGACATAGTGTTATCGGTAAAGGAAATAAATTGATTCGATCTAAATTGTTTTCAATTAAATTAACATTTCATGTAGAATCGCAATTTTATAATATGAAATAGTCGACAATCACTTTAAAGTAAATAAATATTTTCCATACAAATTAATCGCTTAAACTACATAAACTATGGGCGTATCTGCCACTTATTTTGTTAATTGTTTGTTCTTTTGCTCGCCATAAAATTCTTCATCGCATAAAAACCCTTCAACATTTTGCACTCAAAAACTCCGTCATTCTTGCAAATTCATGATTATTCTTTTTTTAGAGTCATAATTATTATAACTAAAAAGATATTGTATTAAAAATGGTTTCAGTTCTCCACAATTTTAAATTGATATGCCAATTCAAAACAACAAAAAGAGTTTCACAAAACAAAAAGAAGTAAAAAACAAACACAAGACGAGACGAGACAGAAAAAACTTGGCTCACGTTTCGCCAAACACTCAAATTCAAGGGCTTCCCTGGCACATGAACTTTATGGGAGTTTGTATTTTGTTCAGATGCCGTTCAGTGCATCATTTGGGCTTTGTTTTTTAATCATTGCATTGCCCGATTCATATCTAAAAGCAAATCATTAAATTAATATTTATTATGTTGACTGCAATACGATTAATAATTATACTAGTATTGGAAAATTGTTAGGAGATGTGGTCAGGGGAAGTGTTAATATTAGTTAATAGCAATTGCTTGATACCTATTTTAAATACTTTAAGTTAATTTTATTAATAAGGGGACTTTGGAAATAGGAGAATTTTGGAATAGTGGCCCATCCTATATAATTGCTGATTATACAATGGATTTAATTTAAAATTGCCTAGATGTTCTATAAATTGTCAATTTCTCATATAATGTGGCGTATAAGTTATATTAATAAATAATAATATTAATCATACGCTCATGTAAAAGGGAAAGGAAATTATTGAAAAATCTCTATTAAATCTAAATATCGAAAATTTAATTTAAAATTGTCTAGATGTTCTATAAATTGTCCATTTCTCAATACAATGGATTTAATTTAAAATTGCCTAGATGTTCTATAAATTGTTCATTTCTCATATAACCATATGTGGCGTATAAGTTATATTAATAAATAATAATATGAATCATACGCTCATGTAAAAGGGAAAGGAAATTATTAAAAAATATCTATTAAATTGAAACTGCTTACAATAAGAGTTATATTTCTTGAATAATCGCTGATGACACAGGTTATGTCTTCACAATTGCCTTTAATTGAAAATTGCTCTACGCGGTCACTCACTTCCACGGGAGCACCAAGTAGTGCTTTTTCAATCTTGAAATACTATTATAACCATTAAAATGTCGTTCCTATCACAAATTCCAAATTGTGGCTTTATTAATCTAAGCATTCAATGATAAATATTCAATGATAGTCTGTCTTTCAAATACTTCCTTTCTAATTAAAGGCAAATGATGGGGCATTTGTAGTAGTGGACATAGTACTCATCATCTTCTTCATCAATGTCGCTGCTATAGGTCACTGTCCGTTCAATCTCGGACATCTTCTAATTGCTCCCGATGGCAGTGCTCCCGATATGCTTTAATTGTTGTCTTTGTTTTTTTTTTCTAGCTTCAATTTGCCCCGTGATCATCACAAGCTTCCTCAGTGTCATCAATTGATTGGTATACTTACTTAAGAAATCATTGGACGGACCGGACCGCACAATCATTAACTAATTATTGGTGTTTTTTCTTGTAGTTGTTGTGGATTTTTTATTTCGTTTTAATAGTTATAGATATTTCTTAGTTATACATATTGACAACAAACTCGCGCATCATTAAGTGATGTTGAGTCATTATACAGATAATTTCAATTTTGTGTTTTTACTTCTCATAAAAACACTTAAAATACTTTTTTAAAAATGAATGTGTATGACTGAATATACATTCCAGAAGAAACGAAAAAAAAATAATTTAAAATAGTTTCGTAGTGAAAAAATATATGTAACTGAAGCCGTTAAATCTTGGAGTTGTCACACAAATCTTGGAGTAGCATTCAAAAATCATTTGTTAAAATGTTTTTTTTAAATATTCACAGCTTGTGTGACAAGGTCAATTTTATGAGTTTTAAAATCAATTTTCAATTTTACAGTTGATGGCAAAAACTTTCATTTTTCCTTGCGGGTTTGTATGTCAAAGTTTCAAGCCCAGTAAAGGTTACACTACCAGAGCAAATGGAAAACTGACATAGCCAAAGCATCGAGGTTATATCCATTTTCGGAAAAATATAAAATATTAACAACTTTTTTAAATTTTAAAGCAAACATTTCTCTAAACGTACTTTCAACTTTATTATTAAAATACTGGATTTAATGGATCTCGTCAGTATTTGATTTTATTTATTTTTCAATATTTCGTCTCATCGATTAAATCAAATATTTTTAATAACTTTTTGTAATTTAATAATAAATTATCCTAAAGAAAAGTCCGCTGAATGGTCTTAAATTCCTCAATGCACCACAAACTCCACCACTTTAAAACTCCCATCTGGTTAACACAAAGTCAGAGCTAACCAACAGTTACAGTTCACAGTTTATGTGGAGTGTAATATAGGATGGACCATTTATTTAATTCATATATAACCGTATGGGTGGCGTATAAGTTATATTAATTAAGGATAATATTAATCATTCTCGGTAAAGGTAGAGAACATTCAATAAGATTTATATTTCTTGAATAATTGTCTATTACAAATTAATTTCATTTTCAATTGCATGGCATGGGTGGCGTATAACTTATATTAATTGCAAATAATAATATTAATCATACGCTCAGTAATAGGTAAATGAAATTGTCACAAAATCAAAGTAATCGATCTAAATTGCATTCAATAGGATATATACTTCCTGAATAATTGTTTTTACACAATTGATTTCATTTCAAATTTCATGGATGTTCTATAAATTGTGAATTTGTTATTACAGTATGGGTGGCGTATAAGTTATATTAATTAAGTTAACGGTAGAGGAAATTTAATCAAATATTTTTAATAACTTTTCGTAATTTAATAATAAATTATCCTAAAGAAAAGCCCGCTGAATGGTCTTAAAGTCCTCAATGCACCACAAACACCACCACTTTAAAACTCCCATCTGGTTAACCCAAAGTCAGAGCTAACCAACAGTTACAGTTGACAGTTTATATGGAGTGTAATATAGGGTGGACCATTTATTTAGTTTATATAACCGTATGGGTGGCGTATAAGTTATATTAATTAAGAATAATATTAATCATACTCGGTAAAGGTAGAGAACATTCAATAAGATTTATATTTCTTGAATGATTGTCTATTACAAATTAATTTCATTATGGGTGGCGTATAACTTATATTAATTGATAATAATAATATTAATCATACGCTCAGTAATATGTAAATGAAATTGTTACAAAATCAAAGTAATCGATCTAAATTGAATTCAATAGGATATATACTTCTTGGATAATTGTTTTTATACAATCGATTTCACTTCATACTGAATTTTTTATTACGGTATGGGTGGCGTATAAGTTATATTAATTAAGTTAACGGTAGAGGAAATTAAATCAATTAACTTTTTCTAATTTAATAAATTAATTTTCCTAAAGAAAAGTCCGCTGAATGGTCTTAAATTCCTCAATTTACCACAAACTCCACCACTCCCATTTGGTTAACCTAAAGTCAGAGCTAATATAATATGATATAGGGTGGGTCATTAAAAATTTTAAATTAGAATCGGCTATAAAAAAGTACTGATTATTTTTTTAAATTTCTGGTTTTATTGGATACGTTGAAATTTGTCATTTAATAATGTGACACAATATCATTCATATGACTACCACGACTGGCTCGGCCTCATCCGATCAACCCAATTTTTCAGTACAGCCCAAAATCCACACCAAACAGTGACTCGTTGTGGATGCATTGGCTTCTCAATAATCACGTGTGGGTTCTCTGGACCCTATATGCGGCAATTTTGCTTGTTGACCTAGCCAAGGAGATGAAAATGAGCTTCGTCTGAAAAACGAAAATTTTCCACCTAAATTTCTTACAGTTTGCGTTAAAGACTCACATCTTTGGAAGTATATTTGGAATATGTCCCAATTTTATTCGAGCGCGTAGCGTCCCATTTTGCAAATGTCAAACATAAATGTGAAAATAAAAATTAATGTTATTCTACCTTTCAAAGTCCAAGTAATCGGTGGCTCAAATTAAAAATGTTACATGGCCCACCCTATACATGTATATGATAAATCTGTAAGTATAAATTCTTTTTAAGAGTTATTTTTGCTATGATAATTATGTTTAAGGGGAGGAAGAATGGGAAGTTTTTATTAAAATACATAAAAATTTTAAGAATAAGTTTCTTTATATTTATATACCATACTGTTCTATACATTTGTTTCAAGATAGCGATATTTCTTTCATGATATACTTTTCTATATAAAATATAAATTAAAATAAAAAATACTTTCTCCTTTTCAGCAGATTTCCTTGTTTCTTTTGCTAACAAATTCTTTAAAGTGTTGGATTTGTTACAAACACTACCCTAAACACAACATACCCTCTCATAATAATAAATGTGTCTTAATTCAATTTAAAATAAATTGGTTTTATTTGATATTAAACACAAGTTTGTTAACAAGTGCAATTACTGTCGTAAAGTCCATAAATTGTGGCTGTCATAAAATTCTTTTTGAAAAGTTCACATTTATTGAAGCTATCAGGCAGGGCATTACCTTAGTATAATTTTAATTTATTGGTATCAATTTAAAATTAAGAAAATTATTGTATCCACCCTGCTGTCAGGTATGTGATATTGATTTTAGGATTTTAGTTGGTGGAATATTCGATAGACAAATAAATGGTTTTTCAATTGGAACAACAAGTTGAAAGTAGCTGGAAAACATCACTGGAAGGAAAAACAAATCTGCAACAATTCCAATCTATTCAATTTATAAAACAAAATACATACATACATATATTTTGGAAACAGAACATAAGAATTCTGCTGCGAAGAGTGTGCTCTGAAAACAAAGACAGTTTACTCAACTCGGTTAGCCCTGTGCATTCTGGATGATTCGTAAAATAATATATAGGGCGGGCCATGTAACATTTTAAATTTGAACTACCGATTACTTTGACTTTGAAAGGTAGAACAACATTCATTTTTATTTTCAGGTTTATGATTGACATTTGCAAAATGGGACGCTATACGCTCGAACAAAATTGGGAAATATTAAAAAATTACTTCCAAAGTAGTGAGTCTTTAACGCAAACTGTAAGAAATTTATGTGGAAAATTTTCGTTTTCATCTCGGTGACTATGTCAATAAACAAAATTGCAACAGAAGGGGTTCAGAGAACCCACATGTGACTATTGAAAAGCCAATGCACCAATGTTTGATGTCGATTTTGGGTTGTACTGAATGAAATTGGGTTGATCGGATGAGGTACTGCCAAGCCGGTCTTGGTAGTCATATGAATGATATTGTGTTCCATTATTAAATGACAAAGTTTAACCTTTCCAATAAAAACAGAAATTTGAAAAAATAATCAGTATTTTTTTATATAGCCGATTCTAATTTTAAATGACCCACCCTATATAAATGGAAATTTCCCAAGGCAGACATTTTTGGAATTGTGGGATTTTTGTATGAGGTATTGTCTAATTTTTTCTTATGTTCTTAGATTTTAATGAAAGTTTAAAAGATTTTATTTTTGTATAATGAGAATAAAGCTGCATTTTCCAAAAAAAGAAATTATAGACACTAGGGTGGATGAAAAAAAATAATTTTGTCATAAAGTATTTAAAAAATATCTTGCGAATACACTTCCCGATTTAATAAACAAGAAATTATAGACCTAGGGTGGATCAAATATAAAAAATGTTGTCTTATGATAATAAAAAAATAACTTTTTTATGGTATGAGATACAAATATATTTTTTTGTCGAATTTTCAGTAAATTGCTTCTAGTTTTATAATTTTTTGAAATATTAAAAACATGTTTTTTTATTTTTTCTTTTCTTGCATTTTTTAAATAATCAAAAAATAACTTTAATTTTATAACTCTTCAATAATATTGTCTTATGATAATAAAAAAATTACTTTTTATGTAATACAAATATATTATCGAATTTCAAACAAATTGTTTCTAGTTTTATATTTTTTAAAATATTAAAAACATGTTTTTTTTTTAATTTTTTTCTTTTCTTGAATTTTTTAAATAATCAAAAAAATAACTTAAATTTAAACATTGTCGCCAACTACAAACAATATAAATATTTGTATCAAAACAAATTTTCAAAAAATATTTTCTGTTGACTTTTTTGGACTTAGCTTCGATAACCATAAATTTGGCTTATACTGCATAATTACCCAGGCAAAGTCCAAAATTTTTAATATAAAATTATTTTTTCAAAATTTGTTTTTATACACACATGGATATTATATTTTTTTATTTTGAGTGAAATTTTAACTTCTTATTTAGAATTTTACTAAACTGATTACTAAATCCATATTCCGAGAGCTTTCATAATTCTATGTTATCAGACTAATTTACTTATCATTCCATTCTCAGTGATTTATATATATACGACTAGGTGAGATCACTCGGGGAATATATGTTCATTGTGCTACCCTTGAAGGTGAAAGAAAAGAAGAATGTTAAGGATTAACGAAGAGAGTAAGGTTAGTAGCGAGGAAAGTCCAGAGGGTTCGTCGTTGTGTCAATCGCTATAAGATTGCCTGGAGAACCAATAGGTCTCATCTATGAATTGATACGGGGTTTTAAGGGAACGTTTGGTACTTCGGCCAGACTACTAAAGAGCCTGCTCCCAAGATAAAGGAGCCTAAGTTCCTGTAGTCAACGAGGCAGCTTCTACAGTAGTCCATATGAGGGATGCCCATACGCTTTGTCATACGGCCTATAGCGTAGTGCCCTGTAAGGACTCCCGTGAGGATGCTTGTGTGTCTTTTTCCTAGTGCCAGTAGTTCACGGAGTCTCATCGAAGCTTTGCTTCCTTGTCTGCTTTTTAGGTTGTCGACATTAAATTAAATTGTCAAAGACAGAAAGCTTTCAAAAACTTTTGAATTGTTGTAGAGAAAATAAATTAAACTTTGTACTGCTATCTTAAGCCAAAAATTTTAAATCGTTTGTATGCGAACGCTTTCATGTTACTTAGATGACAGCATAGTTATTATTTTCGGTTTACTAAATCCAGGTTGTTAGTTGAGTTGTACAATTTTAAGAGCTTAAAATATTTTGCGAAAATAACAAGCTTTCTGTTAACTCAGTAATATAAAAGCTATACGAATCATATTACTGAGTTAACAGAAAGCTTATTATTTTCGCAAAATATTTTTAAGCTCTTAAGATTGTACAACTCAACTGAACAACCTTTTCTTGAAAAACTTTCGTTAGCTTTCATATTACTGAGTTAACGAAAAGCTTATTGTTTTCGCAAAATATTCCTAAGCCCTTATAGTTGCTACTATTACTCAACTGGACCAGCTTTTCTTGAAAGCTTTGGAATAAAAAGACAAACACCAGTGAAATTTACTTTGTTTTATACAAAAATGCATTTATTTTTTAATATTTAATATTTTTTTACATGGTTTTTCTTTATATGAATTGCTATGATTTAAAATATTTTAAAATAATGAGTATTATAAAATAAGTTTACATGGTATTGGTATGTGTGTATGTATGTGTATGTTTGTGTGTGATTTGTATGCTCATTTATGTTTGTGTGGGTATGTGTGTGTAAGCATAAGATAGTTTGAAATATACAAAAAGAGAACAATGAAAGCACTTAACGACGCTGACGGTACGAATAGCACAAAAAATTATTACACAAAAACAATAAACAATATTTAATAATATTTAATATACACAACAAAAAAGCTTTTCTCAGCCCACCGCGACAGTGAAACGAAGTCATCAGTGGACCAGAAAAGCTTTATGGCAAGTTGGCGTTAATGCTTAAGGCTAAAGCTTTTGTGAAATAAACAAAATTCGGTTTGTTGGGGGAGGGTGGGGTGTGGTTGATGAAGTCAAGACAGACAAAAAGAGAGAGAGAGTTTTATGGAGCGCGAGAGAGGTAGAGATACAAGTATGGAATAATATTAAAAGCTTTTGTAGCTTAAAGCTTTGACGGGCTTTAAGCTCTCTGATGAATGCTCGTTTAAAAACTAATTATTACAAAAAAATTCATAACGACTAAATGATGAAATAAAATCTCTCTTTTGTTTCTCTGTTTGTTTGTTTGTTAAGCCTAGTTTTCTATCTTTGTGAGCCTTATTGATAACCGCCGAATTTGCCTTGTTGTTGTTGTGCATTGCTATCGTAACCGCCATTGTTGTAATTGCCACCACGAGCACCAGCCTGTTGACCACCGTTGACCTGTTCATAACGGATGGTGGGACGATAACCGTTCTGGTCGGCTTCGTATTCCACGATTTGTTTGCGGCCATCAGGCAAGAGCACATAGTAACGGCCAGTGGTGAAGTCACCATCGCGAGATTCCATATGACCGAAATCGTTACCGGACTCGTAGTCTTGCACGTCATATTTGAATTCGTATTTGGCTGGACCATAGTTTTCTTCGCCGCCATATCCGCCACCAACACCAGCACCAGGATAGCCACCAGCACCGCCACCTTGTTTGGGGAAGATAGCCGAGGTCACGGCGGGAGCACCATAACTGTTCTGGGGAGCTTGAGCACCGGCACCACCGCGTTGAGGAGGCAAGTAGTTGCTGTTGGGAGCCTGGTAAGAGCTCTGGGGAGGCAAGTAGTTGCTGGAGGGCTGTTGTTGTTGGTTGGGTGGCAAGTAGTTGTTCTGGGGTACTGGAGGTTCGCCGGAAACGACGGACAGGCAGACCAAGAAAGCAATAGTAGCGAAGCACTGGAAGGAAATGAGAAGAGGCAAACAGATTTTTTAATTTAGGAATTGAATTATATATTGAATTCTAATTGTGTAGATAAGTTTCCATTTGAAGTTGTTTATTAAAAGCTTTAAAATTGAACATTTTTAAATTTCTACTTTTTCTAAAGGTGTGAACTGACCTAAATATTCAGTAGTATGTATGGGAGTGCTACGATTTTTAAAACCATCTCCAGAAAGCTTTTGTATTACTGTGATAGACTTAAGTTGTCTCTGAAGTGATGCGTAAATCAAATGCTAAAATCTTTCAAAAGCTTGTGGAATTGATGAGAAGGACATATATATTATTATATTTTTAGGTTTTTTTTAATTTTGTGAAGCTTTTTCAAAAGCTTGCTATAAGTAAAAATCTTTTAAATTTTTTTCTGAAAAAAAAAACCTTAATATTGAAGGGCTAGCTTTTTAATCGAAAGCTTTTAAGTTTCATTGTAATTTTCTTTGAAAACCTTTTGTATTTTTTTTTTTAAATATTTTTTATCGTTTCGCATGTATTAAAGTTATCGAACGCTTTTTAAAAGTGATTTCTGATTTTTATAAAGTGAAATCTTTCAAAACTTTTTTTAAAAAATTAATTTGCTGGAATAAGTTGCTTTTTAATCGAAAGCTTTTCAGTTCCATTGCAATTTTCTTTGAAGAGCTTTAACATTTTTAGGAAATAATTTTTATCATTTAGCTTGATGCATGATCTTTAAGCTTTCGAACGCTTTTTAAAAGTGATTTCTGCTTAATATAATGTCAAAAGCTTCAAAAGCGTTTTAAAAGTGTATTTGCTGGGATAATTTATATTATTTCACTGTTGTGATCTTTCAACTTTCAAAGCTTTTTATGGGAAAGCTTTCAAAAGCTATTTATGTGAAAACTTTCAAAAAATAATTTGCTAGAATAAGTTGTATTATTATGCAGCTATCAGACTAAAGCTTTCAAAACCTTCTATGATTTAGGTAATTATCAATACAATACTTGTAAGTTCAGTTCCTGTGCAAAATAAGGCGAGCTTTCGCCTTGCATTTTGTGTCATAATTTCAAAATGCAAGCATTTTATTATTGTGGTATTAATTTCTTCCTCTTTTTTTGATGTCTTGCTTTTGAAATGGCATTTGTGTCAAGTCAATTCAAATCATTTCGTGATGAAATCTTTAAATTATTCATGAAATTCTTCGTATCTTTACAACTAATCTGATCTTTATTTTAATTGATATCGGTTGGTCGTATGAGTTCAAAGCATACATATGTAAATCAGTTAGCCAAGCTGGAAAAATGAATTAGTCAAACTTGATAATAGATCTATCTATGTTGCACAACGTTTCGCCAACAAGTTGTAACATTTAACAACGTTTGCCGCTACAGATGTGAACTGAGCGCCTGCCTAGGCTCACGGCAGAGGCTGAAGCGGAAAGATTCGATGTAATAGAATTGTTAAAATATTCATGATTTATATCAGCGAAAATTGTTACTGATATTGTAAAGCAAACGAACAGAAAAAAATTAAAAGATGTTCACGAAATAACTATAACAACATTCACACAATGTGAGGCATGCCACACAAGCCAAACAAGATGAACGGATGGACGGACAGAGTGGAGTTGTGTGTGTGTGTGTTGAGCACTTGTGGCGCGAGATTCTCAGATTAAGATGAGATTTTGCTTCGCTTTTGATTTCGGTGTCTATGAATCTTATTTTGTTGTTGCTGTTGGTCTGAAATTTATGTTGTCACAATTGGTTAGCACACTGCTAATAATGTCAGGCAATTTATGCGTTTTTTTGCGGGCAAGAATTTTTTTATTATGTGAGCTGTGCAACTTCCCAAAACAAGAGTTATTAAAGAGGGCTTTTTGTTTGTATGTTAATGAGGTTGGAAAAGGGATTGTCTTCTTTGGTTGTCTGTTTCAAAAAGAGTAATTAAAGTCAATTGCCTTGATGAAAATGTCACATCTATTGTGTGCTACAAAATCTAATTTTCTGGCCAATACAATGGTAAATTAATGGCTAAACATTATTCCTCCAGCCAAGCCAGACTTAGCTCGTTTGGCATTGTAATTTGAAGTCGCGACATAGTTTTTTGGAACTGAGTTGTTTTTTTAATAATTTATATTTAAATTTGATTAGTGCTGGTTTTTCATGTTAGCAATTGCTTATTGCATTTGTCGATAGGTGGTCTGGTCTTATCTCTCTCTCGTTGGTTCAATTTAAAAATCGTATTAATTTGATTGGCTCATTTAATTGGGAAATTGGAATTTTAAGTGTCTTTATGCTAATTTGATGATACTATACGAGTATAAATTGGTTTGCCGGCTAATCTCCAACAAGTACGGGTAGATAGCAGACTTGTGTGCGTTGTGTAAACGAAAGACTTAAGACACAAGCGCTTGCTATGGACTGTAAGGCGAATGGAGGCAAAAGTTTGGAAATGCCCCAAGACATTTTCAGGAAAATATTGATATTCCTAAGCATGGATTGCCTTGACTTTCTACTGTGAACAATAGATAACAAAGTTTTTTTATTTTTTATTTTGAAATGAAAGATATGGAAATGTGAGATTATTGTATTGTCTTTAGAATAGAGTAGATTGGGATAAATTTTAAAAATAAACCGAAAATCCGAATAACCGGTTACAAAAACCGAATAACCGGTTACAAAAAACCCGAGTAACCGGTTACAAAAACCGAATTGGATTTTCTGAAAAAAATGTCTGATTTTAAGGCCAAAAAGTGATTAGGCGATAGACTCAATGTTCAGAGTTATTGGAGGAAATATTAAATTAATTTGTAATAATCTCTGCGAAATTCAAAAAAAAAAAACGAGTAACCGGTTACAAAAACCGGATTGGATTTTCTGAAAAACAAGTCTGATTTTAAGGCCAAAAAGTGATTAGGCTATAGACTCAATGTTCAGAGTTATTGGAGGAAATATTAAAATAATTTGTAATAATCTCTGCGAAATTCGAAGCAAAAACAATTTAATTTAATAAAGATACCTTAAGTTTATGAAAACTATTTCCAAAAGATGCGTTTCTGATGTAAATTTCCAGACGATTTGCTAACTTCATCTACGGAGAGCTTTCATGTTACTGTGTAAATAGACCATATCTATATTAAATTGTAATATCTTTGCTGGAATAGACTAATTTGGGATACATTTGAAAAAGAAACCGAATAACCGGTTACAAAAACCGAATAACCGGTTACAAAAAACCGAGTAACCGGTTACAAAAACCGAATTGGATTTTCTGAAAAACAAGTCTGATTTTAAGGCCAAAAAGTGATTATGCGATAGACTCAATGTTCAGAGTTATTGGAAGAAATATTAAATTAATTTGTACCTATCTCTACGAAATTCGAAGCAAAAACAATCTAATTTAATAGAGATTCCATAAGTTTATGAAAACTATTTCCGAGACATGGAGTTCGGATGTAAATTTCCAGACGATTTGCTAACACCATCTACGGAGAGCTTTCATGTTACTGTGTAAATAGACCATATCTATATTAAATTGTACTGTCTTTGTTGGAATAGACTAATTTGAGATATATTAGAAAAATAAACCGAATAACCGGTTACAAAAACCGAATAACCGGTTACAAAAAACCGAATAACCGGTTACGAAAACCCGCATAACTTTATTGGAAAAGGCGAAAAGTTTATTGAATCGAAATTTTTGGAAATTTTAAATTTCATTTAAAAAAGGGGACAGGCACATTTTTTGAATTTTGAAAATTATTTTTTATGTTTTGCCAAACAAAAATGATTTAGAACTATATCATTTACTTCGAACATGTTTGCAAAAACAAATGGATAGTTGATTGGATAAATGTTATAGTGTAAAGGCACCTTTTTACAATTGTTCGTCGCACAAGTGCTTTTAAGGATAAAGTGCTTAAAGCAAAGTTCTGGCCCAATAACTGACTTAATCCATAAAAACGTTTTCCAATAAATGATTGCCAATATTCGATAACATTTTTATTTATTGAATATAAAATGCTTTGTGATGCACTCCGTGTCGTATCACTATCATCATTTGGACCACACCTTTTATCACTTTGGCTTAGTCGGCTATTCAAAGAAATCCGAATTCCATACATTTGACTATCGATTTGATAGATAAATTCATTTATCATCAGCTTTGCGTTTTAATTCATTTACAAATTTGTATCATCATCGTCGTCATAATTATACTCAAACTGTTGCCACCGCGTGAGAAATATTTTGATTGAAACTCTGGCAGACACATTCACATTAACATAAATAATTCGTTAAGCTTTCATTCATGACACTCTAGCCAACGATAACATTTATTGATTGCATTAAAATCAATCCCGGTGCAAAAAAACAACACGAAATGACTGCCTTGAAGCGTGTCTCTGGGTTTTGTCAAACACCTTGCGGCATTGATGGCTACTGGTGCTCAATATATTGCTGATCACTAAATTATTAGTTTTCGCCTTTTATCGGCGGGTTTTATTTCTCGTCTATGCACAAATTAATGTAAATATTATGCTGCATAAAATCGAAAATCATTAACACCAAGTGTTTAAAACCTCCAAACGCCGTACTAAATTAAATATTAATTTAATTCCATTTAAATCTATCCAGTTTCTGGTTTGGCTCGATTTGCAAAATTTACAACGCCAACACAATGGTAACGAGACCAGAAATATGCGAGCAGCCTGCTGGCCTTTTGACATGAACTTGAACTTTAATTTATGATTGTTTAATTTGTAAAATATAAATCATGTCATTTTTGTCGCGCGCGGATTCACATAAAGAGACTGAACAAAAACGACGTCATTGAAACATGACAGTGAGAAATTGCTCAGTTATTAATTATGTGGTGTAGGGAGTTGGTGGTGTTGTTGTTGTTGCTGTTGTGCCTGTCCCCCTTTTGTTTCGTGGCGGCTACCTGAACAGGAAAAAATTACAAATGCATAAGATATTGATTTAAACAACTTTGCTTTTTTGGTATTGAGTGTTGAGTGGTGGTGGCGGCGATGCTATTTCAAGTCGGAAATGTTGGGGTTAAATTATGTTCGAACGGGTTTCGTTTTTTGAGGGTGAATAATTATGATAAGATGTTATAAATACACTGCATTTTTTCGATGATTTCGTAATGATTAGATGAGATTACGAAACATGCGTGAAACATGTGGTCAAAACCCGATTGATCTGAAAGCTAATAAAAAAATGTCTAGGCATTTCTTGAAGAGGGTGAAATATTAAATTTATAGCGCATTGAAAATTATTTCAAAATTTAAGGCCAAGAAATATTTACACCTAAGACTTAAGGCGACAATTTTTGTGGAGATCAAATTAATTTGAAGCACATCAGAAATTAAAATTTTTGATTTTTCAAAATTTCTCAAAAACAAATGAAGTAAGAAGAAAGATTTAAAAACCAAAAATGTCTAAACATTTCTTGAAGAAGAAGAAATATTTAAATTAAAGCGCATAACGAATATAAATGTAATGCCAATAAATGTCTACACCAAAGCCTCAAGACGACAATTTTATGGGGAAGATATCAAATTTTTTATTTTAACATTTCATTTAAGAAATTTAATTTTCTTTGAAATCTTATTTTTATAATGAAACAAGTGATCTTAAAGCCAAAGCATTTAAATATTTCATTTAAATCGCATAAAAAATGAAAATTTAAATTTAATGTCACTAAATGTCTACACCAAAGACTCAAGATGACAATTTTATGGGGAAAGGATTAATTTGAAGCGCATAAAAATGAAAATTTAATTGTCATTTTGGGAATTTTATTTTTTTTTTTTTTGAAATCTTATTTTTATAATGAAGACATTAGCAAAAACAAGTGATCTTAAAGCCAAGAAATGTCTAGGCATTTAAATATTTAACTTAAATCGCATAGAAAATGAGAATTTAAATTTAATGCCAATAAATGTTCGTTGGTGTAAACATAACTCATGGCGAGTAAATTAAATGGGGAGTAAATTAAATTTACACAATAAATTTATATTACTGTGTAAACAGACCACATCTAAATTAAATTGTATTGTCTTTGATGGAATAGACTAATTTGGGATATATTAGAAAAAGAAACCGAAAATCCGAATACAAAAACCGAATAACCGGTTACAAAAACCGAATAACCGGTTACAAAAACCGAATAACCGGTTACAAAAACCGAATTGGATTTTCTGAAAAACAAGTCTGATTTTAAGGCCAAAAAGTGATTAGGCGATAGACTCAATGTTCAGAGTTATTAGAGGAAATATTAAATTAATTTGTAATAATCTCTACGAAATTCGAAGCAAAAACAATGTAATTTAATAAAGATACCTTAAGTTTATGAAAACTATTTCCAAAAGATGCGTTTCTGATGTAAATTTCCAGACGATTTGCTATCTTCATCTACGGAGAGCTTTCATGTTACTGCGTAAACAGACCATATCTATATTAAATTGTACTATCTTTGTTGGAATAGACTTATTTTTGAGATATATTAGAAAAATAAACCGAAAAACCGGTTACAAAAACCGAATAACCGGATACAAAAACCGAATAACCGGTTACAAAAAACCGAGTAACCGGTTACGCATAACTTTATTGGAAAAGGCGAAAAGTGTCTTGTATTATCATTGCTTCAATGGCCAACGAAATCGAAATTTTTGGAAATTTAAAATTTCATTTTATTAACAGTTTTTTTTGGAGAATTATTTTTTATGTTTTGGCAAACAAAAATTATTTAGAACTACATCAATTACTTGTAAAATGTTTGCAAAAACAAAAAAAAAAAACAAATTGATAGTTGATTTAAATTTAATGTCAATAAATTTGTATGCCAAAGACTTAAACGGACTATTATGCGGAGTAAATAAAATTGAAGCACATTTGATTAATTTTTTGTATATTCATTATAATTATTAATGTTTTCTTTGAAATCTTATTTTTAAAATGAAAACTGTGTCAAAAACAAACGAAATAAAGTGAAATGAAATGTATTTAATGTATAGCCCCCTATTAAATTTAAAAAGGGTTACTGCAAACATTTCGATTTTCGAAATAAAAACAATTGCATTTAATATTATCTAAAAATAAACTCCTTTCAAGATTAATTAAACATTTCGATTTTCGAAATAAAAACAGTTGCATTTAATATTATCTGAAAATAAACTCCTTTCACGATTAATTTCTTCGTATAATAGTCAAACTATGCTATATGAAATACATTAGAAAGGGTAAGATATTTGTTGACTCATTTTGATTTTTCAATATTAAGCAATTACTTCCGAAAACCCCAAATATATCTCTACTTGGATCTCTGGTTATTATCTCAAATTTGTCTTTAGTTAACTCTGTACACAGCCATGGACTTAAATCTGCCAAGGAATTGTCTTTGCTTTTCTTTTGTGCAAACAAAAGACTTAAGACACAAACCTCAAATGAATTGTTTCGCCCGCCATTAAATTTAATGTGGCATTGATAAACCTCTAGGAGGAGGAGGTTGGTAGGGGTGGGTGTGTGTTGTTGTTACTTTCGTTATTCTATCAAATTTCCTTGGCTGATCACGATTCCAAACAAAAGACTTAAGCCAATAAAACTTGCAGTGAACCTTTCATTCCATGATCATGATGATGATGATGATGGCTGCCTTAACGCCTCTACATTCAGTGCGCCGAATTTTGCTGCATTGTTTTGTCATAATGCTGACTAAAGCTAACTTTATTAACTTTTATGAGCTTAAGTGGCATGTATGTATGAATGCCATCATAATTCATGGCGTCTAAGGTTTCGCTTTCATAAACCATCCAAGTGGTTTTCCGTGATTTAGGTAAATGGTAGCCAAAGCTATTAACGGCACGAGTCTAAGGCCATTTATTTGGGCTGTTGCACGCCCCCACCCCCACCATCAAAAACAAATGACCATCTTTTGTTTGCACCATGGACGTTTTTCTTTTTTTTGGAAATATCTAATATTAGATCAAGTGTGGCTGAATATTGTAGAAAGTGGAGATTGACTTTATTTAAAATTAAAAAGTGCCAAAAAGTATACCCAAAATGACCATCTTTTGTTCAAATACCAAATGTTAGAGTAACTCTTTTTAAATTTTTTAAAATTGCCAGAGAGTAACAGGCTGTTCAAACCCAGGATGATATGATCTTAAAAGGAGAAAGCTTTCTAAAGAGTATAAAAATGACTAGTATTTGTCGAAGAGGAAGGGTGTTTGCTAAATGTCTTCTTTATGTCATAGCTTTTTGATATTCCTTTTCCTATGATTTTTTTATTTGATAGAAGTTTGACCAAAAGTAAGGTTTGCAAATAGGTTATCCTATTCCAAACTTCTTTTGAGGAAAAAGTGACTTGGTGTTTATATATTACTTATCATTTATAGAAGCGTATAGAAAAACGAAATTGGAATGGTTGATGATATACTAAGGGTTGAATTTAGAATTCGAAGTCATCAACGGAAAGACAGGATTTTAAAATTATATTTAAACTTCCTTTCTTGTTATTGTTCATTTGAAAGAAGTTTGGCTTAGCTGCCCAAACGAGAGGTTTAGGTATAGATACTCCCGAGGATTTCAGATCATTTGAGGCAGAAGAGATTTATAAACACCACATATTTATCATCATTTGCGAAAGCCTTTGGAAGGACGAAATTTTATTTTTTGTTGATGAAGTGGGAGTTTGAATACATCAAGGTCTAGTCAGCAGCTTGCCAGAAAAACTATATGATTTTAAGTATATATGTGATATTCCTCTTCCTGTGATTTTTTCATTAGCTAGAAGAGATATTCCGAATGAGAAGTCGAGGAATCTATTCCTAAACTCTTCTACTCCTGAAGATGTGAGAACTTTGGGAAAGAATGTATTTATAAACACCACGTATTTATTATCATTTTAATGCCATGCCAAGGCTTGAATTTAGAATTGGAAGTCATCAATTTTTTAAATATAAAATATTTTTAAAATATAAAATATTTATATTATTGATTCCTTGAATTGGTTTTGATTTGAACTAGGATATTATCCTGACTTAAGACATTTTATAGAATGAAGGAATCTTAAAAATAAATATTTAAAATATTTATTTTCAAGATTCCTTCAATTATTAAATATTAAAAATCCATTAAAAATTTATCAATTGAAGAGAGGGTTTTAAGAAATCAAAATAAAAAAATATTTTCAAGATTCCTTCAATTGTTCTATTTCAAATTTTATTAATTGTAGGGGGGGTGTAAAAAATCATATTTGGAAAATATTTGAAATATTTATTTTGTTGAATCCTTGAATTATTTTGGGATATTGTCCTGGATTAAATGCTTTTTTGCATTTATGATTTATAGAAGACAAATTTATTTACCAAAGGAATTTGGTTTAAATTGTTTCCGAAAATGCTTTGCTAAATGCTGGAGAAATGTTGAGGGCAACATAAAATCCAAGAAATCAAAAGGAAGAGACAGTTACAGACACTTCTTATCTTGGAAAATAGTCAATAAATCAAAAGACTTAAGGCGCAAACACAGGAAACGGTTGACTTTCACAGTCGCTATAAAGACTTTTACTAGCACTCTCTCTTTCTCACTCGGCTTCTCTGCCTCTCTGGCTCTTTCACTATACTCTGCGTAAACAAAAGACTTAAGACACAAACGGTTTAAGGCAACCTTTCGCTTTCTGTTAAGATAAATGCACTTTATCACTTTTTTCTTCAAACTAATATTTTTCAAATTGTTTTCATGTCCTTTGAATGTTTTTGAGATTTTCTATTTTTTTCTTAGTTTTTGAAATTTTAATATTTTTTATACAATATTTTTTATTTAATATATTTATACCTTCATTGTTGTATATTCAAAGTTTAAGTTAAAGGATCACACACAAAAAGTTTTTTTTGCTCTTTAGTTTGTTGTTCTTCTTGTGAAGATGGTTGAATGGGATTTGATACTGTAACAATTTTGTAGGCTGCTATTTATATTTGAACCAACTAACGTTAAGAAAATACAAAATCTCAAAATCACACAGACGAAACAAAAAAAAAGAAGCCACAACAACAAAAGCACCAACAAACGAAGCGAAAACATCACAAGAGAAGATACACTTACGCTGCGGCTGCTGCTGCGAAACATGAAGTGCGGTCTGCACAAGCACATGTCGATGTTGTTGTTGCTGTTTTCTTAGTTTTCAAAAACAATATCAAAGTTGAAAAATTCGCGCCAAAATCAAAAAGTCTTTTTCTCTATGTGTTGCTGTTGTTGTTGTTGTTTTCGTTGTGTGTTCAAGCACTTGCAAAGAGAACTACTCCAGTGTTTTGACAACATCATTGCCGCCTCATACAATCGACCGAACAACCGACCAACCGACCTCTCCCCTTGTAAAGTGTTTTAGAAAAACCACAACAACAACGAGGAAAACACAGTCTCTGTACTCAGAAGCGCTATAAAGCAGCACGAGAATCTGTGAAACTAAGCCACAGCAATAGCATCAGCAACAACAACAACTAATAATGAAACGTTTTTTGGTACGTTTGTTTTACTGGCAGCGCATCGCGGATCGCCTCGCAGCAAAACAAACAAAACCCTATAAAAATGCATTACCTTCCATTTATTTTTTTTTTGTTTTGTTTTGAAAATCTCAAAATTTCTGTGTTTGTTTCAAATGAGCTTTAGATAGATTTGTATTTTGGCAAACTTTCATTAAACAACCAAGATATCCAATAGCAACTATCGAGCTAGAAACAACAAACTATAATACGAGGGTCGTCACCTGGCGACAGAGAAAGACGACATTCAAAATAAAAAATTTTTCGAAAACTTTAAGGAGTTTTCAATGGGGATGGTCGGATGTTAAATTTGAATAATATAAGCCGCGAAGTTGCTGTTTTATTATGAAGGATCTTGTGTGATATATAATATCGTACAATTGGCCGAGGATTCATTGGTTGGGACGCTTCCGATAGATCCAATTTTCAATTAATCACGTCGAATTTGAACGATGGCTGGGGTTATTTTGCCTTTGAGGCCAGCGGTCGTTTATGGCTTATATAGCGGCGACTTAATAAAATCCGACAAGAAAGAGTCTAACTGGACCAAATCGCACGATTTCGTTCACATCATATCTGAGTGATATAACGATGTTATCTAATAGATTGTTGCAAATGGCTGTGTGTGGCTCGTATGACCATTCTGTTGGAACCACATGACGTTGGTTTTTCTGTCCTACCCAACAATTATTATTATTATATTTTGCTATTTTTGAATTTTAGTATTATACAGTATATACTGGCTATTAAGTAGTCAAGCTCGCGGATCTTGACCTTATGTGTGTCCAATGTCAAATGAGAAGTGTATACAGAGTACAAAATGTCAGATTAGCAGGCCGTCTGTCGGGCTCAGGGTGAATATTTTCTTTGTAGCAAATTTGTACTATTTGTATTATGAAAATTCCAAACAAATAATACGAAAATTTGTCCTCTGTTTTGGTAGAAATTTTCTATGAAATTTCGGTCAAATTTGTATGGAAATTATACGAACTTTTTTCTGCTATTTTCATGTGTATCCATTGTATTTCATATTTGTAGCGCTTTCATATGAATTACAAAATATTTTGTTCTCTTCCTGTCTTTTTTTATATTCATTCTTCATTATTTACATAATTTGATTTTTTTGGGATATTTGCAAATAAAAAATATTCTAGTCTTTTAGCAACATTTCCTTAATTACACTATGCAAGAAATTTTTGTCGATGGGCTATGTATATGTGTACATGTACATTTCTGATGTATATTGGTCTTTCTAAATTCTAACATCGTTTTCGAATACCAATGTATATAAAAATTGTATTGATTGTTAGTGGTATGTATGGTTGACCTTTTTGATGTGTTGCGTTTTGTATTTTGTTCGGCTTGAGGTCAGTTTTTTCAAATAATAAAACAAAAATGACTATTTTATTATTTTCTTGTTTTTTATTTCCCAATATTTCGACCAACTCCGTTGGTCATCTTCAGGGGTCTATTACAAAGAGAGAGTGGCAGGAGAATTTTCCTATTGTGAAAAACTTTTTAAAAATGTAAATATAAATATTGTGATATTTTTTGATTGTTAATGCTTGTAACTTGTAATTGAATAATTTGTGTTTTTTGTAATAGACCCCTGAAGATGACCAACGGAGTTGGTCGAAATATTGGGAAATAAAAAACAAGAAAATAATAAAATAGTCATTTTTGTTTTATTATTTGAAAAAACTGACCTCAAGCCGAACAAAATACAAAACGCAATTGTATTGATTTTTTATACCCTCCACCTCCAGGATGGGGGTATACTAACTTTCTCATTCCGTTTGTAATACCTTGTAATATGGACTTGAGACCCTATAAAGTATATATATTCTTGATAGTCATAAAATTCTAAGACGATCTAGACATGTCCGTCCGTCCGTCTGTCCGTCTGTTGAAAGCACGCTAGCATCTAAACGAAAGGAGCTAGAACGTTCAAATTTTCCATTAATGCGTCTTATAGTCGTAGATCGGTTGGGATTGAAATGGGGCGAAATCGGCTCAAAGGGAAAAATTTTTCGCTCACAAGGACTAAAAATACCCATAATAAGCCCTAATATTTTAGCGTATTTAAGCATGTGTTTTGAATATGTCTGTTTATATTTGCTTGATATTTGGTATGCGGATTTCCCTTATAGCAAAAACGTGCACCATAAAGTGATTCTTATTTCTTGGGGGTGAAATGGGGCAAAAAAGGGATAAAAATGGTACATATTAAATGACAACAGCTAGAAACACGAAATTCGGTGTGTACATTCCTCTAATTGAGTAGATACATAATATAAAAGTATTTTTTCCAAATTCGTACTTTTAAGGGGTAAAATAGGAATAGAGGGATAAAAATGGTACCAACCAAACGGCTGTACCTAGAATAATGAAATTCGGTGTATACATTTGCATAGATAAGTAAAATACACAGATTTTTCAAAATTCGTACTTTTTGGGGTTAAAATGAAAAAGGGGATAAAAATAGTACCAATCTAATGACCGCAGCTAGAGTCATGAAATTCGGAGTATACATTCCTCTGACTGCGTAGACACGGAAAATAGACGAATTTTTCGAAATTCGTACTTTCAAGGGATACAATGGAACAGAGGGATAAAAATAGTACCAACTAAACGACTACAGCTAGAATGATAAAATTCTAATTACGTAGAAATGTCAAGGGGGTAAAAATGGTACCAACCAAATGGGCGCAGCTGGAATCATGGAATTCGGTGTATACATTCCTCTGACTGCATAGACACGCAAAATAAAAAGTTTTTTTTTTTTCCAAATTCGTACTTCTTCTTTTACGGCAAAAATTCGTTGAATCATGAAGTTAGGTTATTTTGCACTATGTACGTCTGATAATGGATTTTCAAAATTTGTACTTTTGGAATTAAAATAGAATGGAAATACAACCAACTGTAGCGCCCACTATCTACCAATATTTATGGCTTTGAAAATATAAATATAAGAATATTTATATTTTGAATTGACGTATTGGTAGCATTACCTTATAAGCGTGGTTTGAAATAATTAAAATATTATATTTATTTTACAATAAGTTATATTAGTTTTATTTTAACCAATGGTCAATTTGGGTTTAATGGGAGAAAACTCATCGAGCTCACTAATTAGGCGTATGCTCACAGTGATTATAAATACTATATCAACTATCATATACACATATAGCTGATTCCGATCATGTACTATTTTTGTGGGAGGTACCTGAAAGGGCGTGTCCATTCATGAGAAAAAAATGTGCAATAAAATGGCACTGTTGCGAAAGTTCCATATGAAATTTCGACCAAAAATTTTGTATGTGATTTTTTTATTTTTGTGTGATTATCACATTTATTTTATCATTTACATTCTGTTGCATTCCACAGGGGGGCTGTTTAATTTTCAGCGTTTCGATATGACATTTGAAATTGTTCGCTCTGTTCCTGTATTTAATTCGTATTTTGATGTTGGGACTTAATTTTTTTGAGCTTAATTCTTGAAATTATTTTTTTAATTATGGAAGATAATCGAGTCCAATTAAATCTACATTAGCCAAGGTATATCAAATTCAAGGCTTTTCTTGTTTTGGATATTTCCAAGTAAGTTTATAGTGTTTTTTGGCAATATTTTCTTATTTCATGGAACGTGATGTACTATTCAGTGTTGTTGTTTTATTATTTTTTTTTTGTATTTTTCCAACTTTAATTCCCAACCAATATTCTTTAATAATTCACGTGTTGGTACGTCTTTAATTAGGATGATTTAATTTTATTAACCCGGATGAGTTTCAAAGTTGGGGGTCGAAAATAGAGTACGACTGCCTAATTTCGGGACAACAACTGTAATAATTTATTAAAATCGAACAAATGGCAATATAATGATTGACCCTTAGGAACAATCTCGAAAAAAAAAATGCGAAAAAAAATATTTTTAAATCCTTAAAAAATAGAAAATTCTGAATCTTTCCAGGCTTTTGAACAAAAAATTTAAAAAAGCAATATTTGAACAATCTTCTGCGTCTTCTAAGAGGGTCATAACTTCTATATTTTCATATGCCATTTACATGTAGACATTGTTTTCTTCGTTACAATGTTTACTATTAAAAAAATAAGACAAAATATTTTTTCAATATATTCAATATATATTTTTGATGGATTTTTTTCATGCGAGGAAAAAAAAACGGATTTCTTTCAAAAAATATTTTTTTCTGAATTTTTTGTACACTGTTTTCCGATGTTTTTCTATTTTTTATGGATTTTTTCAAGTCAAAAGTAATGAGTTTTTTCCGAATAAAAATATTATATGTATCGGACTTGTATTTCGAAAATGAGAGTAAAAAATTAAAAGTACCTTTGGCGAAAATTAGAATTTTAGTAAAAATTAAAAAAAATGTTTCCATAAAATATTTTTTAATATCTTTTAGAGTTTAAAAAAATAGAATAGAAATTAGAATACCTCAGAAAATGTTATATAGGATCCGCCAAATAACTTTTTTTGAAAATGCTATAAAAAAACTACCGAATATTTTCTCAAATTTATTTTTTTATTTGAAAGTACAATCCTTCCGGTTAATAATGGAAAATAAATTCATTCAAATGGCTGCTGAGGGCACCCCACAAATAATAGTCCAACAGTTGAAAAGTTGAAAAAAAAACATTAGATGGCGGAACCTTTACATAGCCAAAAATTTTGTTATCACAATATTGGTAACGAAAATTAAATAGTTATATCTTGTATCGAATAAAATTTGCTAAAATACAGAAAAAATCGGAAATTGCTGTTTTCAGGATATTCCAGAATTAAAGATATATTTAATTATTGGAGTCCTTGAATTACAAGGACATATCACTCTTGTATACACAAAGATGAAATGATGCCAAGATCATTTTAATCTGAAGACGAGTTCAAATGTTGTTTAATCATTAACGAAACTTTGGACCATTGTAAAACTCGATCCAAGTACTACTTTGACTTCAGGTCAAATATCTTATTACCCACAAGAATGGCTCTAATAAATGTTCCACATTTCAAAACCATAGGGGATGAATATTCAAAACTATAGTCTGTTTGTTAGAGTTCCCCTTTTAGCCACAACTGTTGCAGTTGCCCTCGTACAAAGCAGCCCCACCGTCGACTTAATAAAACAAATAAGCAATGCGGGAGTAATTTAAACATCACTATAACATAAAACATGTCTACAAACATTATTGTCGACTACTACAGCAGACGCAACAACAACAAAACAAGACGAGATGTTGCTGCCGCTGCTGTTCGATGTTGATGATGTTGCTCTCATTAGTAATGCTGTTGCCATGATTGTCTCGCCAGTGCTGTTGTTTAAGCTGCAATACCCATTGTACGTTGCTTGTATGTACACAATGTTATACACCTTTCGAAAAAAAATATAAAAAAAAAATACAAAAAAAAACTACAACCAAAGAGTTCTTATGACCGGGTCCTAACATTCCCCCCCCCCCCCCCCTTCATCACCCCTTTGCATTGTAGCTTCAATGAAATTAATCATCATCACCTCAGAGTGTGGCTCACTGGCTGGTTGACTGCCATGAATGGGAGAGTTAACTGCTCTCTCCCGAAATACCCGCCACAATAGCTAAACATTTAGCGGATGGCGGTGAGCGGAATTAGTTCAAAAAGCTGTGGTTAATTTATTAGCGGTTGGTTCTTCGCTGTTGTTGTGGCTCTGCAGTAGTAGTTGACTTCCACCAAGAGATCTGCAAATCTCCAATGACGTAAACAATAGTAGTTTTTTTTTCAAACTCCATAACGCGGAGAGGGCAGAGCATACTCCACTCCCAGCTGAGATAAACGACTAGGTAGGTCTTTGTTGTTGCTCTTGTTGTCGAATGGTCTTTGTGTGAGCATTGTCATTTGGGAGTTTGGAGCACTCCACTCCAATTGGTGGCACGCATCTTCATTCATTTGCCATACGGCAAACGGAAGAAACACAACGGCTGGGTGGGTTGTTTTAGACAAGGCGGATGGATGGCAGTTGGTTGTTTAAAAAACGTGGAAATCGAAAAAACGCGTTCGTTGCTTAAGTCTTTCGTTTGGGAAGCAAAGGATAGGGCTTCGATAAATCTAGTGTTGTGTTTTCTTCGAAGGATATTTCAAAATGAAAACAAAGAGTGTCCATCGGCCTGTATTCAATGAAATTATCTCTCATTTGTGGCTTGTTGTGTTTATTGGCAGCTAAGGCTAAGCTGTGGTTCTTTTTCTTAAAAATCGTGCTTTTTTAAGGCAAAACAAAAACATTTGGCTGGTGTGGTCTGCGTAAAGCAAACAATGCTTCTTTCTTAAGTCTTTTGTTTCCAGAAATCTTTTGAGAAAAATGAAAAAATCGCTCTTAACAGACTTTTGTCTTTTATGATTGATGTAAAACAAACAGGCATATTTAAGGACAGGGATTTTTTTGAGGTTTTGGTTTGATTGATTGAGACTGAAAACACATTGATTGGAATTTAAAAATGAAACTGCAAGTAAGACGAAAACCGACTAAAAATGCACATTCCTTTCTTAGATATTTCGTTGCGAAGCGATTCAAATAAAGTAAATGGATATGATTGCTTTTATTTTTTATCTCTGAAATGATGTGCATTTTCTTAAATGTTTAATTAAATTCTTTTGTTCCACAAATATGGTTCCAATAATTTAGAAGTTTTTTCTTAAACATTTTTGATTAAAAGTGAAATAACAAAGTTAACTAAACAAAGTCGACAAATTTTACTTCTTAGTGATTTTGAAGTTAACTAAGCAAAGTCGACAAAGTTCACTTCTTAGTGATTTTGTTTCGAATGGTCTTTATAAAGTAAAATTTGTGAAAAATTTATTTGTTTTGAATATTTTCTAAAATCTTTAAGGGAAGTGTAGTCTTTGTGATAATATTATTGCGATATTGATTAAGAATCCTCTTACACTGCAATTGATTAAAAAAAAACCAAGAGAGAAAACATCAACGTTAAAAAATATTAATTTAAAAAGCAGAGCAAAAATCATCCTTTGCACTTTGTAATTTGTTTTATTTTTTTTTTGGTTTGTCTTATTTCGGTCTGTAATCAATAGTTGATTTGAACTGGGCTATTGTATTGGCTTTGTAAATAAATTTGTAAATAAAATGGCATTCCAGGACAATATTCCAATACATATCAAAGTCTAAGTTAACAGAACTAGATGTTAAATTATTTCAAAAATTATTTTCAATACTTATTCGCAACCTATGATTCCGGTATATAAAAAAAGTCAAATAAAAAGGGAGAATATTTGTTAAAAATACTTAAAATTCCATGTTTCTATCTGTATCACTTTAACATTAACAAACATTTCAAATTTCCCCCTTCGTTTAGTTTATTCATGTTTTAATTTTTTTTTCGTTAAAGCTAAACTAATACAGATATCAGCATGCTATTTGAAGTATTTTTAACAGATATTATCCTCTTTAATTTGATAAGTATACCGGTATCATAGGGTGTGAATAAGTATTTGAAATAATTATTGAAAATGTGTATCCTTTGCGACTTTATAGTCCTGTGGCACAGGATGAGGAAATGGAAAACAAAAAACGCCAATTAACTCCATTTTGTCTATAGATTCATATTTACATGTGTCATCCAAGTGCAACGACTTTTTTAATTGGTCTTTCTTTAAAGGTCTTGACTTTCCTTGTTTTGTATATTCTGCAAATATGACAAAATTTATGCCATCTTGAGCCACCGTCATCTCAGTTCAGGCTTGCAGATGAAGTTTTTCCATGTCCTCAATGTAGCCATGAAACATCCACAACCAAAGCAATCACAAAATTTGATACGTTTATAAACGGGCAATATTTTGATTATGAATTTGCTTTATTTAAAATATAAATTTTTAATTAATTATAAATTATTATAAATTATTTTCAATGCTTTTTTGTTGAAGTTATTTTTTGTTTTCCAACTTTATTATAATTTCTCTTCTGTGATTCGGATATTTTGTTAAAAAGCGACGCAAAGCCTTCTCAAAATCTTAATAAACACCCCGGGTAACAAATGCAACGACGACATTTGTAAATAAATTTTAATTCTATAAAATATAGATTCAAAAATATGTTGAGTAAGGAGAAACAAATACTAAAAATTTTTCTATGTACATACTTCGAATATCCTCCAAATATTTTTATGAAATCATCACGAAAATCGCCTGTCCCCATTTAATATTAGTACTTTTGTACCGTCATAAAATCCGCATTGGTTGGGGACAATTCCCCACATCTGGCAATCCGGTCTCAATGTTTAATCTGTTTAAAAAAATCTTGTACTTTAAAATAAAAAAATCAATCTAAAAATAAATATAAAACTTCCATTTTAAAGATTAATCGCATAAAAGATTCAGATTTTATTAATTCCTTTAAACATAAACATTTGAATATAATCTGACGACTAATTTCTAGTCTATATAACTTTATTTCTATTTTTATCAATCAATATTTATATTCTCCCAAAAAATGAATATGGGCAAAAGTTCACAGCAAAGATACCGAGTGCACTATGGTCCCAAATCCATTTTTGGCATAAACTATAGGAAGAAAAAAAGGTTAAAGGTTTTTATATTTTCTTGAAGGCAACACTCCGAGCAAGCAAGAACGTGTAGGGGGGAAAATAAGTGGCAACACTGTTAGTCTGGCGGGCTTTCTAAGTTGAAAGTATAGGAACGTTTAATTAATTCGGGATCAATCAAAACTGTGTTTGAATTATATTAAAAGAAAGTGGGAAAAGGGAAATTAATAAATAGAACATATATGAGTCATTCCATGTCAAGCGGCACGGTTTTTGATCTCGATATTTGGATTTGTCATATACCTTGTGTTTATGAACTAATGAAAATATTATAATTTTGATGATTTTTCACTGTAATTCTAGTTGAATTTGTAAAAAAAAATCGAAAAAATCATAAAAAATAGAAGCCATCATTTCACCACTTTCAAACTCAAATAGACCTAAGCACTCTACTTTAAAATTTCAACCAAAATGGATTAGTGTAATCATATCGAAAATCAAAATAAAAGAATAAAAATTGCAAAAAAAAAATAAAAAATCTTACCCTGCTATAACACACCACTTCAATATTTTAAAACTAATTGAAATTACCTTCAAAACATATTAAAATTGTTAAGTAATTCAGGAATTACAGGCGATTGAATGAACATACTTTTTTGAAAAAGTAGTATTTTTCACTGTTAAATTGGTCATAACCCTTGAAAAAAATTTTCAATTTTTTTTTTCCAAAAATACGTATACAATATTTTTATGAGAAGAATACAAACACAAATTTTCAAAACAATCGTAGCTATCGTGGTCAAAAACCGTACCGCTTGACATGAAATGGCTCATATGCATTTCGTCAACTGAAATGCAAAAATACGTAACATCAATAAATCGCAAATCGAGTTTTGTATTGACTGCGGTACAATTGACTAAATTACACAATATGATAAAATTGTAGATATTTGTGCCAAAAAGTAAAGGTTTTATAATGAAAATCATCAAATAATTCCTTTCTTAAAGTAGCGAAATTTTGGCTTCCACAATTAAATTTACATTTTTATTTTTTTTTGATATTTGCATATGACTGAACTACATAATATCAGAAAATTATTGTTATATTCATACCTTCAAAACTCAAGAATTTATTAACACAATATGAACTTAAATAATTGAACGCTTTTGTTTCGCTTCTCCTGAAAATTTATGGAAAATGTGGATTTCGTCATTTTGCATTTCAGGTGATGTTATGGAAAATGCAAATCAGTTTATATCTTTTCCAACATTGTTCTTGACGTCATTCTTGAGTGTTGTTATTATATTATATTTTTGCTTAAAAAATTGTGTTTGGGCTTGAACGTGTATGCCTTTTTGCGAGAACATCGCCACCTCGCCGACATTTTCTCGTTAAACTATCGCAATTGTCAGCTTATGGACCTTGTGGCAGAGTTAAATTCCGTTCGGAAGAGGAATGAAATCCTCGTTTTGCTTCTAAAGAAAATGAAAAGGAATTTTTAATCCGGACTTGTATACCAATGTATGGAAAATATTTTAAGTTAAAGTTTAAATCAATCAGCTAAGCTTAAATGCCAAAAATCCAAAAAATTGAGATATGCCAATTTTTCGCTTTACTTTGATCAGATCTCTAATTTAAGAACTTTTCATTTTGACATTTAAAAAATGTACCATTACAATGACATTTGTCAAATTGTCTTGGTGTTAGTTGAAAGTGGTCTAAGTCACACTATATCCATTGACATTCATGTGTGGTGATGTAAACAAACATTTTTTACTTAATGTCCACTTTAATTGGTTTCAGATAATTTGAATAACATATAAAATGAAATTATTTGAAAAGCAAATAATAATTTCAATATAAAGTTTCTAGACGAACAACCTGAAAATATTTATATATTTTATTTAATTATTTTATAAAATTTATTGTGATTTCTTTCCTGACCTGAACCTCAAAATATTTATGTATTTTATTTAATTATTTTATAAACTATTTTGTGCTTTCTTTCATTTTTAGTAAGGAAATATTACTTTTTCGAATTAAAATAAGATATTTTTGATTTAAATTTTTTTTTTCAATTTTAAGAAGAATGAAAGTGGTCTGAAAGTTCATTTCTTTTTATAAAAGTTCCATATGGTAGTAGGGTATTCTATTCTATTCTGGGAACAAAGTTTTCAATTGGCTCAAATATAAAACATTGCATATCTCAAAACGGATAAAGGCACATTTATTAACTTTAAAAATCATTTTTTTCCTATAAATGGCGGATGTTTATCGATGTTTGGCAAAATAAATGTGATGGTAATGAAGTATGAGCAAGAACGTTTTGGCCATATAATTGGTCATGTTTTTATATATTAGTAACTCAATATAATCTATGATCTCTTGCTTGTTCACTCTGGACTCACAAATATTCTCTGCAAGCCAATAAAAATGCGCAACTTCGAAAATATAGACTATTGGTCGATGGAAAACATTTCTGCACCACTGTGCATCACAAAGATATAATGTCACATGGAGTGCAAAGACAGATTTGATTTTTTTTACTTCATCGAGAGATTAGGAAGCTCGAACATAAAAATTAGTTAGATTTTATAGGATGAAAAAATACGTTTAAATTAATAATAAAAAACAAAGTGTCAATGATTTTTGATTGATTTCAGAGGTCACATTTTTTGGACACAATTATGACATTCGGTAGGGGAGATAAACAAAAAATATAATATTAATAGTTACTATAAAATACATGGTATGAAGCGAAGGGAGGAGCTTATACAATCAATGAAACATGATGTATATAATTTTATAATCATTGAAAAACATCTACTAGCTACACGCAGATAATGTATTTTTAGAGATTCTTGAGAAGGTTTTTACTCAGAAATGTCGCCAGAATTAATGAGTTGAAACGAGTACTTTTTGGTGGGCTGGTCCTTATTCGATGAAATTTCATAAAGATATAGCAGAGTAAAAATAGAAAACAAAGTGTCAATGATTTTGGATTGATCTCTTTCTGTTGTCTCTTTTTGTTGGACACAATTGTGACATTCCGTAGGAAACATAAACAAAAAATGATATTTTAATAGTTACTAATACGAAGAATCCTACAAAATATAATGTAAGATAATATAATCATCTCCAATCAATGAGGCACGTGGTGTATAATTTTATACTCACTGAACAACTGTTTGGAGCTAGCTATACATGGCTGTTTTTTTTTTGTATCATCTTAACAAATCTGTTAGCTCATAAGCACATTTTGGCGTGCTGGTCCTTATTGAATGAAATTTCATACATATCAAGCAAAAAAAAAAACAATTTTCGAGTTTAAGTCTAGGAAATGAGCACAATGAGATTATCCGGAGCTTAGCTGTGATGTTCCTAATTTGGAAAGCTCGACTCACAGAAGAAATTTTATATTTTTTAATTAAACTAAAGGTAATTTCCTTTTCAATAATATCAAAAAATCTTCTTTATTTATTTCATTTATTAATAAATCAATTTTAATAAAATTATAACAATTGTAACGATCAAGTTCACCTTACAGGAGTTTGTGTCTTAAGTCTTTTGTTTATGCGCCAGTCGTTTAGGTAAAGCTAGAGGAAATATTCCATTCCTAGACTCTCTGTCTCAGCCCTCAACAGATTATCAGTTAGCGTAAGTATTGATTGTAAGCCACGATCGCTAAGCCGCACAGTGGAACATTTTCTTTACAAGCTGCGGCAAAAATTACAAGGAATAGAGCTAGGACCTTGAAATTTCGCACACATTCCTTATATCGTGAAATTAGATCAAAAACAATTTTTTGTTTAAATCCGCCCACAACCACGCCCACCTCCCATGTAAGTTATGAAAATGAAAAACGTCATAAATTTCTTATTTTAATATATATATGTGAATACAAATCATTACCAGTGATTTCATTTGAGTCCACAATTAAATGAAATTTCGAAATTTTTTATAAAAATTATTTTATTTTTTAATCGATGAAAAACTGCTACTATAACTATTTTTCATAGTTTAATATTAATACAGGTCCAATATTGACAAGCGATCGCATGCCATAAAACCTTACATCCCTAAAGTATGCTTTAAATAAATTTTCCAAAATACATTAACAGAGAACAACGAAGAAAGTATGGCTTGGAAGATTTTACCATTTCTGTAATTAAATCTATGTTGGCAGCTATAAGCAGAATATTCTTTTTAAAATGAATAAATAAGACAATAGTTGAAAAATATTTGTAAATGCCAAGGCATCGGTCGGCCTCGCGAATATACATAGATATATATATATATATATACAGTAGAAAATTACCAATACTAAATACAACCTTCAGGTAAACCACTTGCTGAAAAGGAAGGCGGCAAAAACGTAATTACACTTTTTTAAACGCTTATGAACACCTCACCGCTTATGAACACCTATTTTCTACGAACTAAACGAAATTTCAATACGATACATGGTTTCCGAGATACATCCTAATAAAACAACAACATTTGACAAAGTAATTATTTTTCGCCGTGAATATGTTAATTCGAATATTATGCAATGGCAAATCTTTAATATAGATGTTTAAATAGAAATTCAAGAAGTCAATTAAAATGAAGTTGGAAAATTGAAACTGACACGAACTAAACGAAATTTTAATACGATACATGGTTTCCGAGATACATCCTAATAAAAGAACCTCAATTATGATGAAATTTGCAGCTATTTTAGCATTTATGAACTTTAAATGTATCCACAGCTTAAGATAGCCGCGATATTGGCCAAATCTTTTAGAATATGTTTAACAGGAATGTTCTTTGCACAATTCATTCAGTAAAGTCGAGATTTAGGCGCATGAAATTTGGCAGTTTTTGCCGCTGATAATACACTGTGAGCCGCTGTATGTTAATGCGTTTCACGGCATGAGATTTTGGCCCTGTTAACGCCGGTCGTTATCAACATAACACAAAACAAATATCAAGTGAATTCTTTGGAGTTTTAACACATCAGCTCAAAAGCAAAAAATAACATCCAAGATGCTAAGGCATAATTACCCAATTAATTACTTAATTAACTTCAATTTCATATTGGCAAATTTTCGGGCTGCTGTGAAATTTAGCGTAGCATATTTAATATATATTTATATTGAAATGTTCTTAAATGGATTTGCATTGAATGTTGATTTGATTACGAACTGAAGGTTAACCCAAAACAAAAAATAACTAAAATAAATAGCAAGTTATTATAAAATTAGCAATAATAATAAAACCAAACAAATTCCATTAAAATACCAAAAAAAATATGTATTAAAATAATTATAGCGTGGAAAAATAATATTTTATTTTATTTCATTTCATTTTATATTTAGAATAGATCGCAAAGCTAAACCAAAGAGAAAAAATAAAAAAAAACGAAAACGAAAACAAAATTAATTATGTGTTCATCAATTAAATTCAATTTCAATTTCATTTAACGGAATTCAGTTTCGATTTGCTAACTTGGCGGTGTAGTACAAAAATAGTGTGTGTGTGGCAACGAACTTAAACAAAATTAAATTGCATTTGATTTTTCATTTAACAGCTTACAAAGAAAACCCAAGGATTTCCTGTTGAGATTCTTCTTTTATTGGTCTAAGCATGCATTCAATTCAAGAATTTCAAATCAATAGATTTAATTTTTGCTCATGATTAATGATTGAAACAAAGATGATATGTTGTTAGTTTAACCGAAAACGGCAAATGGGTCATAATGATGTTTGGCAAATAAAAGAAATACTGATACCGCAACTGAATTGCGGCGGATAGTTAGTTCGCATCAACTCTGATCAAAGCTTGGGAACAAGGAACTAGAGTTTTATAATCAATTGGCAAATGCGAGATAATAGAGAAGGCATGGCGGTTACTCCCACTTAAACGCTGTGAAATTAAAAATTAAATAAATATGCTACCTTAAGGCTGAATTCTTAATTTTTCAGATTTTTAGAGTTTGTTTCTTAAGTCTTTTGTTTATGAAGCAATTATTCTATATTTTTGAATTTTAGGAATTTGGTTCAGAAAAATCAAAATGAAGCTATATAGACCTTATGGCCTTATGTTCCACAATGGAACGACGAAAATCTATATATATATATGACGTAGACGTCGACTAAGAAACGGTTTTACGAAATTCGTACTTTTAGGGGGTAAAATGGGACAAAAAGGGATAAACATCAAACTTTTGTCCTGACTAAACGGTAGTAGCTAGAAACATGAAATTCGGTGTGTTCCTTGCAATGACCATGCAGACGATCTACAAATAGGGATTTTTCAAAATTTGTACTATTAAGGGAAGAAAGAGACAAAAAAGGGATAAAAATCGTACCAATTTAAGAATTGCAGCTAGAATCATGAAAATCGGTGCTTACATTTCTCTGACAACATGGCCATGCAATATAAATTGATTTTTCGGAACCAACCAAAGTATTGCAGCTAGAATCTTGAAATTTGATATGTAAGTTCTTCCGACCATGTAGTAAATTTGGATTTTTCAAAATGTGTACTTTTAAGGGTTGCGAGGGATAAAAATGGTACCAATTAAAATATTACAACTAGAATCGTGAAATTTGGTATGTAAATTCCTCTGACCATATAAAAGCGAAGTAAAATTGGATTTTTCGGGACAAAAAAGGGATAAAAATGGTACCAACAAAAGTATTACACCTAGAATCGTGAAATTTGGTATGTAAATTCCTCTGACCATATAAATGCGAAGAAAAATTGGATTTTTCGAAATTTGCACTTTTAAGGGGCGTGCGGGACAAAAGGGATAAAAATGGTACCAATTAAAGTATTACACCTAGAATCGTGAAATTTGGTATGTAAATTCCTCTGACCATATAAAAGCTAAGTAAAATTAGATTTTCGAAATTTGTACTTTTAGGGGCGTTCGAGACAAAAAAGGGATAAAAATGGTACCTACTAAGGTATAACACCTAGAATCGTGAAATTTGGTATGTAAATTCCTCTGACCATATAAAAGCGAAGTAAAATTAGATTTTCGAAATTTGTACTTTTAGGGGCGTTCGAGACAAAAAGGGATAAAAATGGTACCTACTAAAGTATAACACCTAGAATCGTGAAATTTGGTATGTGAATTCCTCGGACCATATAAAATCTAAGTAAAATTAGATTTTCGAAATTTGTACTTTTAGGGGCGTTCGAGACAAAAAAGGGATATAAATGGTACCTACTAAAGTATAACACCTAGAATCGTGAAATTTGGTATGTAAATTCCTCTGACCTTATAAAAGTGAATAAAATTTGTTGAAATTTGTACTTTCAAGGGGTGCGCGGGGCAAAAAAGGATACAAGTTGTACCAATTTAAGTATTGCAGCTATAGTCGTGAAATTTGGTATATAAATTCCACTGACAACGTAGTAGCGCAAATCTAAATGGATTTTTCGAAATTTTTTACTTATTAGGGGTGAGTGGGATAAAAATTGTACCAACTAAAGTATTGTAGCTACAATCTTGAAATTTGGAGTGTAAATTCCTTTAGCAACGGATAAAAGTAGTACCAACTAAAGTAAAATGGTGTGTAAGTTCCTCTGACAATTTAGAAACGCTAATCTAAATGAATTTTTCGAAATTTATACTTAAAAACGGTGAGCGGGTTAAAAATAGTACCAACTAAAATATTGCAGCTACAGTTGCGAAATTTGGATTCCCTGACAACGTAGAAGCGCAATCTAAATTCATTTTTTTTAATTTGTACTTATAGGAGGTGAGCGGGACAAAAAAGGGATAAAAATGGTACCAACTAAAGTAATGCAGCTATAGTCGAGAAATTTGGAGTGTAAATTCCTCTGACAACGTAGACTTGCAACAGAAATGGATTTCTTGATTTAGTATGTAATGTAAAAGCGCAGTAAAATTGGACTTTTCGAAATTTGTACTTTTAAGGGATAAACATTGTGTACAGTCCTTTAATTACGTAAACGCGCAAAAAAAATGGATATTTCAAAATTTGTACTTAAAGGAGGATACGTCCCGACAAGAAATAAATGTGTTACCAAATAAAGTACATATTTTTAGGGGAAGCAACAACATATGTTACCTATAGTGGTTTTTCAAAATGTGTACTTTTTGGGAAAGAGGTGCAAAAAGTTATAAAGTAGCTGGCTGCATCTAGAAACATGAGATCGAGGATATAAATGGTGGTAATTTTTTGTTCAAAACTTGGAAGAAAATGATAAAAATTATACAATTATACGAAGGAGTACATATCGACAAGCACATTACTTTAACTGTATGTGAGTGCTATCTAATAGGAGGTTTCAAAATTACTATTTTAGATTTATCTATATCCACCAAAAGAAAATTAAATAAATACTATCCAAAAATAGAGACGGATAAAATTAACAAATAACTGGCTTTTTCGCGTGCGAAGCAGCGGGTACTGCTAGTATATATATATATGTATATGAATCCAATGGACACATGAAGATTTTGCCAATACCGAATATAATGGTATCATAGTGATCCTTCTTATCCCTTACGAAGACCTCCCAGGACGTAATATAGTCTCCTCCAAACCGCGCAAATATCCCCGACATCCCCGTCTTTCGGAATACTGCCATCATTTCTACTTCCCCTCCACCTAAGATCTCTCCATGCGGCAGAGTGTTGTCAGCATAAAAGCAAAATATTCAAAATGAATTTAAGATATTCGAGCACAATAAATAAATAAATGCAAAAAACCGCAAAAAATCTGCACGCTCGAAATCTATGCAAAAAGTTCTGTCAAAATAAAAGACATAAATTTGTATCTGAACAACAACAGTTGATTTGACAAAATAATTATTTTTCGACGTGAATATGTTAATTCGATAATATTATGCAGTGGCAAATCTTTAATATAGATGTTTGAATAGAAATTAAAGAAGTCCATAAAAATGAAGTTGGCAAATTGAAACTGACACACGAGCATACAGTGAACTGTGAACCAAACGAAAAAACCACAACATTTGTTGTATAAAAATGCATATAAAAATATGCATAACGAAACTTTAATTGAGAAACATTTGCCACAAAACAACATATATTTAGTTTTGGTTCGTAAAATGAAAACAAAACATTGAATGATGATTTGGTCAAGAAAATCATAGCAAAACATCATTTGTATTCAAATTAAAACAAACATGGATTTGGATTTGTATGCAGACTGTGTCAAGGCGATGGAGTGTTTAAAGTTTAAATTAATTGCATTTGAATCTGGAATAGTTTGGAGTATATAGAACAATTTTCACAATATTTTAGAATATTAGGAATATTTAAAATATTTTGGAATATGTATGTATGAATTATTTAGAGTATTTTCGAATATTTCGGTATATTTCGGTGCTCCCAAGAGGAGTAAAAGGAGCATATATTAAATATTTAGAATATTTATAAATTGAGAAAACATTAGAATATTTGAAATATTATGGAATACCAGCAGTACCCGCTGCTTCTCACGCTAAAAAGCCAGTTATTTGTTAATTTTATCCGTCTCTGTTATTTATTTATTTATTTATCTATTTATATAATTTTCTTTTGGTGGATATAGATAAATCTAAAATAGTAATTTGGAAACATCCTATTATATAGCACTCACACACAGTCAAAGTAATGTTCGACAAGCACTATTTTAGCTGAACTCCTTCGTATGTATAATTTTTATCATTTTCTACCAAGTTTTGAACAAAAACTTACCACCATTTATATCCTCAATCTCATGTTTCTAGATGCAGCCAGCTACTTTATAACTTTTGCACCTCATTCCCAAAAAGTACACATTTTGAAAAAACACTATAGGTAACATGTGTTTTTGCTTCCCCTAGAAATATTTACTGTATTTGGTAACACATTTATTTCTTGTCGGGACGTATCGTTGTATTAAGTACAAATTTTGAAATATCCATTTATGTTCCGCGTTTAAGTAATTAAAGGACTGTACACAATTTGTATCCTTTTCGTCCCGCGCATTCTTTAAAAGTACAAATTTCGAAAGTCCAATTTTACTGCGCTTCTACGTGGTCAGAGGAATTTACATACTAAATCAAGAAATCCATTTCTGTTGCAAGTCTACGTTGTCAGAGGAATTTACACTCCAAATTTCTCAACTATAGCTGCAATACTTAATTGGTACCATTTTTATCTTTCCAAATTCGTACTTTCAAGGGATACAATGGGTACGGAGGGATAAAAATGGTACCAACCAAACGGCTACACTTGGAATAATGAAATTCAGTGTATACATTCCTCTGATTGCGTAGACACTTAAAATAAACAGATTTTTCGAAATTCGTACTTTTTGGAGTTAAAATGATAAAAGGGGATAAAAATAGTACCAATCAAATGACCGCAGCTAGAGTCATGCAATTCGGAGTATACATTCCTCTGACTGTGTAGACACGAAAATAAACGGATTTCGTACTTTCAAGGGATACAATGGTACAGAGAGATAAAAATAGTATCAACGACTACAGCTAGAATGATGAAATTCTAATTGCGTAGAAACGTCAAGGGGATAAAAATGGTACAAACCAAATGGACGCAGCTGGAATCATGAAATTCGGCGTATACATTCCTCTGCCTGCATAGACACGCAAAATAAAAAACCTTTTTCAAAATTCGTAATTTTTCTTTTACGACAAGAATTGGTTGAATCATGAAGTTAGGTTATTTTGCACTATGTACGTCTGATAATGGATTTTCAAAATTTGTACTTTTGGAATTAAAATAGAATGGAAATACATCCAACTGTAGCACGCACTATCTACCAATATTTATGGTATTTAAGCTTATTGAAAATATAATATACATATTTATATTTATTTTTTGATTTGAAATAAATAATTAAAATATTATATTTATTTATAAAATTATTTTTTCAATATTTGTATTTGTTTTGGTTTGGCTATATTAAAAAATTTATATTTTCCTGTAATATTACTGCACTTCTACGAAACCCGACAACCTCTGTGGAATGCAATCCATGGTGGAGGGTATATAAAGTTCGGCCCTCCCGAACTTAACGCCGTTTTTACTTGTTTTGTTTATCGTGCTCCACCGAAATACCCAATTTTTTTATCGAAAAAGGTCGATCTTCCAAAAAAAAAACACTGACCAATTTTAACCCTAACAATTTTGTTGTATATGTTGGCGTGTACTTTTGCAATTTAAGGTGAAGAGCTTCATTTACAAAATTGGTGGTTTTGGTCACCCCCCACTGAAATTTTCCGACAAATTTTTTCGTATAGCATTTTATCCTTAATGTTCCTTTTTGATTTTTTTCGAAAAAAATTATCAAATTGACCCATTGATGAGCTAGAGGTTTAAAATCTTCTACAAAAATGATCCTCATAAAATTCCACAACATAGTTGTGACAATAAAAATTCTCTCAGAAATTAACTTACAACACTTTTTTCGCTTAGTATAATGCTCCCTTCGAACAATTATAGGGTCGCTATTCTGTTCCAAAAATGCTGTTGGACAGTGTTATAAGATCTAAATTCAATTCAGATTGAATATAGTTAGCTTTAGAAAAATCAACATATTATCAACTCAAATTTAAGGATGTTATGAAAAATATTATATCTCAATTACAACATCATCTTGAATCAACATCTTAATTTGCAGCGTTACTGCCTACTTCACACATATGTGCGTGCTCTGCGTCAAGCCCCTACATATGTGCACTTCTTAGGTTGATTTGGTTTCTCTCTATATCATCGACAGGAGCTGTATGAGAATATATTTTTATTAAATTGTTGGACGCTGAAATGCATATGGTCCCAAATCCATATTTTTGGACAGAAATTCAAAAAAATTAAATTGGAAATTGATAAAAGTATATATATTTTCTTAATGGCAACACTCCAAGCTATTAAGAAAATGTATTGGAGAAAACTAGGTGGCAACACCGCAAGCCTGAGAGGCATTTAAAGCTTGCCGTTGAAAAAAGTGGGATGAATTCGAATTTAAAGCAGTTATACAAAATACTTAAAATTAAGGAGTAAAAAGAAAATAATGAAGTTACTATATTATTGAAATTGAAGGCCGGCGTAAGTAGTTGAAAAATTATATTTAAAATTTTGTGAATACTGTAGTCTTATAAATTTTTTTAAGTGTTGTAATTTTGTGATTCGTAGTGAACATAACCTATAAATGCCGTGGACCAAAAGTTATATGTAGGACTCAACTTGACTCAAAGTGTAAATGTGGAAGTGTTCGTCTGCGTGTGTAGTTTATGGTAAAAATAATATCTCGTCAGCATTTTTCGGCAAACTCCTACAATTGCCACTTTATTTTAGCACAATTTCGATTAGCCATAGTACACATATTTGATCATATCTCTGAATCAGATCAGGTGATAATTATGTTGGTTATATATTGAGTTTATATGGGAGGTGATAGTGGGCGTGGTCCAATCGGCCCAATTTAATTTTTTATTTTTTTTAAGATTGTTATGTCTAACAAATGTGCAAAATAATAAGATTCTATCTTTATTTTTCGACTTTATGCCATAAAAAATGGATTTGGGACCAGTGTTTGATGTCTCGCTTTTCTATCTTTTTCTCCATATTTATTTTCATATATAAATCGTAATAAAATAAACAATTTTAATATTTGAATGCAGAAATTGTTAATTGGCGTTTTAAGTTTTTCATTTCCTCATCATGTTGCCTCAACAAAGGACTGCAAAGTTCCAAAGGATACAATTTCTCAAAAATTATTTTATATATTTATTCGCACCCTCTGAGAACCCTCGGAGAATATCTGTTAAAAATACTACAAACATCATTCTTCTTTCTGTATTAGTTCTACATTAACAAGTTATTGTTTTAATCAGTTTTCTTATTTTCATTTATTACGTATGAAATATTAAGGGTAATATTTTTTCTGTGAATTTAAAAATATCATAATTTTGTATTGGGGGTTCGCCTTTTAAACCTAACACACTTGTCAAGGGTATTTTCCTCCTCTTGCTGATAATTGCATTTATTATTGATAACTGCCTTTAATATATTTGTTTCTATTGGAAAGCAAAACTAATTTTGGTTCGATATGTGTTGCTATTAAGCAGCCGACAATGACTATAATCTTCAACTTTAACAACAAAAACTTTTTGTCTTAAGTCTTTTATTGACAATTGTCTTTAACATTTCACTTTTGTAATGAGAACAACAAAAAACAACACTCTATTGTGTTGTTGTTTGATATTTGATATTTTTGTTTCTTTCTTTTGTGTCGTCTCTGCGTCGGCGTTTTCTTTCAATTGCAAATGTTAATCGAATTCCAATGATATTTTACGCGTGTTCAAAAAAATTATAGGTGGTTGCAAAATTTCCCAAAAACGAAGAAGAAAAAACTATAAAACAATTTAGGGCTTGTTGGGAAAGGAGGAGAAAAAAAATTGAAAATTTAACAAAGTTCAATTGAATACAAAAGTCGTAAAAAAACGGAGACTTATTAATATGACAACAACAACCAAAAAACCCGCATTGATAGAATGTCAACAAGTGATGTGATTTCCCAGTAACAAAGAAACAAAAGACCTCAGGCTTAAGACTTCAAACAGGGTCTCCATTGAAATCCCCAAGCTGCAGAAATCTCATTAAAATTTTAATAATTTAACAATTTGTTATGCATTTTCTGTCTGGCCTACTCTATGGTATGTATGTGTGTGTGTGTGTGATCAACCCGAAGAGGGAAGAGGAGAGAGAGAAAAAATAGATTTTTGATTTCTATCAGAAAAAAATATTTAAAACCTTTTTGCGGCTGCTACTGTCCAAAACAAAAGACTTAAGCAACAAACCTTCATCGTGGCGTGGTGCAGTGAAAAAGACAATATTCGGCTGTTTGTTTGTTTGTTTATTGAATTTTAATTTTGCCATTGTTCGAAAATGACTTGAAAGTGGAAAAACCTTTGTGCGGAAAATCAAATCATATTGTTCTAGATGAGGCACCAAAAAAAATAAACCACGCAACACGCATAGATTCAATGTTGGCGACATGGACCAACCACACTGCACCACTCCACCTGTTGGCAATATGCGTGCAATATTCTTGGCAATTGTTGTTTATAGCTGTTGTTGTTGATGTTGTTGCATGCCATGACTTGGAGTTTCGGCCTCAAAATCGTTTTCAAACTTTAAAAATAAGAAAAATTGCCTACATAAACTGCGCGCACAAGTTGCACAACTTAACGAAATTCAATTAAGTAGCTGAAATTGCTGGTCGTCCACAGCACAACTGTGGCAATTTTTTTCGCTGGCTTTGTTGTTGTTGTTGTTGGAGCAATAAATGAATGACAATCGAAGGCATTCCAATTTTTAAGAGAATCTTCTTCTGCTTCGCCGTCGGTCGCCGCAAAAAATCCAAAACCAAATCCAAATCAAAATCGACAACAACATCTCAACACCAACATCTGAACAGCGACAAGCACACATCTCCACATAAAGAATGTCTATGAAATGAAGTGATGGTTGGTGTTGTTGTTGTTTTTGTGCTCAACATTGAGTTTGGGGTCTTAACTGTTTCGAGGTTTGTGTTTTAAGGCATTAGTTAAAGCTTATAAACATTTTACACGCCTCGGGGCTTGGGGCCAACATCAAAAACAAAAACCAAAAAAAAGAGGGGGAAAAAGTAAATGTATTTTTATACATATTTGTTAATAACATACTACAGAGCTACTGTTGTTATGTCTGCCAGCACCAGCACCAGCATCAGCACCAACATGAAGATGAAGTTGATGAGGAGGAGGATGATGGCGATGATGATCATCTGCTTCATCATAATCACACAACGATCAGAGTCTTCAACTTTTAACAGACTTCTGATATGATTTCATCTAAGAAGAGCACATTTTGTATAAAAAAGAAATAAAGTGCAGCTATTGTGCAACATGTTGCTGGAGTCAAACAATTATTTTGGCTCAGAAAATGGGCTTATTTTCAAACAAAATGCTGCTGTTGTTGTTAGTATTGTTGTTGCTAGGTCGTATTAAAATTTTGCAGCAACTGTGGTAGCCAGCTAGCAAAGCAAAACAAACAAATTGCTATTGCATGAATCCCCCATACATTACATATGGCTGCATGTAAGCATGCATGCCTGCCTCGCTTGGAAGCCTGAGGCATAATCGTACAGCAGCACTGCCACATGAATGACATGACATGTTGCCATCATATTAGCCAAAAGCAAATTATGCTTCAGTTTCAGTAGTTTCGGCAGCTTAATAAGAATATGATTCCTTCAAAAATTTCTGATTAGATTTTTGTTTTCGGTGCTCATTCATTTACGACTGTTTCGGATTTTATTAGAGGCATTAATGAAAAATGTGGTTAGAGAACAACAATTGAGAACAACAATCGATATACTTCCTTCATCAAAAAAAAAAGATAAAGACAAGTACAGGTGGTTTTTGCCATGTGCCGTATAGAAAGGCAAGAGACATGGTTTTGCGGTTTTAAAACCGCACATGTGCCCTTGCAGAGGATTTTCATTTGAAGCATAAATATTTGTAGAAATTTCCAAGAAACCCAAATTTCCCCCACATTATTACCCTTCAGTCCAAAGTAGGTTATTTAGTTTTTTTCTCCCCTTACCTACCCTTTCGGCTATTTATTAGTTTGTGTTTTTAGTTTAAAACATCATCGTTTTATTACTTTGAAACATGATATCACACAATCTTGTGATCTTGTGGTATTTTTTTGTCGATTTAATCGAAATTTAATGTTGAAATCACCACAAACGTAACGCAACAAGATCGAAGAAAATTAGTATCGATCAAAAACATTTTTTGTTGGAGAAATCTCGTACATTGAACATTAAATTTCCATTAAAATTAAATTATAAATTACCTTCATGTGCAGGTTTAATTTAAACGCAGAATAGAAAAACGACAACAAAGTCATTGATTTGTTAACAAAGACCACACAGGCAAGTTGAACTTCACCAGTTCAGGGAATACTTCCTCAAAACATTTTTGTTTGGCAAAATCAAAGTCGGTGATTGGGGTGTGCTAAGTGTGAAGTACGTGTCTTAAGTCTTTTGTTTTCATCGGATTGTTGAGGAAAATTAAATACAGTGAAGTGAAACCTCCCAATAGTGAACACCTCCTCAGGTGGGAAATTGTCAGAAAACGAAGCTTCAAAGTCGAAATTTTCATATGCATAAACCTTTGAAGAGTGGGTACACCCTTATAAAATTTTATACCATACATGGCTTTGAAAGCCAAAAAATTTTAGAGAATTTTGAAAGCAGAATAATATTTTTGTTTATTTTGATTGGAATTGCCAACTTACATAAAATCGTTGGTCGCAGCTAAGTCGTGTCTGCTCAAAACTTTGAATGGGTATGTTTTAGGGGAGGCTTTATAGTCGCTGACTGTTCATGTTATTGGTCCGCTATGCTAAAATGATTTCAAAACGAAAGTGTTTGAAAAAAGGAAATTATTGAAACCTCGAATAGAGACAACCGTTTGATTCGGGTATTAGTAGAGAGGTTGGCGATTAATTACAAATAAAAAATTAAAAAATAAGGCAAATTTATTTTCACAATGGCGTCAATTCTAAACAATTTTTTTTTATACCCTCCACCTCCAGGATGGGGGTATACTAACTTTGTCATTCCGTTTGTACCACCTTGAAATATCGACCTGAGACCCTATAAAGTAAATATATTCTTGATCGTCATAAAATTCTAAGACGATCTAGTCATGTCCGTCCGTCTGTTGAAAGCACGCTAGCATCTAAACGAAAGGAGATAGAACGTTCAAATTTTGCATAAATATGTCTTATAGTCGTAGATCGGTTGGGATTGAAACGGGGCGAAAACGGTCCAAAGGGAAAATTTTTTTCCTCACAAGGACTAAAAATACCCATAATAATCCCTAATATTTTAGCGTATTTAAGCATGTTTTTTGAATATGTCTGTTTATATTTGCTTGATATTTGGTATGCGCATTCCCCTTATAGCAAAAACGTGCACCATAAAGTGATTCTTATTTGTAGGGGGTGAAATGGGGCAAAAAAGGGATAAAAATGGTACATATTAAACGACAACAGCTAGAAACACGAAATTCGGTGTGTACATTCCTCTAATTGAGTAGATACATAATATAAAAGTATTTTTTTCCAAATTCGTACTTTTAAGAGGTAAAATAGGAATAGAGGGATAAAAATAGTACCAACCAAACGGCTGTAAAATACAGTTTTTTTAAATTCGTACTTTTTGGGGTTAAACTGAAAAAGGGGATAAAAGTAGTACCAATCAAATGACCGTAGCTAGAGTCATGAAATTCGGAGTATACATTCCTCTGACTGTGTTTACACGGAAAATAAACAGATTTTTCGAAATTCGTACATTTTGGGGTCAAAATAGAAAAAGGGGATAAAAATAGTACCAACCAAATTACCGCAGCTAGAGTCATGAAATTCGGAGTATACATTCCTTTGACTACGTAGACATGGAAAATAAAAGGTTTTTTCCAAATTCGTACTTTCAAGGGATACAATTGTACAGGGGGATAAAAAAGTACCAACTAAACGACTACAGCTAGAATGATGAAATTCTAATTGCGTAGAAATGTCAAGGGGGTAAAAATGGTACCAACCAAATGGGCACAGCTGGAATCATGGAATTCGTACTTTTTCTTTTACGGCAAAAATTGGTTGAATCATGAAGTTAGGCCATTTTGCACATGTACGTCTGATAATGGATTTTCAAAATTTGTACTTTTGGAATTAAAATAGAATGGAAGTACAACAAACTGTAGCACCCACTATCTTCCAATAATTATGGTATTTAAGCTTTTTGAATATATAAATATAAGAATATTTATTTTTTGATTTGAAATAGATAATGGTTTGATGTAATTAAAATGTTATATTTATTTATATAATTATTTTTTCAATATTTGTATTTGTTTTGGTTTGGCTATATTGAATGCAATCCATGGTGGAGGGTATATAAAGTTCGGCCCGGCCGAACTTAAAGCCGTTTTTACTTGTTTAAATTGCAGTCGGCTTATCTAAAACTAGACAAAATGTGTCTGGAATGGTTTTCAAAAATTCGTTCTCAAAACATTCATGTGTCGGGACTAAACATCGAAGAAAAGGTAAAAAATCGCCACAAAACTGGAAATACCAAGCTTTATTGCAACAAATGAATAGAGAATTAGTAAAATGTTAGAATTGTTTTGTGAATCTAAACCTGAAATGCATCCTATTCTATAAAAAACTTCCCAAAAAAAACTAGCATTTAAAAATGAGAGATGCACGATGGCAAATTGCCGTTCTGTTTTGTGTAATCGTGACAGGACGGAAAGAAGTGTATTTAGTAATTGGAATATCTGCTAGATCTCGAGCTTTTAAGCAAATTCAGAAATCAAACAAAAAGCCATGGAAGGCGAGACATATCGTAGTTGAGTGGTTACATCAATTGGATCTTAAAATGGTGAAAGACTAAAGGAGGATAGCACTATTTTCGTATAACGTATCGCGAAGTGGAGTTAAATAAGATAAAGATTATATGGTTTCCGAGATTTTAATTTTCAGTATCGCAGCTTCAGCGTGTTAAAAACACGTTTATGGTTGTGATAAAGACATTTACAATTCTCTTGAATTTGACGACGAAGATGATTTTCTCCTAATAGACTTACAATTATTAGTACGAGGCTGTGGGTCTATTTCTACTGCAGAATATCTCTGCATTGATCAGAGTGAGTATTTTTTAATGGGTTACACCACCCTGGCAGCCCAAAAAAAAAACAGACATAAAAAGAATTTTTATTGTGCGGCGAATTTAAATGTTAAAAAAAAGTTACAAAATGACGGAGATATGTGATAATGAATGCCACGTCAATTTCTGGGCTCTGTAACTTCGGAAATAATTTCGTTATACGGAGACGCTTCAAACATTCTTTAAAGTACAGTTGAACTTCGATTAACCGTGATGCTCGGGACCGGGCTAATCACGGATAATCGAAAATCACGGTTAAAAGAATTAACATTTTACATGTATAAATTTTATTATTTTTATTTATTTTTGACAAAAACATGTAAATCTGCGTCTATAATAACTTATCATATCTCTAGGAATACATACATTTATTTAAAAAAATCTTTTATGGAAGTCTGCCTTATGCTTTTAGCTTTTGATTGTTCTTCCAACAAATGAGTTTGTATGCGATATATTTGCATTTTATCTGGTTCTGAAATACATTGTCCAAGTATAAAGTTTTCTAAAAAAACCTAACAAAATACTACTAGCCTCTATTGTCTGAGCCAATGTAGGCGTTTCGTCCGCATTTCCTCCATCTGATTCCTCGGAATTTGAATCAAGCTCATCTTCTTGGCTTTGGGTAACCATGTCTACGATTTCGTCTTCAGATATAATAGCAAACGGAGCGACATCAGAGTCGCACACAAACATCGTAGCAGACTCATAATCGGCACACTCCTTTTCTCCCGTAGATTTCAGTCGACGGATTCCATGACGTTTTTTGAATTTATCCAACCAACCAAATGAATAAGTGCACTCTGAATTCATGTTTAACTTCAAATGGAACATTTTTGCCTTTTCGACAATCATTTCGCCTGAAGTTCAGAAGCAAATTTCAGTTTAAGTTCATACAATATCTCGATTTCAGTTAACTTACCTGAAATTGAAGTTCCCTTAAATCTTTCTTGCCGAAACCATTCATATGTTGCGAAATCAACTTTTGGATTTTCGGATGTTTTTAGTGTATATCTGTGTTTAAGGCCAAGCATTGAATCAGTATCGGAGCAAAATTTTAAAATCCGATCTTTGTTTTTTATTAAATCGGATACAGTTTGAATGCCAACTCCATATTTTTCAGACAACATTTTAAAAGACACTTTACGTTTCGAGTATTCATTAATCAGCTCCATTTTTTCTTTAATTGAAAGAACATTTCTTGCTCTTTTCGCGGATTTAGTTTTTGACGGTGGCATGATGTAAGGAAAACACGTCTTGACAGATCAAATTTCACACTGATGAATGAATATGAAATTTGATATGAAAATTACACTTTCATGAAAAAGGGGAATCACCGAATTTTAATATGAGAGATGTGTGTGTATTATACGAAAAAAAAAACAAGTAAGGAAAGGCTAAAGTCGGGCGGGGCCGACTATATAATACCCTACACCACTCACTGCGTATGTACGTCGCTATGATTACTAAACCCAGGTATTTCATGGGAGCAATTTTATGTAGTTCATATAAATTATAAAGTTACTATAAATTCATCTTTAGTCAAATTTAACGAATATGGTAAATAATAGGGTAATTGATCCAATTATCCGACAGACAAATACAAATTATACAGTAGTAAGAGGACCGACATTTCAAAAAAGAGCCTATAACAACATTATGGGCCTGGTCTAAAACATGGGCCTATATATTTCTCATTCAAGGTAGGTATTCCTAGTTGAAAAATATCATGATCTGCAAAATTTGATTATGATCCGATGTAAGATGTAGTTTCTAGAGCTGTAATAGATCAGAATGGACCCCATTTGGGTTATACCAAATGGGCATATGGGCATCACCCAAACAATTCTCATTGCAATTCAATTCGGTAAAAAAGTGAAATCGGGAAGGATTTTTGCATCCTGTAAATGCATGTGTTTGACAAAAAATGTTAAATCGGAAAGGATGAAACCTGGAACGATGTGACCATGTATGTTTAATGGTGAAATATAATAAGTAAAGTTTGGCCAAAATTGGTTAAACATTCGGGAGCAACATTTGTATGAGGGCTATATCTAAATCTGAACCGATCTTACCCACTTTCACCATAGGTTTTTTAGTTGGATTATAAGATGTTGTGCCAATTTTAAAGAAAAACGGGTACAATATGTGGATTTTAGAGCGGAAAAAGTCAAATCGGGAGCGATATTTGTATGATCTGAACCGATCTTACCCACTTTCTGCATAGGTGTTTCTAGTTGGATTATAAGATGTTGTGCCAAATTTAAAGAAAATCGGGTACAAGATGTGGTTTCTAGAGCGGAAAATGTCAAATCGGGAGCGACATATGTATGGAGGCTATATCTAAATCGGAACCGATCTTACCCAATTTTTGCATACGTGTTTCTAGTTCGATTATAAGATGTTCTGCAAAATTTAAAGAAAATCGGGTACAATATGTCGTTTCTAGAGCGGAAAATGTCAAATCGGGAGCGACATTTGTATGAGGGCTATATCTACATCTGAACCGATCTCACCCAATTTCTGCATAGGCGTTTCTAGTTGGATTATAAGATGTTCTGCAAAATTTAAAGAAAATCGGGTACAATATGTCGTTTCTAGAGCGGAAAATGTCAAATCGGGAGCGACATTTGTATGGGGGCTATATCTAAATCTGAACCGATCTTACCCAATTTTTGCATACGTGTTTCTAGTTCGATTATAAGATGTTCTGCAAAATTTAATGAAAATCGGGTACAATATGTCGTTTCTAGAGCGGAAAATGTCAAATCGTGAGCGACATTTGTATGGGGGCTATATCTAAATCTGAACCGATCTCACCCAATTTCTGCATAGGCGTTTTTAGTTGGATTATAAGATGTTTTGCCAAATTTAAAGAAAATCGGGTACAGGATGTGGTTTCTAGAGCCGAAAATGTCAAATCGGGAGCGACATTTGTATGGGGGCTATATCTAAATCTGAACCGATCTCACCCAATTTCTGCATAGGCGTTTCTAGTTGGATTATAAGATGTTCTGCCAAATTTAACGAAAATCGGGTACAATATGTCGTTTCTAGAGCGGAAAATGTCAAATCGGGAGCGACATTTGTATGGGGGCTATATCTAAATCTGAACCGATCTTACCCAATTTTTCCATACATGTTTCTAGTTGGATTATAAGATGTTCTGCCAAATTTAAAGAAAATCGGGTACAATATGTCGTTTCTAGAGCGGAAAATGTCAAATCGGGAGCGACATTTGTATGGGGGCTATATCTAAATCTGAACCGATCTTACCCAATTTTTGCATACATGTTTCTAGTTGGATTATAAGATGTTCTGCCAAATTTAAAGAAAATCGGGTACAATATGTCGTTTCTAGAGAGGAAAATGTCAAATCGAGAGCGACATTTGTATGGGGGCTATATCTAAATCTTAACCGATCTTACCCAATTTTTGCATACATGTTTCTAGTTGGATTATAAGATGTTCTGCCAAATTTAAAGAAAATCGGGTACAATATGTCGTTTCTAGAGAGGAAAATGTCAAATCGGGAGCGACATTTGTATGGGGGCTATATCTAAATCTGAACCGATCTTACCCAATTTTTGCATACATGTTTCTAGTTGGATTATAAGATGTTCTGCCAAATTTAAAGAAAATCGGGTACAATATGTCGTTTCTAGAGAGGAAAATGTCAAATCGGGATCGACATTTGTATGGGGGCTATATCTAAATCTGAACCGATTTCCTCCAAATTCAATACCGATGGTCCTTGGCCAGAAAAAATAACTTCTGCCAAGTTTCATGACAATCGGACAACAATTGCGACCTGTAGAGTGCGAACAAGCTTAGATGGACAGCAGACGGACGGACGGACGGACGGACGGACAGACAAACATCGTTAAATCGACTCAGCTGGTGATTCTAAGCCGATCGGTATACTTAAAGGTGGGTCTAGCTCGATTATTTCTTGGTGTTACAAACATTTGGCGCGAAACTAACTTATAATACCCTAGACCACGAAGTGGTATCCAGGATCAGAGAAGGTGCCACCATGCTGGCAACTCTCTATGATAACAATATTAGATAGAGATGACTGGGTGATGGAATTCCAATAAGGAATATTTATATATATTTTTCATGACATGACATATTCGGATAATCAGGCCTCCACACACTGCACCGCTTTACGGTTTTCTTGGATAGTTTTTGCTGACAAGCTTTTAATAGGAAATATTTAAACTAGCTTTAAATAATTCATATTTGACTAAGGAAATGAAAAATTAAGGAAATTAAAATGAAAAATTAAAAGCAAAAAAATCGGAAAAGTATTTTTTGGAATAGACGAAAGTTCCAACTAAATTATTATGAAAACAAATCTCACCGAATGTTAAGATGCTTTTTCTTGGCCATTAAAAATTGGGAATTTTTCAAATATTCATCTCCAAAAATAAAATGTGGAATTCTTTGCAAAACGGGTCAAAAATTAAAATTTCTCTCCCGATTTTTTGCACAATTTAGAAGTCTATGTTAGTACGAACTATGTAGAACTGCAAGTGACGCTCATGCGCACTATCCGCGCATTGCAGTGGTGAAGTTTGGAGTGAGCGATAGAGACTGCTGTTTTCCATATTCCATAACTTCTGACATATTTCGACGCGCGAATATGCCTTTGAAAGGTATTTCCTTATGGAAAAAATAAAATATATAATATATAAAAAAATATTTTTCATGACAGTTAAAAATTAAAATATATATATTTATATATTTTTCTTAACTAATGAATGAACTTCTATTTTATCAATTGGTTCTCTAGAAGCAGTCCAAATTTAAGGGATCTCAAACGAATTTAAAGTTATAGAAGAAACGGTAATACGGTATTTTATAAAGTAATATTATTTTTCACACATTTCCTTATAATTTAGTACATATTTGATTTTAAAAGATAGTGTGTAAATTCATAGATCATTACCTGTGTATAAAATTGATAAAAAATATATGAAAAAATATATTTATTTGGAAAATACATATTTGGAAATATTACTTTCGTTTCGTGTGACTTCCCATGAATTTGTTTTTCGCAATTGAATTCTAGAGAACCAATTTATTAAACCACCCCCTTCAGAAGCAACTCGTTCAACATACTTCGCTCGGTATAGGTTTTATGAGAGGCAAACAAAATTATTCTTTATTATTTTTTTATTATCCGCTTTGCAGATAATCCCACATAAATAGAAATTAAATAATAATATTTTTATTCTTTATAAAAATGAAAATTAGTATCTATCCTCAGATATTCACAAGTATAAAAATATTAGATTTTTTCTTAGTTGCACTATTATCTTTAAAACGATATAAAAAAAAATAAATTCCAAACAAATCAGTTTTATGATTTTTGTTCATGAGGCGGAGCATAGAGATTCAGCTACATTTCAAGACTTGCATTTGAACATTTCACGCTTAAAGTGAGATATACCGATTTCAATCACGTGAATAATGATGGGAATTTGGTTCTTCGGCCAACCTTTGAAGGAGATTTGAATTTAAAAATTAAATGCCAGAAATTGTTCTTTCGGGTCATAATACAGATTTCGACAATTTCATTTAAAAAGATTTATTCAAAATTAAAAAAGGTCTAAATGAATTTTTTATTGTAAATTAAGAACACCTCAGAAGGGGCTCCAGTCGGCGATCTCTTGTAAAGAGTATAGAATGGATTCGAATATTTATCTTGACTTTATTTTAATGTCATTCAATTCAACAAATTTATTGTGGCCATGAAATATTCGAAGTGACAGTTTGGTGCTTGTGTCTTAAGTCTTTCCTTTTGCGAAGGCAATAAAAAACAGTGCCCCGGTGTGAGTGCGTGTGAGAATCTTTAAAATGAAATATCCGTTTCAGACATTAACATGTTAAAATGTTAATAAAAATCTATTTGAGTGCATTTTTTATGTGGTTAGCCATCGTTTCACATTTGCATAAGATGCACTCAGTTCAGTTCAGCTAAGTTCCAACCAAATCTGTCGTTACAATTACAGCCATTTGCTTGCTGCTGTATTTAACGTCCATCCTAACCTTGCATTCAGTTTTATTTAATGATTACATCAAGAACAATCTGACGATTATATCGGATGATTTGAGCAAAATTGAAAAGAAGCAGCAAAACAACCCACCACAATACAACTGAACAAACTAATTCAAATGAAGAGCAAGGCGATCGTTTTGAAAAAACACAAACATCTTTTGAAAAAACTCCAATGAAAAATACATACATATATATGAAAACAACAAACAGACGACATCAGACAATCTCTAATTGCAATAATTTTTATTCTTCAACATGTTATATTCCTTGCCCCTTCCCACTCCCCATGCCCCATTCAGTCACCAAGTTGGCCACACTTGTTGTCATCCGTTTTGACTAATTATGAGCGAAAAAAATCTGTATTTCTCTGACAGAACCGATGAAAAGCAAACAAATCTAGATCCACTAAAAAATGTCATAAATTCCGACTTACGGACAGATATACCTACACACGAGGTGTATGTATGTGTATGTATGTGTGTACGTATATATGAATGCTACTGAATTGCTATAAAAATGGTCGTATGGAGATGTACCGAACAACTCATCCGAACAACATGTGTAAACTTAAAATTACAGAATCAGTTTTATGTTTATAGCCCATGAGACAGACCATCATCACCAGCGTTCGTTTTATGTGTCTGAAGCGTTAACTCTCATTTAAGTCCAAGCGAGGGCTGGTGTACAATCATTTGCTTTTTTTCACAAATTTAATGAATTACTACCACATTTTCATTTTCCTTCCCTCAAACCTAGTTGTCATGTTGTTGTTGTTTTTGTGGTGATTTTGCTTTTTGCTGTTAACCTTCAATGATTTGAAGTACATATTTTGAGACACTTCATCTCGTATCTCGTTTGGAATGCATCCATCACAGCCATCAGATGAATGGATGCGCTATTATGTGTCAGTGTGATCTTTAAAAGATTTCGTTCGAGATTACCGAAATCTATAGCCGAGATTAGTATGTAGTGCGAATTGTTTTCACGGCTCAGTTGTAAACGAATTCTTAAGGTACTCACGCTGAAGTTGGGTTGGTTGGGCTAGCAACACCTGTTAATGGATTTAGTTTAAGTACAGGTGGTAATTAAAAAATAGCTTCATTAGCTGATGAAAAGCTGGGTAAACATTGTCCTTGGAATAGCTCAGGCACTTTGTAATATTCATCAAGGCCTAAAATAGCCCATTAATCTGAGATAGAATTTGTGAATTTAGATAATTGAAAATAAACCAGTAAGGAAAGGCTAAAGTCGGGCGGAGCCGACTCTATGATACACTCCACTTTCAATCCGAATACAATTCAATTCGGTGAAAAAGTGAAAACGGGAAGGTTTTTTGTATCCTGTAAATGTATGTGCTTGACAAAAAATTTTATATCGGAAAGGACATTTGTATGAGGATATAAATAGCTGAAATATAAAATGTATAGTTTGGCCAAAATTGGTTAAACTTATGGGAGCAACATTTGAATTTGGGCTATATTTAAATCTGAACCGATCTTACCCACTTTCACCATAGTTTTGTTTAGTTAGATTATAAGATGTTGTGCGAAATTTAAAGACAATCAAGCACAATATGTGGCTTTTAAAGCGGCAAAAGTCAAATCGGGAGCGACATTTATATGGGGGCTATATCTAAATCTGAACCGATTTTCACCATAGATGTTCTTAGTTTAAATATAAGATGTTTTGCCAAATCTGAAGACAATCTGATACAATATGTGGTTTCTAGAGCGGAAAAAGTCAAATCGGGAGCGAAATTTGTATGGGAGCTATATATAAATCTGAACCGATCTGTCCGATATTCACCATGGGAGTTTCTAGTGGGAATATAAGATGTTTTACCAAATCTGAAGACAATCTGATACAATATGTGGTTTCTAGAGCGGAAAAAGTCAAATCGGGAGCGAAATTTGTATGGGAGCTATATATAAATCTGAACCGATCTGACCGATATTTACCATGGGTGTTTCTAGTGGAAATATAAGATGTTTTACTAAATCTGAAGACAATCTGATACATTATGTGGTCTCTAGAGCGGAAAAAGTCAAATCGGGAGAGAAATTTGTATGGGAGCTATATATAAATCTGAACCGATCTAACACATTTTTACCACAGGTGTTTCTAGTTACAATATAAGATGTTTTGCCAATATTAAAGAAAATCTGTTGTAATATGTGGTATTTAGAGTGAAAAGAGTCAAATCGGGAGTGAAATTCGTATGGGGGCTATATCTAAATCTGAACCGATTTTCTTCAAATTAAATAGCGTTCGTCCTTATCCCGAAAAACATCGTTGTGCAAAGTTTCATTTGGTTCTGTCTACAATTGCGACCTGTATCGTGATTACAAGAATAGATGGACGGACGGACGGACAGACAGACAGACAGACGGACATTGCATCAGAAAGTGATTCTAAGACGATCGGTATAATTAACAATGGGTCTATCTCGTTTCCTTTTGGGTGTTACAAACAAATGCACAAAGACATAATACTCTCGTGGAGTGTATAAAAACCATGAATAGACGATCATTCATGTTCGGGAAATGGTTTTGATTTTCAGTTGTCTATGATTCTTGTAAGAGCAATTCAATGGGTAGAAAAAGGGTTTTCTCTGACATGTCTTAGTAAAAGAAATAAATAATTCCAGAGGAGCGATTGCTTCAAAAGTTGTTGTGAAGACATTCGTTTACGCAGAAAATTGAGTAATTTCATGTGTAATTTTTGGCTCTTCTCTCCGATTTTGTTGAAATTTTCCAATTATGTAATTTTAAATGAAGTATTTTTGTTATAAGGTACTTTAATTTTTAATACACAAATATTTTTTGTAAATTCAAGCAAATTTCTTTTAGTTTTACAGGAAATTAAATTAAAAATTAAAATCTTAAAAAAACATTTTAATTTTTTTTATTTATTCAATAATATTTTTTATTTATTTAATAAATAAAAAAGATACCTGCGATTTTTGTAAAATAAAAATTTTATTTATTATTATTTATTATTTTATTATAGTTTTACACAAAAATCTTAAAAAAATATTAGTTAATATGTGGTTTTTAATCTATATATGTAAACGAGTTGCGTTACTGACTGACTTATCATTGACCATCCCCCAGGCCAAATGGCTGAAGTCAGGGTCATGGAATTTTCAGGGTAGTTCCCAAAGTTTACGAAATTCATACTTTTAGGGGGTAAAATGGGACAAAAAGGGATAAACATCGAACCTTCGTGCTGACTAAACGGCAGTAGCTAGAAACATGAAATTCGGAGTGTTCCTTGGAATGGTCATGCAGACGAGCTACAAATAGGGATTTTTTAAATAGATTTTTGGAAATTTGTACTTTTAAGGGGCGAGCGGGGCAAAAAGTGATATAAATGGTAACAACTAAAGTATTACAGCTACAATCGTGATATTTGGTATGTAAATTCTTCTGACCGTAGCAAAATTGGATTTTTTGATATTTGTACTTTTTAGGGGGTGCGCGGAACAAAAAGGGTACCAATATAAGTATTGCGCTATAGTAGTGAAATTTAGTGAATAAATTCCTCTGACAACGTAGAAGCACAAATCTAAATGGAGTTTTTAAAATTTGTATTTTTAAGGGGTGAGGACAAAATAAATTGTACCAACTGAAGTTTTGTTGCTAGAATCGTGAAATTTGGCGTATACATTCCTCCGCCCACGTAGACGTGCGACATAAATGGATTTTTCGAAATTTGTACATTTAAGTGGTGAGCGGGACAAAAAGGGATAAAAATGGTACCAACTACTGTATTACAGATACAATAAATTGATTGCGACATGCAACATAAATGGATTTTTCGAAATTTGTACTTATAAGGGTGAGCGGGACAAAAAGGGATTAAAATGGTACCAACTACAGTATTACAGCTAGAATCGTAGTAAAATTTTAAATTTTATTTAAATTTGTACATATTAAATTTGTACATATTAGGGGGTGCGACAAAAAGGGATAAATATGGTGTACAGGCCTTTAACGGAACGACAAGGGATAAACGTGTTACCGAATAAAGTACATTTTTTAGGAGAAGCAAACACATGTTTTACCTACATGGTGATTTATCAAAATGTGTACTTTTTGGGAAAGAGATGCAAAAAGCTATAAAGTGGTCGGCTGCATCTAGAAACATGAAATCGAGGATATGGTTCTGCGGTTGTATTTTTTTGTTCAAAACTGGGTAGAAAATGATAAAAATTATACATACGAAGGGCGTTCATTTAAAATAGTCCACATTGACTAGTGCAGTCAAAGGAATGTGGAATATGAATGCTAGCTATATTTTAGATTTATCTATATGCACCAAAAGAAAATCAAATAAATACTATCCAATAACAGTAAGTAAGATGTCAGTAAGATGCTCAATAAGATGCATGATGGTGTCCCTGGTACTTACTCTAAAACAATTATTAACGTGATTACTGTTGAAGTTACAAATATTTTATATAAATTAAAAAATATTATAAACAAAAATTTTACCTGAAATATATAATAATAATATAAAATATATTTTTTATTTATTTTTTTTGATATTTATTATACCCTCACCAGGATGGGGGTATACTATCATTCCGTTCGTAACACTTTGAAATATCGACCTATAACCCTATAAAGTATATATATTCTCGTCGAATTCTAAGACGATCTAACCATGTCCTTCCGTCCGTCCGCCCGTCCCTATGTTGAAAGCACGCTAGCATCTAAACGAAATGAATTGCTAGGACGTCCAAATTTTGCATGAATAGTTATATATCGGTTAGGATTAAAAATGGGCGAATTCGGTCCACAGGGAAAAATTTTTGCCTCACAAGGACTGAAAGTACCCCTAATATTTGGACGATTTAAACATGTGTAGCGGGTGAAATGGGGTAAAAAGGGATAAAAATGGTATCTATCAAACGACAACAGCTAGAAACACGATATTCGGTGCGTACATTCCTCTAATTGAGTTGATACATAGTATAAAAGTATTTTTTCCAAATTCGTACTTTTAAGTGGGGTAAAGTTGTAATAGAGGGATAAAAATGGTACCAACCAAACCGCTGCAGCTAGAATAATTAAATTCGGTAAAAAAAAGGATTTTTGGAAATTCGTACTTTTAGGAGGCAAAATGGAAAAAGACATGTAAAATGCAGAGATTTTCGAAAGTCATACTGCGTAGACACGAAAAATAAAAAGTTGTTTCCAAATTCGTACTTTCAAGGGATATAGGTGAAGGATAAAAATGGTACCAACTAAACGGCTACAGCTAGAATGATGAAATTTGACTTGAAGTATTATTTCGATGCATATAGTGTAAACATAAGATGTTTTAGCATTTAAAGAATGTTTTAAAATAATTAACATTTTATATTTATTTATAAAATTATTTTTTCAATATTTATACACTCCACGAGAGTATTATGTCTTTGTGCATTTGTTTGTAACACCCAAAAGGAAGGGAGATAGACCCATTGTTAATTATACCGATCGGCTTAGAATCACTTTCTGTCCATCTATTGTTGTAATCACGATACAGGTCGCAATTGCAGCCAGAACCAAACGAAACTTTGCACAACGAAGTTTTTCGGGACAAGGACAAACGCCATTTAATTTGAAGAATATCGGTTCAGATTTAGATATAGCCCCCATACGAATTTCACTCCCGATTTGACCCTTTTCACTCTAGATACCACATATTTCAAAAGATTTTCTTCAAAATTTGCAAAACATCTTATAGTTCAACTAGAAACACCTGTGGTAAAAATGTGTTAGATCGGTTCAGATTTATATATAGCTCCCATACAAATTTCGCTACCAATTTGAATTTTTCCACTCCAGAATCCACATATTTTAACATATTTCCTTCAAAATTGGTAAAACATCTTATATTTAAACTAGGAACACCTATGGTGAAAATAAGTGAGATCGGTTCAGATTTATATATAGCTCCCATAAAAATTTCGTTCCCAATTTGAATTTTTCCGCTCTAGAATCCACATATTGTAACAATGGGTCACATCGGTTCAGATTTACATACAGCTCTTATACAAATTTCGTTCCCCCAGAAACCGTGTATTTTCAGAGAATTTCTTAAAATTGAGCATAACACGTTATACTTCAAATGGAAGAACTTATTGTGAAAGTTAGTCACTTCATTCCATGTTTGGATATAGCCCCGATACAAATATTATTCTCGATTTGACAGATTGGACCAGGTCATATTAGCCTGTGATTAGGAAACATACAAACATTTTTCCAATTTTCACTTTTTTACTGAATTGAATTGTATTCCGATAGAAAGTGGAGAGTATCATATAGTCGGCCCCGCCCGACTTTAGCCTTTCCTTACTTGTTTTATTTGTTTTGGTTTGGCTATATTAAAAAATTAATATTTTCCTGTAATGTTACTGCAATTCTACGAAATTCGAATGTAAATCATGGTGGAGGTATATAAAGTTCGGCCCGGCCGAACTTATCCCATTTGTACTTGTTTTAATAACTTTATGACAAAAATACTTTATTTTCGATCTACCCTAATGTATACAATTTCTTATTTTTGGAAAATCTGGAAATACAGTTTTATTCGCCATATAGAAAAGTACATATTTGAGTAATTTCTTCAAAATCAGAGAGAAGAGATAAAATTTGTGTTGTGCTCGTTTCACATGAAATTACTCAAATTGAAAACATGTGAATTAACACTTTCAAATCAAAACGATTGGAGAGTGTTTTTACTAGATATTTGGAGAAGACCCACAGCTACCACAAAAAAAAATCCAGAAGTGTGATATCACACGATCTAAACAGCCATTTAACAGGTGCGAAACACGACATTAAGTGCTGCTCGTCAAAATGATTTCTTAACAAAGTCAATGGATGGTCTTGCTGAATGCAAATGTAGCCGATACCACGAACTTCACTTTATTTTTTGTTATTATTAGACTTTATTAAATTATTCATCAAACTTACCCAACAGATTTTTAAATATATAAGAGATTTGGCTTAAGATAACCTTACATTCATTTCAGTTCATTTATTTCTTTGTAATTCCAAGTCAAGTGGCCTATTATAATTGAATTACAATATTCTCCAAGAAATTACATTTATTAAATGTCTTAAACTATTTAAACAATTAACTACAAGTAATCATGATTCAAACTACAAACAACATTCACGCTTTTAATCGAAAACAACTAATTTAATTCAAAATATAAATATCACCAAATGAAAAATGAAATAAATAATGACTAATATTTTTGAAATAATATTAAAGAATTTTTAATAAATACATAACAACATTATTTATTGTTATTTTATTAATATTTTTCATTTGTTTACATAATTAAGTGTAAAGATTTTTAACAAGATCGTTTGCTGACATTGAACACATAAATTTAAAATCTAGACGAGTTTTAACTAACTCGGCGGGTGGAGTAGTGCCAGGCTAATATCGTCACCATCATTATCATCACATTAAGAAGTTAGTTTTGGCTTATTTGAATTTTTCGTGGTACGTGTGTGTGTTTTTGCACACATTCCCCACTCAGGTTAGGTATAACCAATTATTAATGGGAAACTCGTTTTAAAAATATTTGCATTCATTGTTGTCTATATTTGGATCTATAAATTAATTTCTATTAACTTAAATTTTTGTTGCAAATTTTGCCAAAGGGCTAGGTATAAGATGTTCTGTTGTATTTTGGATTTCTAAATTTGAAAACGATATTTAAAAAATTGTGTTATGGATAAATTTATTTTTAAAAAATTATTTACTAAAAATCCTATTTGCGCCGAAGGACACCGCTCTCGTTCCCATTCCAGTATTAGACAAAATTGGAAGGATTTGTCAGAATACAATAATTTCTAAATGGATTATAATGCTCTGATTTCAAAAATATTATCGGTTTTTATTCATTTTTTGCTGTATCAATGGGTGTATCAACTAGGGCTGCCTGCAGAAAATTTCTCCGAAAAAATAATAGTAGGAAATATTTAAAGTAGCTTTAAATTAACTAAGTAAAGAAAACAATCAGCAAAGCAAGTCATATTTGACTAACGAGTAAAAATATTAATTTTAGGCTCTTTTTAAAATTAAAAAGAATCGGAAAAATGGAAGAAAATGTTGCTTTATTCTAATAGATTTAAGTTGTTAATTATGAAAAAATATATGACCATCATGACCAAATTGGGAATTTTTCAAATATTCATCTTTAAAATTTAATTATATAACAGTTAATTAAAAATAATATTTTTACTATTTAGAAAAAAACAATATTTGCACATCTACTCAGCATTTCAGAAAGTATAAAAATTTTTAATTCCATTTAAAACTATATTTTTGAAGAATATTCTACTTCAACTACTCGTGAAGGAAACTACAAAATCAATTTATTTTACATACCATTCCCGCACATTCTCGGAAGTGAAGTAGTGTGCGAAGGTACCTTTAATATTTATACCCTCACTCTACATTTGGAACAGAAAAAAGTGTAACGCATTGAAGGAGTGACTTAAGACCCTAACCCTCTAGTTCCCAAGACCGCCTCTAGGCGGTCTATGTTCAGTACACGGTCAATCATGGTTCTAATTAGGTTTTGCTTTTTTTTCGTTTCATCTGTTTTGGGGAATCCCAAATTTTCATATTGGTGCTTTTGCAGCTTGCGCTAGTACGAAAGTCAGTTGTCAATGACATTTGAATGCAGAAGTTTGTGAAAATCACCAAAAATAATTATCTGATTTTCGCACTCCGCGCAAAATAATTATTTTTGGTGATTTTCACAAACTTCTGCATTCAAATGACATTGACAACTGACTTTCGTACTAGCGCAAGCTGCAAAAGCACCAATATGAAAATTTGGGATTCCCCAAAACAGATGAAACGAAAAAAAGCAAAACCTAATTAGAACCATGATTGACCGTGTACTGAACTTAGACCGCCTGGAGTCGGTCTTGAGAACTAGAGGGCTAAGTATGTTTGGACCAAATTAGTTTCACGACTTTTTTGCGCATGGTAATATTTTTCCCAAACTTAGTTTAAGTTCGAAGAGGGGCGAAATTGCCACGCCCCTTCATAGCCCATATTTCATTGTTAAATTAAAACCCATATAACTTCCACACGGATATTCGGAATCAGCTATGTTTCGGTATTTGATAATATTTTGGGATGGGTTTGTCACGCCCCTTCCAGTACCTCCCACACAAATCACGCAGAACTACTTAAAATTAAAGCTGTTATAATTTCTATACTGATGATCGGAATACTGTGGAATATTGGCGATTCTGGTACCTCCCACACAAAGTGACATAAACTTAGGTTACAAAAAAAACCGACATAACATCCATTCGGGTAGACAAAATCATTTGCAATTTTATATTTAAAAATGTTTCTACATCAAGTTAACCGTAAAAAAGATTTACGCTTTAGCCACGCCCCTTCTTATACCCAATTGTATCTATCCTAGGTAATATTAAATCCTTCATAACTTCTATACTGGTGCATGGAATCCACTATGACTTGATTTTTGATAATTTTTTTAAAATTGTTTTATAAATGTTGAAGTTGGGACCATATGACACGAACATCCTACTACCTTCCACATAAATTATCCGGCCCTACGGAAAATTTAATTCCTTATAACTTCCGTATATATATATATATATATATATATATATATATATATATATATTATATATATTATTATATATATATATATATTATATATATATTATATATATTATTATATATATATATATATATTATATATATATATATATATATATATATATATATATATATGTTCTCTGAGAGTGAGGGTAGCCTTAGTTTTTCTAGTTTATTCATATCTTGATTTTTAAGACACAAAATGGTTGTTAATACTAAACTAAAATTAAAAAATTAAAATTAAACTGAAATTTAAAGTATTCTTAGCAAATATTCTCTTATTTAAATTGAATATAAAAATTGTGTCCTTTGGAATTTTGCAGTGCTTTTAATGGGCAACGGCATGAGGAAATGAAAACGCCAATTAACTCTATTTCACCTATAGTTTCAGATGTACAAGTGTGATATGGACGGTAATATAGAACGAAATGTCCACTTATAAAGCGGGTTTTCGTACTATTTTACCAAAATTTAAAAAAACTTCAACGTTTTTCATAGATGCAATTTGCAATTTTAGATAATATTTTTTCCGCTTTTTTTCTATTTTTTGTGATTTTGTCCTTGCCAGTATAAAAATCATTTTTGTAAAAAAAAATCATTTTTTGAAGACTATCGCTAAACCATTGTTTCTATGTGAATTCGTAACATTTGTAGTCATTATAATTGCCTTTAAATGAAAATACAAGCGGTATTTGCCAGTATAAAAATCATTTTTGTAAAAAAAAAATCATTTTTTGAAGACTATCGCTAAACCATTGTTTCTATGTGAATTCGTAACATTTGTAGTCATTATAATTGCCTTTAAATGAAAATACAAGCGGGTGTGATAGGACTTGTATTTCCGAAATGGGGGTAGAAATTTTAAAGTTACCTTCGTCAAAAATTGGAATTTTGGGGAAAAAAATAAATATCCTTTGAATTTTTTTCATATATTTTATGACTTAGTATGCGTTAATGCAAAAAATATATTTTTTGGTCTCGGTTACAAAATTTTGTATTTTTTGTAATATCATTTTCCCTAAGGATGTCCATATTTTATGATTTATCCAATTTTTAAACACTTTTCCATTTCCATTTTTCATTTTATCCCCTAGTGCGACTTTATAAATTTAAAATAGTCATTTCCTTCTAATCGTCCTTGCATGCCTTGAAGGACAGAAATGCTTGTCTCTGAGCAAAACATTATTTTTTAGCTACAAAACAATTTAATGGTTATCGATACGCCCTAACTCTTCACACAAAAAACAAACCATTGTCATACAGAGTTATCAGCAAACTCTTGGTCACTTTCAATTCCGAATTCGAAACTGTAGCAGTGTAAGGCGGCGATGGTCTGTCAGCCACCTCGGGGGATGTTAAAGTGAACATGTTTCTGCAACGCCGCCGTATATGTTTTTGAAAGATATCAAAAAACCATTTAAATTTAAAGACCCTGACAATCACAATTACTTTTTTGCTGGATGGTGGATAGTCGATGGTGGATGCACAGCGTTGTCTTAGTCCGAGTTAAATGTTGTTCACTCAATTAACTTTCATCACATGGCGATAATGAGGTGTTGCTGTGTTTTCTTCACACTTATTAAAAGCGAACATATTATTTTTAATTGTTTTAAAATTATAAAACCAAACAGTTTCTGAAATTCCAAACTAATTGTTACGGTTGTTTTTGTACTTTTGCGAGTTTTTTTTTTTTGGCGATTTTGTATTTTTGCGAAAGCAAAAATCCTCCAAAATCCAACCAAAGAAAAAAAAAAGAATATCGATAATGCAAAAAAACGTTGATTAAACGAAATCAAAAACAAACTAAAAAAGCAGCAGCAGCAACAGGGCCAAGCAATAATAATAATAATTTAGCCAAATCATCTAATTTCAAAGAGGTTTTCAATTTCAAATAACATTTCATAGTTTTTACACGGCAAACCTTGAAAGGCTTTTGTTTTAAGTTCACAGACCAATTCGCGCAGTTTGGTGATTTGATGTGAATCGAACTGGAGTACGACAACAGAATGTGGATCCCCCAGTTAAAGTTCAAGCATATAATGCGTCAGCCAATTTCAAATTCAGCATTGATTGGCATTTTACAATGGAATTCTAAATAAATTATAAAAACAATTTATTTGTTTTTTTCTGGCTAAGCCTACGGAGAACATCCATGATCTCGTGGCCACTTCAAAGCTCAGAGATTGATTGTTCAAGTGCACTTGAGGCCGAGAAGCAACAAACAAAATCAATTATTGCCGGAGTTTTCCAAAACACCGACAACTACCGCGATGGTGGGCTTGTTTCTCGAACTTCACGAACGAAAGCGGAAATTAAAACAAAGCCAACATATTTATTCCCCCAAAGATCATCCTCTTAAAAAGCCTCAATTAATCGTGTAGAATGCGAAAAAGCAAATACGAAAAATAGCGTCAGAGGTACTTGAATTATTACAAAACGATTCTTAAAGTCAGTGCCATCACAACAAGCTCCCCCCTCCCCACATAAAATTAATGACACCACTTCTAAATTTAATAAGCGTCAGTACGCTCAGTCATTTTTTTCTTTTTTATATTTTCATCGTCATTTTTCATACTCTGTGCTGCGTTATTAAAGATTTGCTAAAGCGGTTAATTCAATTAATTTTATTGTTTTCATCCGATGTGTAACACAACTGCCACAGCACAAACTGAATGAAAACTGTTTCGGTTTATTTAGATTTAGATTTTTTTTGGTGGTGGTGGTGGTTGTTGTCATGACTCAAGGTTTTCGGTCATTGTTCAACAGACAAGGTACAGCCACAGACATTGTTACGTTTTAAATAGCAGGAATATAATCATATTTTATGTTTCAATGATGGTGGGGGGAGGGTTGGATTAAAAAACAAACATTCAAATATTTTAAACATAAATTGATAACATGATCAAAACATTAATTAAATGGAGCACACACACTCCAGGTGTTGTTAACTTGTGTTCGGGGGTGTGATAAGAAGTGCACTTTCAACAAGCGAAACGAAAGACTTAAGCAACAAACTTTACGCTGGAGTGTTATTCAGGTGTAGCGAACTTCCACTTGATTGGCTGGCCATGGATTTGTTTTCAGTTGCTGGAAGAAATCTTTTTATTATTTTTAATAATTTAATAATATGCAAATGTAATACAAATATAATAATAATAATAATAATAATAATAATAATAATAATAATAATAATAATAATAATAATAATAATAATAATAATAATAATAATAATAATAATAATAATAATAATAATAATAATAATAATAATAATAATAATAATAATAATAATAATAATAATAATAATAATAATAATAATAATAATAATAATAATAATAATAATAATAATAATAATAATAATAATAATAATAATAATAATAATAATAATAATAATAATAATAATAATAATAATAATAATAATAATAATAATAATAATAATAATAATAATAATAATAATAATAATAATAATAATAATAATAATAATAATAATAATAATAATAATAATAATAATAATAATAATAATAATAATAATAATAATAATAATAATAATAATAATAATAATAATAATAATAATAATAATAATAATAATAATAATAATAATAATAATAATAATAATAATAATAATAATAATAATAATAATAATAATAATAATAATAATAATAATAATAATAATAATAATAATAATAATAATAATAATAATAATAATAATAATAATAATAATAATAATAATATTAATAATAATAATAATAATAATAATAATAATAATAATAATAATAATAATAATAATAATAATAATAATAATAATAATAATAATAATAATAATAATAATAATAATAATAATAATAATAATAATAATAATATAATAATAATAATAATAATAATAATAATAATAATAATAATAATAATAATAATAATAATAATAATATAATATTGAGTGGAAAATCCGTCAAAAAATAATCCTGGAAATTTTTTGAAAAATTTCCTGATTTTATAACACTGTCCGACAGTCCATATTACACATGAACCAGAAGATATATGTCTGAAACTATATGTGAAATGGAGTTTATTGGCGTTTTTAGTTTTTCACTTCCTCATCCTGCTGCCCCTTAAAAGGACTACAAAGTTCCAAAGGATGCAATTTTCAAAAATTATTTTTAATCCTATTTCGCCCCCTATGATATCGATGTAAATGACAAACCTTCTATCTGTATTAGTTTAGCATTAACAACTATTTCAGAATTTCCCTGTTAAAAAGTAAAATATGAATAAATTAATAAATTAAGGGGTAAACTTGAAATGACTGTTAATGTTGAACTAATGCAAATATAAACATAAAGTTTGAAGTATTTTTAACGGTTATTCTCCTCTTTAATTTTAATTTTAATACCGCAATCATATGGTGTGAATAAGTATTTAAAATAATTTTTGAAAAATATTATCCTTTGTAATTTTTGTAGTCCTGTGAAGGGCAACAGGATGAGGAAATGAAAAACTAAAAACAACAATTAACTCAATTTTACGTATAGTTTCATATGTATATCATCCGCTTCAAGTGTAACGACCTTTTTTTTGGCAAATAAATATTATTTATTTATTGTCTCGGTATTGATTTTTTTTTGTCCTAGGACTATTAAAATGATAGAACTCTTTATAGGCCCAACCCCTGGATGGATGTGGTTCGTAGACTTTCTTAGAAAAGTCTGTTATCCGTCTGGATGGATGATTTGATTATGCTAATAACACTATGCAACAAAAAATAAAAATGTTATATGGAGGAATATTAGGATTTCTCTCCCGGTAGTTCCCAGGAACGGATTCCCGGCCATTTTTTCTTTTCCGAGAACTCGGAAATTTGCTTCGGGAATTGCTTTTCATTGATTTTTTCCATTGCGACCTATATCACAATATTGATTTTTTAATCCTTTACTTAAGTTCCTGTAATTCGGTATGTTAGCGTTCTCGGGAAAGGTCAGAGCTTATTCAAATTAACGTGAAATCAGACCATTATTAATAATATTTATGTAAAGAAAACAAAAATATTATCTGTACTGGTATTTTGTTTTAATCTTGTAAAATCAACACAAACAAATTGTATGGATTTTTTAATGAAATGCGTACTATCATTTTGACAGCGTAAATGAAAAAATATATTTAAATTTCTGGTTTCATCGAGCCAGAAAAACGATTATTAAAAAATAAAAAAAAAAACATGTTTGTTTTCATTTATTTTGATTTAAGACCAAAGGTTGTGCTGAAGTCTTCAGCAGAACCCAAAATTAGCGAAAAGGCAAAGTGAGACCTTTATTGTTGCAGCTAAAAGTTGACTGCGCAGTTTCGATGGGCGCTACCCCATCTCGTCAGAACTTTCGCAACGAATGTATGTCTTTGACTTAAATCAGGGTTCATATTAGTACCAGCGGTCACATATTTCAAATGAGAAGCGCTGATAAACAAAATATTCCACCGAACTAAGTCGACACACTAAAAATCTCACTTTGCCAATTCAATGTTATGCATGTGCTCGCTCTAGCGCCCATCGAAACTGCGCAGTCAACTTTTAGCTGCAACAATAAAGGTCTCACTTTGCCTTTTTGCTAATTTTGGGTTCTGCTGAAGACTTCAGCACAACCTTTGGTCTTAAACCAAAATAAATGGCAACACATACAACATAACAGACCAACAATACATACAAACAACAAAAAACAAGTTTTTTAAAATTCTCTTAGAAAAAGGTTCATAACTTTTCCATGTGGTATTGTTTTCTTCTGCAAAAATGCTAGCTATTACAAATGGAACAAAAAAATTTCTTCGATTTTTGTTTCTATTCTTTATATTTTTTTTCGTGCCAGCAAAAAAGTTTTTCGTTTGTAGGTATCCTTTAATTGAACATATAAGCTGGTGTGATCGGACTTATATTTCCAAAATGAAAGTACATATATTCGGCGATAATTGGAATTTTAGTACAAATAAAAAAATATATCTTTTTATTTTTTTTTAAATTTTTCGTAGTTTAAGAAAAAAGCAATATTTTGTCTTAGAAAAAATTATGGTAATACCAAAGCTGATGAAAATTTGCAGTAGTTATGCATGTACGATATTTTCAGTGTTAACATTCTAATGTTGTTTTTATTAAAAAACAGCAACTTTTATGAAAAAAAAATTATTTGGATTGCATATGAAGTTTAGTAAATATGACCGAATTAAAATGGCCTTTTAAAATTCATATATTCAGCGTTAGCAGTTTTCTTTAGAAAAAAAGAAGCTGTCTCCGTTGACCTTCGACTTTTTACTGCTATAAAATGAAGCGGGAGAATATCGAATCTTATTTGCCGAAAAGTCGTAAGCACCACCATTTTTGATTTTCGTTCTTTTGATGAAAATCGATAATTGACGTCCATTTACATCATCTCCGAATAATGTACCGCTTTAAAAATTTCCTTTACGGATTTTACTGTGCTTACATACCTAATTCTTTAGTAGTACATAGTCATACAACTAAGGTAATTAATAAAAACCTTTTCCTTCTCGGTGCAAAATTTCAAGACATTCGTACCAAAATAAACGTGAAAAATTCGCTTTGAGTTATATGCACGGTATATGATGATCGTGGCCGATTTTAAGAGAGCTCTTTCATTTTGTTAATTCTAAACTCTGTGCAAAATTTTTACCAAAACAAAAAATTTTGCATGCAAAATTAATTTTAAGTTACATGGGCGGTATATGATGAGCGTGGCCGAGTTTGATGAAACTTCACATTTTCCTTAATTGCGTTCAGAAAATGTTCGGTGCCAAGTTTGATCACTATACGAGCATTCATTACATTTTTACACTCAAATGTATGATGCTATCCCACTGTGCGTTGTCCGTTGTAATCGAAGTACAGGCCGAAATTGTTGTCCGAACGCCGTGAAATTTGGCAGAAGTATTTTTTGGCACAGGGAATGCCGCTGTAGAATTTCGAGAAAAAATCGTTCTAGATATATATAGAGCCTCTATACAAATGACCTTCCAATTTACCCTATCACTGCTCCAGAATTCATATTTGTACCCTCACTCTACAGAGTACATCCACATTTGGGATAGAATACTCTGAAATTTGACGTTCGGTACTGTTTTTATAGACATAGCATTCACCTAAAATATGGGCGATATTGCAATACCCCTTATGACACCTCCCACATAAATTGGCATAAGCTTTGTTCAAAATAAATATATATATATATATATATATATATATATATATATATATATATATATATATATATATCTTCCATACGGGTAGTTAAAATCAGTTGCAATTTGATATTTGAAAATGTTTTTATAATCACTCTAAAACTACAAAATATTTATGATTTTGCCACGCCCCTTCCAGTACCTCCCACACAATTGTCCCTATACTAGCTAAAAACTTCCATACCGGAGCGTGGCATCCACCATGACTTGATATTTGATCATGTTTTTACAGCTGTTTTATTTTATTTTTTGCATTTTCTATATTCCTTAAACGTCTTCGATGGAACGAAATATTGACTAAAAATCACTTCGAGCTGGACTAGTTAATAATAAAAGGACATTGAAGAAATTGCACATGATATTTTATAGAAAAATTAAAAAGGAGTAAGTAACTCATCTTTGTTTATTTGACCATCCTGCAAATTGTTTTAAACATACAACATATATATATAATTTTTTCGGCATTTAATCCGCGTTATATTTTCAAAAATATTTTCTGTATCTATCTATCTTTTGATATGTACCATCAAACTGCTCGTCATACTGTTCATACCGCAGATAATTCACGGTACTATTGATCTTTGGATTTTTTTAAATGTGGTGTTATTAACTCATTATTACCTTCAAACATATCAGAGAGCATCACAAATGTTTTTAATGTTTTTTTTTTCTTTTTCATTTTTTGTTAAATAATTTCAAAACATAATATTAGCATAATATAAATTTGTACAAAAAAAACAGAACTGAAACTCGACAACGCTAAACACTTTAAATATTCAATGATTCAATGGCAATTCCCATTTTTTTTGTTGTTTGGCGGTTGCTGTTGTCGTTGTCGATATGACTTTGAATGTTTGAAACGTGTGTAATGCATAGCAAAACTGTCACGATTTTCACAACAAAAAAGTTTAAGCGCAAATTGCAAAAAAAAATATATATATATGTAACTCCAAGATGTAGAAGATGCAGCTCAACTTTGGTTTTTCTTATTCTTCTGTTTTGGGTTGTTGAGGTTCTGTTGAGGTTGCATTTGAAAATTGTTGTGTGGAGGGGGGTGCTGGTAGTTGGATAACTACAAAGATCTAGATTTTATTTTGGTGATTTGTTTTCAGTTTGATGCTGTTACAAATTACAGGTTAATTAAATTAGTTTAAGATATTAAATAATTTCATTATAATAGAGCTCCAAATGTTAATAATAACTGTTATTATATTAGTAACAAGTGAAGCCCTTTAAACTTAGAACTGAGAGCTGAGAGTTGAAATTTTCACAGCCACTAGTTATGGGAAAATATAAAAATGTTGAAAGATTGGATGGATTTACAAACCTCAATTTTTTAAACTTCTTTTTTTAAACAAAAAGCTATTTCATTTTATTTCTGTTCCCTTTCATGTCACTTCAATGGGAAACTAATATGCACACACTCCTCACACACACACACTCACCACTGTGGACACTTGACCTTCAACATTGATATATCGTTCATAATATTGTGATCGAAAGATGACTTCATGAACTCACTTCTATTTTGTTCTATTTTTGGCAAACTGAAAAAATGAAAAAAAAAAATAGAAAAATGAAAACAAAAGCTGCGCCGTAGACCACACAGACGTCAGTTTCGATGTTCTTCCATGTTGTTGCCTCATAAATAATGCTGACAAATGATAGGTTAAATATCTGTGCTAGAGAATGCTATCTTCGTTATTCGTCGTTTATACACTTTTTAAAGTTATTGCAGTAATGAATTATGACAGAACAAGGATATTAGTGGTCTGAAGTGAAAAGTAGAACATACAAAAGACTTAAGACACAAACGCGGTTACCTGTTGCTTCAGGGGGTGCCTGTGTCTGTGCCATTATTGTTGTCACCATTGTTGTCGGTAATGACATTGGAAAAATGGCCACGTGCGAAATATGTATGTACAGTGAATTGAAATATCCAAACGCTATTTGAAATCCTCATAAAGTTCTACACACTTATTCGTTTATTATATTTATACCTTAACCGCACGTAATTTAAGACACAGCCACGTTTAGCAACTGCTTCACGCTTTTGCTTTTTGCTGGCACTGAATATTTGAATGAATTCATAACCACCACGAATGAATCACCTTGACATATTTAATAATTTATCCATAGATTTACATTTCTCTATAGATTTTCTTCAAATACGCCTTCATTTCTTCCTTCAGATGCCAGGTATTATATTAATATTTCTCTTATCTAATTTGAAAGGGTTTTACTTGATTTTCGATGTTATTATACCACTCCTTAATTTGTTGAAATTAGTTCTAATTTAATGGCTGGTGTGGTGAGTGTTTGTTCCTATGGATATATTCGCAGTTATATTTTTCCAACTCGGCTGACGGTGATGTGACTCTAGCTCTTGTGGTGAGGTGAGTGTAAGCGGGCGCTCATGGTGGTCAAAGGTTAGGGAAAAGGGGTAAACATTTCCAACAACATTTTCTGGGCGATTGTGTTTGTTTGCTCCCAATACCGCCGCTATCATACAGATCGTTTTGTCAACGACGCTGCCGAAAAAAGGCTAAAGTCGGGCGGGGCCGACTATATGATACCCACCACTTTCTAACCCATTACAATTGAATTCGGGGAAGAAAGTGAAAGAGTCAATCCTAAGGTTAGCCAAAAATTAAAAAAATCTTGTTTTTTAATCTTTTGCGGGCCATAATTTCAGCATTTATTACATGTAGACAATGCTTTCTTAGTTAAAATGTTGGCTATTAAAAAAAAAGAAAACAAAAATTTTTTTTTAATTTTTTTGCTATTTTTTATGAATTTTTTTCGCCCAAAAAAAAATATTATTTTTCAAAAAAATCAATTTTTTGGAGACTATTCCTAAACCTCAGTTTGTTTATATGTGAAAGTGATATTCGCAACATTTGTAGCCATCGTATTTAGCCTTAACTTGGACATATTACAGGGTTAACCAAAAATGTAAAAAAGAATCATAATTTCTAGATCTTTTTTCTATTTTTTATGATTTTTTTTTGTCTTAGAAAAAAAGTATTATTGTTCTCAATTTTTCTGAAGATTGTTCATAAACCTTAGTTTCTTTGTGAAAGTGATATTCATCACATTTGTAGTTATCGTAGTTAGCCTTAACTTGGACATATATTAGGGTGTTATTGGATTTATATTTCCAAATATTAAAGGTACCTTCGGTGAAACTTTAAATTTCAATTTCCCAAGGATGTAGAGGTTTTAATAATTTATTTTCATACTTTTGCGAGTCATAAAAAGCGGTGTGGGTACCAAATAAATAAGAAGAATATCTGTTAAAAATACTTAAAATGTCATGCTTCTATCTCTATTAGTTTTAGGATTAACAACCATTTAATTTTTTCCTCCATAAAAAGTAAAACAGTAAACTAGGGATGTAGATGTAATTTATTTTCATATTTTTGCGAGTCACTCAAAGACGATAATGGTATCAAACGAAATATAAGAATATATGTTAAACATAATTAATATTGCTTGCTTCTATCTCTATTAGTTTACGATTAACAACCATTTAATTTTCCCCTTAAAAATAAAACAATAAACTAAGGATGTAGATGTTTTAGTGATTTATTTTCATACTTTTGCGAGTCCTACAAAAACGATGTGGCTAGCAAACGAAATATAAGAATATATGTTAGAAATAATTAAAATTGCTTGCTTCTATCTCTATTAGTTTAGGATTAACAACCATTTAATTGCTTCCCCCTTAAAAAGTAAAACAATAAACTAAGGATGTAGTAAATAATAAAGGATGTAAATGTTTTAGTGATTTATTTTCATACTTTTGCGAGTCCTACAAAAACGATGTGGATAGCAAATGAAATATAAGAATATATTTTAAAAATAATTAAAATTGCTTGCTTCTATCTCTATTAGTTTAGGATTAACAACCATTTAATTCCCCCCTTAAAAATTAAAACAATAAACTAAGGGTGTAATAATAAAGGAAGTAGATATTTCAATAATTTATTTTCATACTTTTGATAGTCATACAAAAACGATGTGAATAGCAAATAAAAGACAAGAACATCTGTTTAAAATATTTAAAATAGCATGCTTCTATCTCTATCAGTTTAGGATTAACAATCATTTAATTCCCCTCCTTAAAAAGTAAAACAATAAACTAATGATGTAATAATAATAATGTTTTAATAATTTATTTTCATACTTTTGCGAGTCATACAAAAGCGATGTGGTTACCAAATAAAAGAGAAGGATATCTTTTAAAAATACTTAAAATTACATGCTTCTATTTCTATTAATTTAGGATCAACCATCATTTAATTGTTTCCCCCCTTAAAAAGTAAAACAAAAAACTAAGGATGTAATAATAAAGGAAGTAGATATTTCAATAATTTATTTTCATACTTTTGCAAGTCCTGCAAAAACATTGTGGATAGCAAATGAAAGAAGAGAATATCCGTCAAAAATACTTAAAATTTCACGCTTCTATCTCTATTAATTTAGGATCAACTACCATTTAATTGTTCCTCCCCTTAAAAAGTAAAACAATAAACTAAGGATGTAATAATAAAGGAAGTAGATATTTCAATAATTTATTTTCATACTTTTGCGAGTCCTACAAAAACATTATGGATAGCAAATGAAAGAAAAGAATATCCGTGAAAATAACTTAAAATTCCATGCTTCTATCTCTATTAATTTAGGATTAACCACCATTTAATTGTTTTCCCCTTAAAAAGCAAAGCAAAAAAACTAAGGGGAAATATTGAAATGGTTGCTAATGCTAACCTCAAATAGATTGAAGCATGCAATTTAAAATATTTTTAGCAGACATTCTTCTCTTTCATTTGATACCCATATCACTTTTGTGTGACTCGCAATAGTACGAAAATAAATTGCTAAAACATCTGCATCCTTGGAAAATAAAAGTTTTGTAAAAGGAGATCATCAAACGAATAACTGAGTACACAGTTTTTCTGCATACGATCTCTTGTTTAGGTCCTAAAAAGGTCCAAAATTTGTGTTGTAAATTATCCATTCAATTACAAATCATCCATACAATTCAAAGGAATTTGTTATATTTACTATTATGAGCAATGGACCGGGTTGCGCGGTCCATACAAATTAAAACATAAATTTTAGTTAGCCCTTGGAAAGAAAGTTTGAATTGTTTAATGATGATTTGCAAAATATTTCTTCCCTTGAAAGCACTTTCAATATAGTTTTTAACTCTTTTTGGGAGAATTTTCGAAGATTCTCTTAAACTTTTCGTACCTCCACCTCGAGGTAGACAGGCAAGTGCCTTTTTAATCCATGATCTACATAATCATAATCATAAAATAAATAAATAAATAATCTGCAAGCTTTCTATACATTTCGAACATATGTTCGAATATCTTTGCCCCATATGAACTGCCTTCACTTTAGCAGAAAACAAAAGACTTAAGCAACAAACGTGATTTTTCCGCAAACCTTACACCTGTCTAGAGATTGTGAAGCCTAAAACATTTTTATGATACAATCTAATTTACATATTCAATACAATTTGTCTGCAGTGATTTAACAATTTTCTATATTCATTTGAATATACTACACATTTCCTTTGAACCATCTAAAGTTTCATAATATTATGGCCGCTGCCAAAAAAGGCCTGAGAAACTTTTTTGCGATTTTATTGTTTTGTATTTGTTTTTTTTTCTTCTATAAAATAATTACACATTCATTGCATTACACGCACAATATACGAACACACATTTATTTAAAGTTTCCCAAGAAACAAAAAAGTAATGAAATCGAATTTTTACCAAATAAATTTTCATAAAAAATCAATTGATTCCATTGGAGGGGGGGGGGGGGTGGGGGGTTTGTTTGGTTGTTTGTTTGTGAGCCGCCAACTAACCCTCCAACCCGTAGAAAAAATCTTGCGCGGTTGCATCATTTTCTAAAATAAGTGCTTAAAACAATTGGCAACAATTGTTGCTGGCTGGCTGGGGCAATGGCAACATAACGATATCGTATCTTTCACAGTTTGAGTAGCAACACAAACAGAAGATGAATACTTTCGAATCTATGTACGAGAGTACATTAAACGGAAGCCTTAAAATCTATTAAAAACTAGTAAACCAACCGAAAACAAAACAAAATAAAATAAAATAAAGGCAAACAAAACCTCTTCAGAAGAGATTCGTTGCAGTTCATTAAAATACCCTTATGAGCTCAACGGGAGTTGTGCTCGGGAGCTGTGTGCAAAAGCCATGGCTGAAGTGGTGGAGAAAATTAACCAAAACACACACAGAGACAATTGTCATTAGTTACACACCGTATTTAGACTGAATGTATTCGCGCGGAGGGAGGAGGGGAGGGGTGATCAACAAAATTAAGTGTGACTATTTAGCATGAATGGAGGATCGGTGCTCTACGTTTAACATGGACCAGGCGGCAACTTGAAGGTGCTGTTGGCAACGGTTACAGTTTTTTCATTGAGCTTTTGCCAGCCAGCTCTAAACCTTATTTCTAATTATATGAGAATTTTACCATCAGCAATAAATATAAAGTACTAGCAGTGCCTGCTACTTCACATGCGAACAAGCCAGTTATTTGTCCATCCAGTTTTATCCATCTCTGAACTCCCTTCGTTTGTATCATTTTTATCATTTTCTACTCGGTTTCGAACAAAAAATTACAACAGCAGAGCTTTTTATATCCTCGATCTAAGTACAATTTTTTAAATATCCATTTACGTACCGCGTTTACGTAATTACAGGGTGTACACCATTTTTATCCCTTTTTGTCCCCCGCACCCCTTAGAAGTACACATTTCAAATAATCCAGTTTTACAACACTTCTACGTGGTCAGAGGAATTTACATACACAAAATTCACGATTCTAGCTGCAATACTTTAGTTGGTATTATCTTTATCCCTTTTTGCCGCGCTCACCCCTTATAATTTCGAAAAATCCATTTAGATGGCGCTACCATTTTTATCCCTTTTTGTCCCGCTCACCCGCTCACGCTATAAGAACAATTTTCGAAAAATCACTTCCCAACTATAGCTGTAATACTTTAGTTGGTACCATTTTCATCCCTTTTTGTCCCACTCACTCCTTAAAAGTCCAAATTTCGAAAAATCTATTGCATGCTATGCAAGTCTACGTTGTCAGAGAAATGTAAATATCAATTTTCACGAATATAACTGCATTACATAAATTAGTACCATTGGTACCGTTTTGTCCCTTTCATCTCTTAAAAGTAAAAATTTCGAAAAATCCATTTAAATTGCGCTTCTACGTTGTCAGAGGTATTTATATATCAAATTTCACTATTCTTTCTGCCATAATTTAGTTGGTAGCCTTTTTATCCCTTTTTGCCCCGCTCGCCCCTAAAATTCCAAATTTCGAAAAGTCAATTTATGTTGCAAGTCTATGTACTGTGATTCTAAAATGACGATGTTCGTTCTAGGTTTCACATGCATTTCTTATGGACAGAAGAAAAATCAACGCAGTTGACCATTTGCCATTGCGGATGTCGACAATCCACACACACATGTGATTAGTTTTAGAGGTGTTTTCAGAAGCGTTTAGCTCACACACGGTTTGACCAAAGGACGAAAATAGAACATCATTAAATAAACCAGTATTAATTTCTGGGGGTGACCGCATCAATACTCGTCCTTATAGGTAATATGAGGCTGATGAATTTTGCGATTATAAGAAAAAAGTGAAAGGTCCTTGTATTTCAAAGAGTCCACAAATACGCATAATTTTTGAACTTCATGTCAAACTTATGATTTATTTTTTATATATTTTATATTATTTTATTCTCTATCTATCTTTTATCTGAATCGCAGAATGGGGTAATTGGTTCAGAAATTGTAGTTGTTTTACAAATTGATTTCCTATTTCAGCAAGATTAGTAGTTTTGACAGTGTTCACACCTGTTCTAAACAGATATTTTGGGAATAATAGATGCCGGACGAAAAGTAATGATGAGTTGATATATTATTAAAAAAATCGCCAAATGATTCTACAGGAATGTTTGGAGTCATTTTCGAAAGATTTCAGTGAATCTGATTATGACATCAGAATTGACCTATTCCCAAGAACGAGTATGCATTTTGTGGAATTACCCTATAATGAATAATTTCCCAATTTTTTACTGTTTCAAGAAAAGCCCGTTTTTTATAAAAAGAAAACCGGGCAAACTGTTTTATTTGAAATCACGGTTTTCGAAAAACCCGACATTGCAGAAAAACCGGGTTTTTGATCATTCTACTCATACCGCGAAAAAGTACTGATTTTTTTCTATTGCTTTATGTCAAAAATACCTATTTTCGATCCACCCTAGAGTCTACAATTTCTTTATTTACGAAAATCGGGGAATGCTGGTTTGTTCGTCTCATACACAAATACAAATTTGCAAACTTTCTTTAAAATTGGGAAAAGAAAAAAATTTTCTGGCATGATTAAAATCAGATATTATCTACAAGTAATCCGCACTATATTATTTTTATACCCTCTACCTCCAGGATGGGGGTATACTAACTTTGTCATTCCGTTTGTAACACCTTGAAATATCGACCTGAGACCTTATAAAGTATATATATTCTTGATCGACATAAAATTCTAAGACGACTAGCCATGTCCGTCCGTCCGTCTGTTGAAAGCTCGCTAGCATCTAAACGAAAAGAGCTTGTACGTCCAAATTTTCCATAAATGCGTCTTAAAGTCGTAGATCGGTTGGGATTGAAACTGGGCGAAATCGACCCAAAGGGAGGACTAAAAAACCCATAAGAACCCCCCTATTTTAGAGTATTTAAGCATATTTTTTAAATAAGTCTGGTACACATAAAACAGTTAGAAACACAAAATTCGGTGTGTACTTTCCTCAAATTGAGTAGATACATAATATACAATTATTTTTTCCATATTCGTACTTTTATAATATATATATGGAAATAGAGGGATAAAAATGGTACCAACTAAACGGCTGCACCTAGAATAATGAAATTCGTTGTATACATTCCTCTGATTGCGTAGACATGTAAAATAAACGGATTTTTCGAAACTCGTACTTTTTGGGGTTAAAATGGAAAAGAGGGATAAAAATAGTACCAACGAAATGACCGCAGCTAGAATCATGAAGTATACATACCTCTGACTGCGTAGACATGAAAAATAAAAGTTTTTCTCCAAATTCGTACTTTCAAGGGATACAATGGGTACAGAGGGATAAAAATAGTACTGACTACACGGCTAGCTAGAATGTTGAAATTCGGTATGTACATCCCCCTAATTGTGTAGACACGTAAAATAAAGAGATTTTAGAAAGTCGTACTCTTAAGGAAGTAAAATAGGAAAAAGGGGATAAAAATGGTACCATCCAAATGGCCGCAGCTAGAATCATGGAATTCCTCTGACTGCATAGATGCGTAGATCCAAATTCGTATTTTTTACTTTTACGGCAAAAATTGGTTGATTCATGAAGTTCGGTTATTTTGCACTATGTACGTGAGATAATGGATTTTCAAAATTTGTATTTTTGGTATTAAAATAGAATGGAAATATAACCAACTATGGCACCCACTGTCTATCACTATTTATGGTAATTAAGCTTTTTTGAAAATATAAATATAAGAATATTTATTTTTTTAATTGACTTGAAGTATTATTTCGATATATATAGTATTTTTGGTCTGTAATCAATATTTGATTTTAACTGGGATATTGTCCTGACTCAATACCATTTTGCATCTATATTTAATAAAATTCAAATTTATTTACAAATGGCATGGTGACATTTATTACTTGGCTGCAGACTACCACGATCATGATTTCGACCATGTCAAAAGTCTTTTCAAGTGGCTTCGCAGCGACTTTTCAACCGCCAGGGACAATATCCCACTTCAAATCAAATATTGATTACAGACCAAAAAAATGCAAACGAAAAAACTAAAACAAATGATCGTTGGCACGGCAGAAGTATTGCTGGGCGTAAAATGGAATGTGTACTTTATTACTTGGTGCGATTTTTTAAACGCAAATTCGGCAAGTGAGTTGTGCTTCTCGTTCGTTTGTGAGAATCATCTCCATATAGAGGCCGGGTTTGATGTTGAAAAGTCGCTGCGAAGCCACTTGAAAAGACTTTTGACATGGTCGAAATCATGATCGTGGTAGTCTGCAGCCAAGTAATAAATGTCACCATGCCATTTGTAAATAAATTTGCATTCTATTAAATATAGAAGCAAAATATATTATATTTATTTATAAAACTATTTTTTCTATATTTGTATTCGTTTTGGTTTGGTTTGGCTATATTAAAAACAAATTATATTTTCCTGTAATATTACTGCACTTATACGAAAATCGACAGCCTCTGTGTAATACAATCCATGGGGGAGGGTATATAAAATTCGGCCCGGCCGAACTTAACGCCGTTTTTACTTGTTTCTCCTTAATGATAATTATTTCTATTATTATTTATTATTATTGTTACGATTATTATTAATATGTTAATTCAATCTAATGTATTAAATGAATTAATTAAATAAATAAATAAAATATATTATAATATATTTTTATTTATGTATCAATGTTAATTTGTATTAGAACAAAAATAGAAAATTTGGAAATATTTTCTAAAAATTCATTTTGAGGTAAAGTTTTGTCATCAACAGTAACTGTCAAATATCTAACTTTTATAGGAAAATGCATTATTTAATTTTAACCCAGACTTAACACCCTGCCCTCGTACTTATGTAGTTCAAAATTCTTCTTTTCTTCTCTTATGTTCCTAGAAATTGATGAAAACATATCCGTCAATTTAATATTTATTTTTTTTTGATCAACTCCAACTTGTTTCTTGGTGCTTAAAAGGTGTAAAACAAAAGACTTAAGCAACAAGCGCATTGGCTATGGCCGTCTGAGGATTTTCTACACAAGCTGAGGGATAAATATAAGTATATGAAGAAATTAATGGATTTAAAAACAAGTAAGGAAAGGCTAAAGTCGGGCGGGGCCGACTATATAATACCCTACACCACTCCCTGCGTTTTTACCTCGCTTTGATTACTAAACCCAGGTATTTCATGGGATCAATTTTATGTAGTTCATATAAATTATACTATAAATGCATCTTCAGTCAAATTTAATGAATATGGTAAATAATAATGTAATTGATCCAATTTTCCAGCAGATATTCCGAGTAAAGTAAATATAACATGATCTGGAAAAATTGATCAAGATCCAAAGACAAATACAGATTATACAGAGGTAATGGGATGAATCGGACGGACATTTGAAGGGGGCCTGTAACAACACTTGAGGCCTGTGCCAAAACATGCGCCAATATATTTCTCATTCACGGTAGGTATTCCTAGTTGAAACATAGAATGATCTACAAAATTTGATGAAGATCCGAGGTAAGATGTAGTTTCTAGAGCTGTAATAGAGCAGAATGGGCCCCATTTATGTTATACCAAAGTATGGACAATGTCCATTGTCCATTGGACATCTCCCAACAGTATGGAAAGGCTAAAGACGGATGGAGCCGACTATATATCTCACGACAATTCAATTCATTCAAAAAGTGAAATCGGGAAGGATTTTTGAATCCTGTAAATGTATTGGTTTGACAAAAAATGTTAAATCGGAAAGGACATTTGTATGGGGGTATATCGAAACCAGGAACGATGTGACCCGCTTTCACCATGTATGTTTATTGGTGAAATATAATATGTAAAGTTTGGCCAAAATCGGTTAAACATTCGGGAGCAACATTTGTATGAGGGCTATATCTAAACCTGAACCGATCTTACCCACTTTTAGCAGAGGTTTTTCTAGTTCGATTATAAAATGTTGTGCCAATTTTAAAGAAAATCGGGTACAATATGTGGTTTCTAGAGCGGAAAAAGTCAAATCGGGAGCGACATTTGTATGGGGGCTATATCTAAATCTAAACCGATCTTACCCAATTTTTGCATACGTGTTTCTAGTTGGATTATAAGATGTTCTGCAAAATTTAAAGAAAATCGGGTACAGTATGACGTTTCTAGAGCGTAAAATGTCAAATCGGGAGCGACATTTGTATGGGGGCTATATCTGAATCTGAACCGATCTTACCCAATATTTGCATACGTGTTTCTAGTTTGATTATAAGATGTTCTGCCAAATTTAAAGAAAATCGGGTACAATATGTCGTTTCTAGAGCGGAAAATGTCAAATCGGGAGCGACATTTGTATGGGGGCTATATCTGAATCTGAACCGATCTTACCCAATTTTTGCATACGTGTTTCTAGTTCGATTATAAGATGTTCTGCTAAATTTAAAGAAAATCGGGTACAATATGTCGTTTATAGAGCGGAAAATGTCAAATCGGGAGCGACATTTGTATGGGGGCTATATCTAAATCTGAACCGATCTTACCCAATTTTTGCATACGTGTTTCTAGTTGGATTATAAGATGTTCTGCCAAATTTAAAGAAATTCGGGTACAATATGTTGTTTCTAGAGCGGAAAATGTAAAATCGGGAGCGACATTTGTATGGGGGCTATATCTAAATCTGAACCGATTTCCTCCAAATTCAATACCGATGGTCCTTGGCCAGAAAAAATAAATTCTGCCAAGTTTCATGACAATCGGACAACAATTGCGACCTGTAGAGTGCGAACAAGCTTAGATGGACAGCAGACGGACGGACGGACGGACAGACAGACATCGTTAAATCGACTCAGCTGGTGATTCTAAGCCGATCCGTATACTTTAAGGTGGGTCTAGCTCGATTATTTCTTTGTGTTACAAACATTTGGCGCGAAACTAACTTATAATACCCTAGACCACGAAGTGGTGTAGGGTATAATTATTATTATAATTTTGCAGAAGCCATTTGGCATTTTCAATGCGGGAGACAGACATTCATAATTAAGAAAGTATCTCAACAGCAGATTTAATCGATTGGGAACAGAATCAGAAAATTAATTCTTGTGGTTTCATATGACATATTCAGTGTAATATATTTATAGGTAGCAAGGGTATGCTTACTTCGACCATGCCCACAGCTCAAGTACAAATACAATTACACATACATAGGTGTACCTACTATTTTAATTGTTTTATTTTCGATTTTCTAAAAGTAAATTTTTTCGCTCGAAAGCAAAAATTACAAAATAAATAAGCAAACAGCACCAAAGGCACAGCAGTGCCAGCAATGTGAAGAAGATCATCTTAAAGGTATTGATTGCAGTTCACTGCTGGTATTGCTGCTGTGGATGCCATAGCTCTTGGCATGCTTTGCCATGGCATGGCATGGCCGGGTACCACCACCTTTCCAACCAAGTGAATGTACAGATAGATGGCTTGGCCAAAAGCAAAACATAAAACCCACAAAACTGATGATGATGATGTTGATGATTTCGGATTTCTGAAGTTGCAGAAGATGACGAAGATGAGGATGCTGGTGCTGATGGTGATGCTGGCTGCGACCACTACACATTGATGGTGATGACGATGATGATGATAACGCTGTTGCGCTCTTATGATGTCTTCGATATTGTCATTATTTTCATTAACTACGGCTCTTTGCGGTCGCTATCATCAACAATTTCGATGGTGATGACAGGTTGAAAATTAAAGTTAAACTTCGATGTTTTCGGTGTCGCTTTCAGTTTCGGGTTCGTTTTAATTTTTTGATTTGCTTTTTTTCAACTTTTCAGTTTTGTTTGGTACATTTGTGAGTTATTGCCGTTAACAAGTTTCCGTCGATACATTGAAGGTCATTTGTAATACTTGTCTTACAATCATTTAGTCAAATACGGTTTTAATTTTGTTGCTTTTGTTATTTATTAAATTACGGTCTTATATGAAGAGAAAAAAAACAACAACAACAATAAACCACTCATAAATGTCTGATTTACAAATGTTGTTTTTTTGGAAAATAATTTCGATTGTCGTAATGCCGTAATGCTCTCGTAAGTGCCATTCGAAAGATGAACGAATAAGCCAAACAACCAACCATTATTTTTGGTATTTCCTATCCCAGCAATGGCTGTAATATTTTGTTGTTGTTGTTTGTGCCGGCATGTTATACATTCCATTGTGCTATGAAACAAAAAAAAAACAACAATCATCGCCTATTTGTTTGCTCGTTGTATGTAGATGGCTTACATTAATTACAATTTCAATTAATCATGTGAAAAAAGGCCGCTTTCGCATTGATCGATTTGGTTTTTGTTACATTGTTATAATATTAAAATTACATTTGAATTCCAGAGAAGGGGTTTGGTTTGTGAAGACATATGTAATTCCATTAATGGATCATTATATCAAAAAAAAATATATAGTTTTTGGCTGCCAGTACGACTATTTTGAATTTCTTTCGAACTAATGCCATGTAAAACGATTTAAATGAAACGATTAAATGAAAATTGTACAACTATATTTCTCCATTTTCAAAAATTATGAAATTGTAGATATTAGGGTGGATCGGGAATAAAGTTTTTTCAAAAGTATAGAATTACCAAAGAAAAATTTGAATTGAATTGAAAATTTCTTTCTTAAATACCCAAATTGGTGTTGATATTTTATTTACTTACTTTTGTTTCTTTTGTTCGCGCTGAAGATTGATGTAAAATATTTTTTCAATCCAATATTATTTACTATGCTTACTATAAACAAGTAAGTAATTTTTAGTCGGTTAATCCGACTTATATATACCCTCACTCTCAGAGACCCTGTGTATGGAAGGACTTACATTTTAAAGGGTGATTTTTTAAGAGCTTGATAACTTTTTAAAAAAAAAAAACGCATAAAATTTGCAAAATCTCATCGGTTCTTTATTTGAAACGTTAGATTGGTCCATGACATTTAGTTTTTGAAGATAATTTCATTTAAATGTTGACCGCGGCTGCGTCTTAGGTGGTCCATCCGCTTAGTCCAATTTTGGCATTTCCACGTTTTTGAGTAACAGAGACCCAATTGGTGCGAACGGCGACGAATCGAAAATTGGTGGTCATCATTAACACTGGCCGATACAGCTGCGATATTTTCTTCAGTTCGCACTCTACGTAAGCGTGTTGGTGGTTTAATGTCCAACAATGTAAATTTGGTGCGAAATTTAGTCACAATAGCCCGAATAGCCGCTTCAGTGGGTCGATTAAACTGACCATAAAATGGAAGCGCGCAATGAACTTTCTTAACAGAGCACGCATTTTGATAATAAAATTCAATAATTTGCAAGCGTTGTTCGTTTGTAAGACAATTCATGATGAAATGTCAAAGCATACTGAGCATCTTTCTCTTTGACACCATGTCTGAAATCCCACGCGATCTGTCAAATACTAATGCATGAAAATCCTAACCTCAAAAAAATCACTCTTTACTTTGCGCCGAATTATATGTGTGGGAGGTAATGGAAGTTTGTGGCAATGCGACCCAACTTCCACATTCGTAAAGAATTGTAAAAACATGATCAAATATGAAGTCATAATGGATTTCAGGCTCCAGTATATCCAGTTATAAAGGATTTAATTTTACCTAGGGTAGAGACAAGTGTGTGGGAGGTACTAGAAGGGGCGTGACTGGAGCATAAATATTTTTTAGGTTTATTGTAACAATAGTAAAATAGTATAAATGTCGGCTGTAAAGTTAACAAGTAAAAACGGCGTTAAGTTCGGCCGGGCCGAACTTTATATACCCTCCACCATGGATTGCATTCCACAGAGGTTGTCGGTTTTCGTAGAAGTGCAGTAATATTACAGAAAAATAAAAATTTTTTAATATAGCCAAACCAAAACAAATACAAATATTGAAAAAATTATTTCATAAATAAATATAATATTTTAATTATTTCAAAGCACGCTTATACGGCAAGGCTACCAATACCACAATTCAAAAAAAAATATTCTTACATTTATATTTTCAAAAAGCTTAAATACCATAAATATTGGTAGATAGTGGGTGCTACAGTTGGTTGTATTCCCATTCTATTTTAATTCCAAAAGTACGAATTTTGAAAATCTATTATCAGACGTACATAGTGCAAAATAACCTAATTTCATGATTCAATCAATTTTTGCCGTAAAAGAAAAAGTACGAATTTGAAAAAAAAAACTTTTTATTTTGCGTGTCTATGCAGTCAGAGGAATTTACACACCGAATTCCATGATTCCAGCTGCGCCCATTTGGTTGGTACCATTTTTACCCCATTGACGTTTCTACGCAATTAGAATTTCATCAGCTGCAGTCGTTTAGTTGGTACTATTTCTATCCCTCTGTACCATTCGAAAATCCGTTTATTTTCAGTGTCTACGCAATCAGGGGAATGTATACTCCGAATTTCATGACTCTAGCTGCGGTCATTTGATTGGTACTATTTTTATCCCCTTTTATCATTTTAACCCCAAAAAGTACGAATTTCGAAAAATCTGTTTATTTTCCGTGTCTACACAGTCAGAGGAATGTATACTCCGAATTTCATGACTCTAGCTGTGGTCATTTGATTGGTACTATTTTTATCCCCTTTTTTAATTTTAACCCCAAAAAGTACGAATTTCGAAAAATCAGTTTGTGTATACTCCGAATTTCATGACTCTAGCTGCGGTCATTAGATTGGTACTATTTTTATCCCCTTTTATCATTTTAACCCCAAAAAGTACGAATTTCGAAAAATCTGTTTATTTTCCGTGTCTACACAGTCAGAGGAATGTATACTCCGAATTTCATGACTCTAGCTGTGGTCATTTGATTGGTACTATTTTTATCCCCTTTTATCATTTTAACCCCAAAAAGTACGAATTTCGAAAAATCTGTTTATTTTCCGTGTCTACACAGTCAGAGGAATGTATACTCCGAATTTCATGACTCTAGCTGTGGTCATTAGATTGGTACTATTTTTATCCCCTTTTTTCTTTTTAACCCCAAAAAGTACGAATTTTGAAAAATCCGTGTATTTCATTATTCTAGGTACAGCCGTTTTGTTGGTACCATTTTTATCCCTCTATTCCCATTTTACGCCTTAAAAGTACGAATTTGGAAAAAAATGCTTTTATATTATGTATCTACTCAATTAGAGGAATGTACACACCGAATTTCGTGTTTCTAGCTGTTGTCGTTTAATATGTACCATTTTTATCCTTTTTTGGTACCAGGGGGTGACCCCTACAAATAAGAATCTTTTTGTTCCGATTTCTTCTTAAAAATATAAATTTTGAAAAATCCATTAGAGGTCAGAATTTCACACCGATTCATATAGCATCATCCGTGGTGTTGGTACCATTTCTATCCCTCCTTTCCTCATTATTCTTAAAAAATCCCTTTATTTTGTGTTTCTACGCATGGGGTACGTACAAATCGTATTTCAAGATCGGTACCATTTTTATCCCTTTTTACCAAATTTCACCACCCAAAAATATGTATATACCCTATTATGTATATACCCTATTCGATACATTGGTGGATACCATTTTAATCGCTTTTTGTTCCGATTTCTTCTTAAAAATATAAATTTTGAAAAAAAAAAAAAACATTAAAGGTCAGAATTTCGCACCGATTCTGGCATCATCCGTGTTGTTGGTACCATTTCTATCCCTCTTTTCCTCATTATGCTTAAAAAATTCCTTTATTTTGTGTTTCTACGCATGGGGTACGTACAAATCTTATTTCAAGATCGGTACCATTTTTATCCCTTTTTACCAAATTTCACCCCCCAAAAAGTACGAATTTTGCAAAAGGGCGGTGGTACAATCTTTATCCATTTTTAACCTTAAAAGTACAAATTTCGAAAAATACGATTATACACAGCGATTTCATGATTATAGCGTCAGTAGTGTTGTTGGTACCTTTGTTATCCCTTTTTCACGTTTACCCATTAAAAGTACGAATTTCGAAAAATTCTTTGATTTCTGTTTGATTAGTACCATTTTTATCCCTTTTTAGCTAATTTCACACACAAAAGTATGATTTTTGCAAAATATTTTCTTGGTCGCATTCATGCTGTAAAAGTAATGTCCGTTTGAATTTCAAAATTCTAGGCTCAACCGCTCACCTCTTATAAGTACAAATTTCGTAAGAAGCAATTTTATTGCGCTTCTACATGGTCAGAAGAACTTACACATCAAATTTCATGATTCTAGCTGCATTACTTTAGTTGTTACCATTTTTATCCCTTTTTGTCCCGCTAACCTCTTATAACTATAAATCGAAAAATCCAATTTCGAATTTCAAGATTCTAGCTGCAATACTTTAGTTGGTACCATTTTTATCCCTTTTTGACCCGCGCAACCCTTAAAAGTACAAAATGCATTTATATTGCGCTTCTATGTGGTGAGAGGAATTTACACACCAAATTTCGCGACTATAGCTGCAATACTTAAATTAGTACCATTTGCATCCCTTTTTTTCCCTCGCAACCCTTAAAAGTACACATTTTGAAAAATCCAATTTTAACGCGCTTCTACATGGTCAGAGGAATTTACATACCAAATTTCACGATTCAAGCTACAATACTTTAGTTGGTACCATTTTTATCCCTTTTTGTCCCGCTCGCCCCTTATAAGTACAAATTTCGAAAAATCAATTTATATTGCAAGTCTACGTTGTCAGAGGGTACCTTTGTTATCCCTTTTTCACGTTTACCCATTAAAAGTACGAATTTCGAAAAATTCTTTGATTTTACGTTTCTAAGCATTTTGAGGAATGAACACGCCGAATTTCATGATTACAGCTCCGTCTGTTTGATTAGTACCATTTTTATCCCTTTTTACCTAATTTCACACATAAAAGTACGATTTTTGCAAAATATTTTCTTGGTCGCATTCATGCTGTAAAAGTGAATTTCAAAATTCTAGTCGCAACCGTTTGTTCTGCGCTTTGGTACAATTTTAATCCCTTAAATGTACAAATTTCGAAAACTTCCTTCTTATCAGTGATCTGCGCTGTAAAACGAATATACACACCTGAATTTCATGATCCCTGTTCCGTCTGTTTGATTGGTACCATTTTTGTCCATTTTTACTCGATGTCGCCCTCAAAAAGTACGAATTTTGCAAAAATATTTTCTTGGTCGCAAAAGTTATATACAAGTAGTGCCCGTTCCGAATTTCAAGATTCTAGGCCCAACCGTTTGAAGTGGTATTTGATACAATTTGTATCCCATTAAAAGTACAAATTTTTTATTAATTTTTATAATTTGTATTATGATTTAAAGAAAAATAAATAACGAAAGTCTAATGTTGGTCAAGATTTACTATATGCCTATTCATTTGTCTCTATTACATTACGATGTTTGGAATAACAATCCTGTGGATTGTATTTTTTATCATCTTCACAATGATACAATTTAAAGATTTACTTCCTATATTCACAGTAATTTGGCAAAGGTTGAAAGCGAGCTTTAACATTTGTTTTATAAATACATGATTATGAATAGGACAGCTAATTTTAACACGTTATAATGAACGATATATGAAACGATTCCAACGCATATTTAATAACAATATCTCAATTTATTCTATACACTACCCCATAAAATGTTATTACTACTATCTTTATAAAAAATATAATAATTAAAATTTTTATAATGCAATTAACATTTTCTTGATTTAATTTAATTTCATTTTATTTTTCAATATTAACGAAATACTTTTAGTATACTTCTATAACGTAGTTTGAGGATTTTCCTGTAATATTTAGTATCCAATTTAATAACTATAAACTTATATTTCATATATTTTATTATGGCTATTGCAACGAGGCTATACCATTCTCATTGCTCGGTGGCAGCTCCGGTAGCGATTTGAACTTGTCATATTCCATATTAGTAAGTTGGTGAGTGAATGACTCTGACTGAATCATGAGCTCGTTGGAGTTGTGCAGCTCTTCTGTGTGTGTTGCATATCCGCTTGAATTGTGTGAGGTTTTTTGTTTTGGATTTTTTATTCTTCTCGAAATCTGCGCTGTGGTTTATTTGTTTTTTTATGTTGCCGTACTGCTCGGCGACAGAGTACCTATCTGCCTACATATGTGTGATGAATTCGTTGAAATATTTGCACGTTATGACAACAAAAATATTTATTTACATACATTAAAAGCGTACAAATTATGTTGGGGTTTGTGTTGCCGTATTTTTTTTAGTTTTGTTTTGTTTCGGATTTTTTAGTTTTTGCCTCAAATCAACGACACATGCACTCACTCACTCGCATGTGACTGAGAATCCATCTTTTGTGCTTCTTTTGATTGTTGAATGATGGTAACGACGAGTCATGTGTACCTTCTATTTTTCATTGCACCCTCCGACATGGAATGGTGGCATGTTGGACATGTGATTTCGGATGTGGCCTCTGAAGCGAAGCTTCTCTTGGGATTATTTCGTGGTGGGAGTTGGGATTTAACTTCCGGAGATTGAAAGAGTTAAAACTGATAGCGATTTTGATGAAATTTTAATTTTTACAAACTAAGTGACATAGTAAAGAAATAAGGAAACATGAACCTGCCCTCAAGAAATTTTTGCCAAGTCACATTTTCTCTAAAAAAAACTCAACCCAATTTTTCAGCACAGCCCAAAATCCACACCAAACAGTGACTCGTTGTGGATGCATTGGCTTCTCAATAGTCACGTGAGGTTGCTCTGAACCCCATATGCGACAATTTTTCTTATTGGCATAGCCACCGAGATGAAAATGAGTTTCATGAAGACTGAACTTCTCGAAAACTTTCCACATAAATTTCTTACAGTTTGCCTTAAAGACTCACTACTTTGGAAGTAAGTTTTTAATATTTCTCAATTTTGTTCGAGACTTTAGCGTTCCATTTTGCAAATGTCAAGCATAAACCTGAAAATAAAAATGAATGTTATTCTACCTTTCAAAGTCAAAGTAATCGGTAGTTCAAATTAAAAACTTTCAATGGCCCACCCTATATGATTGAACTGCTTTTTTCTCTAATTCGTGCTAAGCGGACATTAGAATCGGTCATAGAACATTAAAATCGGTTAAACCAATTGCAAAATACAAGGATTTGAATATACTCTAGTCAGCAAGATTTTCAAGTTTTTTTTTTTTGAGATTGCAATGCCTCTGCAAAGAAAATTTTTAGATTTTTGTAAAAAATAATATTTCATGAGATTTTCAGAAATATCGGATCGAAGTGAAATTTTTTTAATCTGCTTTAATACGAGTTTAAGAAAAAATTAAAATTCTTTTAGAAAAACGAATTGCTTGACCCCGACGTGATTTGAACACGCAACCTTCTGATCTGGAGTCAGACGCGCTACCGTTGCGCCACGGAGTCCTTCTATTGCAATTCTCTTATCCGTTCACAATGGAATATGTGAGGGACGTACGTTTCAAACGAAAAATATGACTTTCTCTTACTTTTCGGTTTTTCGAAAAAAATTGGGATTTAAAATTGTTTGAAGCCAACTATATTTGACAAACGGTATTTGGAATATTTGTAATCTGTTTGTCTTGTTGTCGAGATAGGTCTTTACTAGGGTATGGTCGGTTGTACATCTGTCTTTTAAAGCAGTCGAAAGGGTCGGCTAAAAAGGTATCATGTGAGCAAAATGCCTGAAAAGAAATGTTGAAATGAAAAGTGATAAAGAATTAGCAAAAATTGTTTATTATATGTGGATGTTAAAAGTTAAAATAAAAAAAATACTGTAAAATGTTTTAAACATTTTCATATTCTGGATATTTGAAATCAACCTAACATGCGGTCATTTGTGTTGGGGTGTACTTGTGTATGAAACGATTCTAGAAACAAATATTTTGAAGGACTTTAATTGTCCTTATCATTCATGCCTTCTGACAATCATATTTACGATTAGGGTTTGAAAATTTCCGGAAAAAGGGAATAAATTTAATGGAAAGTTTAATTGCTTTTAGGTATGGTCATAATGGTTTGAAATATTCACATTTTGCATAAAAACTTGTTTTTTTTTTTTAAATAAATATTCTAAAAAATATTATTTGCTACATATTTATCATAGCGCAACAAATAACATTCATTAATAACACTGTCCGTCAGTCCATATTACACTTGCACCATATGGTAGACTTCGAAAACTATAGGTGAAATAGAGTAAATTGGCGTTATAGTTTTTCTCTCATCCTGTTGTCCCTTAAAAGGACTACAAAGTTCCAAAGTATACAATTTTTCAAAAATTATTTTTTATTACTTATTCCCACCCTATGAAACCGGTATAAATGCCAAATCAAAGAAGAGAACATTTGAAGACATTTCTAACTATTTTCGTATATATATAAAGTAAATACTTCGTGGATAATATGACCTTGATCAATAGATTTTCTTCTATGGCTAATTCATCTACCGGTAGACCACAGTAGATTATTGGCATTGGTAGTACAAGGCCAATAGGTCTTGTATCGCGATACCAATTTTGTGGAAATAGATCCAAAAAGAAGAAACCGAAATAGAAATATTTCGTAAAAGAAAAAAATGCTGTCTTGCAAAATATATTCCAAAAAATTGACTTGTTGAGTTACTCTGAGATTGAGATTTATTCGCTATGCCATGTATATATTTTTAAAATTTCATCTAATTTCGGAGAGAACATCCAAAATTTGTATGATCGCTTCACTTGGAATTACTCATTGATTTTTGTACATTCATTTGTATATTTTAACGGCTATAACTTTTGGCTGGACTCTCACTCTCAGAGAACATGTGTATGGAAGTTATAAGGACTTACATTTTTTGGGGTCGAATGTTTAGTGTGGAAGGTACTAGACGGTTCACGGATATTATCGCTTAAGTTATTATTCAAGATGAAAGTGAAACAAGATGATGGAGATATTCCTAATATAGGGTAATTTTTGTAGAATTTTTTTGTAAATCCCGATCTTGACAATCCTGCAGATTCAAGGTCAGAAATTCATTCTAGTTGCCACATTAATGAGATGGCTTAGGATATATATGAGTCATTCTATGTCAAGCGGTACGATTTTTAACTTCTTCTCATAAAAATATCTTATACGGATTTTGGAAAAAAATATATAATAATTTCACGAGTTATGACCAATTTAACAGATGGTGGAAAAATAGGTTTTAATATAAAATTACGATAAGGTTTCAAAGAAATCAGAAATCGATGAAATAATTCAAAAAAAATAAAAATCATTATACCTAATGTATATTAGGCTGGGTGAGGGGAAAAATGTTGCAGTCAGAATCTTACATGATTATCTGCAAGAATCCATTAAGAGTCTATTAATTCCGAACAATGTTGGTAAAAAATCCAACATAAAAAATTACATGGGAAAACATAATTTTTATTGGAGCGTTTACCTCACAGACGGATTGATCTAGGAACGAAATTTTTACAAATCATCATCCAAACTTTATTTCCGTGGGATGATTGGCAATAATATTTTTGTATGGACTTTGATCCAGCCTAATGTATATACATAATCAATTTGAAATGATGTTCGTTGTTAATCACATCACTAGATAACGCCTGGATCGACTTTTACAAAATATATGTAATAGTCCGAGAGAGGTTGAATAGCTGAATAAACAAATTGGGAATGTTTGTCGAGAAATTGGAAAATTTGTAAAACTAAATGTTGAACGAACGTTGGCTGCATTTCAGGCTTTTGAGTGAAATAGCTGCCGAATAAATAAATAAGTGACAGTAAAGTACCAAACAATGCAAATGAGTATTTGAGGCATAAATCATTGACTTTAAATACTTTCAGTTTCAAGCGCGGCTTAAAATATAAATAAAATATATCAATTCAGAAAACCATATCCCGTACATGCCCGATTGTATGTCGCCTATCCGACTTCAAATTAGGATAGTTTCAGGTGCGGCAGTCACAAGTTTAGTCTTTGAGTGTTTGTGGCATTAATATGGAAAATCCATGATATTCGCATTTCATGATGTTTGTTCGACATTAAGTGCTGATAGCTTCAAGCGCGATTTTTATTAGCAGTAACAATAAATAAATCACAAGATCAGTCTTTGAGTGTTTGTGGCATCAATCCCGAAAATGCATGTGTCATGCATGATTTTTGTATATCGCCCATTCGATATCAAACGATGATAGTTTCTGGCTCGGCTTAAATTCACAGTCACAAGCTCAGTCTTTGAGTGTTTGTGGCATTAATTTCGAAAATCCATGATATTCGCATTGCATGTCGCTTATTCGACTTTAAATGCGGAAAGTGTCAGACTCGACTTGCATTCGGAGTGATAATGAAAATTTACAAAGTGAGTCTTTGAGTGTCTTTGGAATTAATAATGAAATCAATGTTCCTCGCATTGTGTCTCCTGTTGAATTTTAAATGCTGACACTTTCAGACGCGGCTGTTATTCGCAGTGACAATAAATAAAGAACAAGGTCAGTGTTTGAGTGTTTGTGGCATTAATATGGAATATTCATTCTCTTTGCTTGATCAATTGTATGCTCCTTATTCGACTTCAAAGAAGGATAGTTTTTTGAAATGCAAAAGTTGTGACCGATTTGACTGTCCTATACATTGTTTTGAGTGTTATCTCAATTCCTTTTAATATATTGGTGTGGTATGGTATTGGCGCGTTAGATTTTTAAATGTTGTTACAATTTTATTTCTTTTATTTCGATTTACAAAATGATTACATTAAACCATTTTTTTAATTTTTATGTAGTGTTCTTAGTTGCCTTTTTTAGCGACTGTATGAGATCAAATTTTTATGTTTTTTTTTGGACCAACAAAGAAGATTTTCGTCGAAAATTTTTTTTCTCAATTTTTTGGAGACTCGTAGCCATATTTCCAAAACGAGAGTACAAATATTAAAGGTACTTTCGACGAAAATTTAAATTGTTAAAAAATGAAACATATTTTTTGGAAAAAAAATTCTGATCTTTTCAGAGACTATCTGAAAATTAAACTCGCAACATTTGAAGCTATCACAATTATATTTAATTGAAAATATGAACGAGAGTGATCGATCTAAAATTTCCAAAAATAAAATAAATAAATTAAATAAAAAAATTATCCATAAAAATTGTGTTGATTTTATGAATCAATGGACCCAAAAATAAATTGGTCATTTTTTATTTTTTTTGTTGTATAGTGTAATTGTACAATTTGTGGAATATTACCAGGAGAGCAATGAAAGATTAATGAAGTTCTTAATATCCTCGACTATCTTCTTTCGCTAACCTAATGAGGGGTATTTCAGATGCGACCCATCCGCATTTAGTACTTTTGGCCACAGCTGCTTTTTCCGCTATAATCCGCTCTAGCTTCTAGCATTGATTTATTGTGGTTGTCATTTAGTTCAAACTGCGCATGCGTGGTCATCATCAAGTGTTTAAAAAGAACTTAATGTGTACTTGTGGCCGTTGCCATTGCTGCGCGATTGCGCGACTGTGACTGCAGTACGATGTTATGGTTATTGTTGCCTCTTAACTCAATTCAGTTTAAGCCACCAAAAAGAAGAAGAAGAAGAAGACGACGAAGAAACAAACGTACGTTTGTCGTTTGGTTGGCAATGCAAGAAATGTTAAAAGGTTAATTGGCATTATTTGCTCATGGAGCATTTGCTCGTTTGGCCGGCTAGACGCACGGACGTATAGATGGCCGGCCGGACTTGTAGACGGATGAATGAATGAATGGATGCTTCTGCCTGCCTGCCTGCCACTTTTTTCGTGCGAATCTTCTTTTGAAAGCGCGTTAAATGTTTGGTCGCTTCTTGGTTTGAAATTTTGTTTTTCTTTTTTTTTGGCGATTATGGACGTTTTCGTTTTGGTTGTTGTTGTTCTTCTTCAGCTTCAGCTTCACTTCACATATTTGTGTGTGTGTCTGTGAAGAAGACGTTGTCGAGTGGACGACTATTTTATGTCCATATTTGATGTCTATTAAGTGCGTGTTCGTTCGCTCTCCACGTACATAATTTTTATGAAGTTAAAGTGTTGTTACGTTTATTAATTAAAAATTATTTATAGCGAGTGAGTGAATGAACATGAACATGATACATATACACATACATCCAGCCATAGTAGAATCTTTATGTATGTCCGGTCACTGTTAGTTGTTGTTCTTGTTCTGGTTGTTGGCCGTTTTTGAACACGTTCCCCATAAATTTGTGCGAACAAAAATGTTAATGAGCTTCAAATGAACAATGTTTTTGGCTGTGTAGCAGGAGGGTATATGCATAAGACCGGATTTGAGATGCCATCGAGAAGGAGTCTTTATTTCTTCGAAATCATTTCATAGTGACGACCTTAGATCTTGAAATTGTTGAGCAACTCAAAATGTAGTCTAGCCAGGGAATTTCTGTTGATATGCGAACTAACACGTGATCCCATGTAGCAAATTGTCATATGGAGCAATTACTGGTGGTTACATTTATATTAAAGCTGGATAAAATCAGTATGAGAAAATAAAGTGAAAATTAAAAAATCATGATTTTTATATAAAAATTCTTTTGCGTCTACAAAGAGCGTTATAACATTTATCCACAGATCTTTTTCATATAAATATTGTTTTCTTCGCTAGAATGTTAGCTATTAAAAAAATTAAACCATATAATTTATTCCATTTTTATGGGAAGCAAAAAATATTTTTTTTCGAAATAATTTATTTTGGAAAAAATTTTGAAAAAAAGTTAAAAATGAAAAATGAATGAAATGAAGAAAGATATTGTTAAAAATAGATGCCTTCAACAATTTTTTCTAATTTTTCCGAATTTTTCGTATCGGCAAAGAAGAAAAATCAAATTTTCTCAATTCTTTAGAGACTGTACCGAAACCACTGTTTCCATGTGGAAGTGAAATTCGCAACATTTGTAGCATTTAATAGTACATTTATAAGCGGTGTTATTGGAGTTATGTTTTCAAAATGAGAGTACAAATATTAAAGTAAGATTTTCAGGTGAAGCGGTCACTCACACATTTTGAATCTTCTCTCCGATTTTAAATTGAAAATTCCAATTATGTACTTTTCTCAAAAGGGTGAACAAAGCTGTATTTCCTTATTTTCAAAAAACAAGCAATTTTAGACACTAGGGTGGATCGAAAATAAAGTAGTTTTGTCATAAGGTAATTAGATAAAAATTAATATATTTTTTCTAATTTCAATCTAATTTTTTCTAGTTTTACAGAAAATTGTCAAATCTTAAAAAATATTTGTTTAATTTTTTCTTATTTATTTTTAATTTACTTTATAAACATCAAAATCATCATTATTTATTAATGTAAAATAAATTTTATTAAAAGTTAATAGTGTTAGTGTAAGGTTCATGGTAATATTCCTGGTACTTACTCTAAAACAATTATAATTAAACACTAGGTTGGATTGAAAATAAAGTATTTTTGTCTTAAGACAATTTTAAAAAAATTTTAACATCTTTGTGGTATGAGATCCAAATGAATATTTTTTCTAATTTAAAGCAAATTTCATCTAGTTATACAGAAAATTGTCAAATCTTAAAAATATTTTTTTGCATTTTTTTCTTATTTATTTTAAAATATATCTTCGAATTTTGTAAAATAAATTTTATCAAAAGTTAATAGTGTCAGAAGATGAGTCTCAAGATGATGATTCTGATATTTACTCTAAAACAATTATAATTACACACTAGGTTGGATCGAAAATAATGTTATAATCTTAAAAAATGTTTTTCTTTTTCTTTTAATTTATACATTTTTTATTTATTTCATAAACATAAGAATATATCTTCTATTCTTGTAAAATAAATTTGATTAAAAATTAATAGTGTTCAATTTTTTTAAAAAATCCTTTTTTTTTTAATTGTTTATTTTTCACAGATTTTCTTCAAAAATTTCTTGTTTTCTTCGTTAAGATGCCAGCTAATACAAAACTAAAATAAAATATTCTGTTGTCTAATTTGTAAAGGGATTTTTCGCGCTATTTAAACAAAAATTAAAAAAATATGTTTTTAAAAAATATTGCGTCTGTTTTTACAGATTTTTACAAAAAATATTGTTTTTTTTTTGCTTCTGTATGTTAGATATTAAAAAATAAAGCTTTGTTCTATTTTTTCGTGCCAGCAAAAGAGAAAAGTCGCTGCGAAGCCACTTGAAAAGACTTTTGACAAGGTCGAAATCATGATGGTGGTAGTCTGCAGCCAAGTAATAAATGTCACCGTGCCATTTGTAAATAAATTTGCAATCTATTACATATACAGCTGCGGTCAAAAAAATAGCAGCGAAAAGATAAAAAAATTCGACAAAGAAAAATATCAGGTTTACTTCGAAAATCCTAAACGTTTTTACAGTGATTGAAAGGTGGTATTGTGCCATTCTTAATCTGGCTTTAACTAAAAAATTAAGTTTTTGTAATTTTGAGATTAGGCCTTTTATGTCAAAAATGAGACCAGTCAAAAAAAAAATAGTAGCGTTAATAAAAACTAAAAATATTTTGTTTCAATTCACTTTTCAATTGAAAACTTTTTTGAATATTTGTTTAAATATCGTTATTTTCTTGAATTTAACAGTTAGTTGCACTGACTTTATTGCTTATTACTGCTTCATAACGTCGTTTATTGGAGTCGACTAGTCTTTTGCACCTTTCATGCGGTATTTTTGACCATGCCTCGATAATTACGTGTCAAACATCGTTATTGTTTTTCAGTATTGCTAGTGAGAACTCACATTAGTCATCACACTTAATTTTTTGATTATATTTAGGTGCGGTGTCTGCCCGAAAAATTTCATAACATCGATATTATTGACTTCAAACCAGCTTCTTGCGAGTCGGGTGGTGTTTTCGGGATAATTGACCTGCTAGAAGACCCATTTTAATTGAATACTGGGATAAATGTCGAATTTCGCTATATGATTTTCCCTCAGATTTCAACCTTTTTATATGAACTCAATTTTCTTCTCCAAAATGCTCTCCTCGCTCTACTTATGAAGAAAAATAATACAATAACATTTCAGAAGTAGTGTACATTTCATAATATCTTATTTATAACATCAAATCGAATTGAAAAATTGAGATAAAATTCATTTTTCTTAAGACTTTTTGAACACTGCTATTATTTTGACCGGTCCAAAATGTCGAATAATCCAAAAAAATGTGAAATTACTTATGTAATTAAAAGCATATCACCAAATAAACAATTATTTTGTTTTTGTAACCTCACAACGCAGCACTTAAAGCTGAAGTAGGAATAAAAAAATTGTCAGACAAATAAATATATGAAAATGTATATTAAGCTGTGATGCGCCGCTATTATTTTGACCGCAACTGTAGATGCAAAATGGTCTTGAGCCAGGACAATATCCCAGTTCAAATCAAATATTTTTTTCCAATTTTTTTGAAGACTGTTTCGATGTGGAAGTGTAATTCGAAATATTTGTAGACATCATGGGAACTTTTAATATAACATATAGTATGTTATCGTACTTATAATGAGAGTACAAATATTTAAAGTACCTTCGCCGAAAAAAATACCATCATTAATTATTTAATGTCTTTTTCGAGTTTATAAATCCAAAATGCATCAAAAAGTGTATATATTTACAAGACACCTCGGACAAATTTTTGTTGCATAGTTGCATTAATATTAAATATTTTTTATTTCTACAACTAACTAACACGTTTATAATTGTTTTAGAGTAAGTACCAGGAACACCATCACGAAACTTATGGAGCGTTTTTTGACACTATGAACTATTAATAAAAATTATTTTATAAAAATCGAAAGTATTTTTTGTGTGTAAAATATATAAAAAATAAATAAGAAAAAAAAAATAACTATATTTTTAAGATCTGTAAAACTAGAAGAAATTTTCTAGAAATTAAAAATATATGTATATTATATATACCACAAATTTGTAATAAAAAATATATATTTTTAAGATTTAACAATTTTCTGCAAAACTAGAAGAAATTTGTGTGAAATTAAAAAAAAAATATATAAAATATTAATATTTCTTAAATTACCTTATGACAATTTTTTATTTTTTTCCAGGAACAACATCCTGAAACTTATGGAGCGACTTTCTGACACTATTAACTATTAAAAAAAATATTTTACCAAAAATCGAAGCTATATTTTTTTTATGCAAAATAAAAAAAAAATTGCTTGAAAGTAGAAGAAAATTTTATTTGTACCACAAAAAATTTGTTTAAAATTACTTTACCACCACGAAACTTATGGAGCGTCCTTCTGGCTCTATTACTATTAATAAACATTATTTTTTTATAAATAAGTAAGATAAAAACAAAAAAAATATTTTTTTAGGATTTGAAAATTTTCTGTAAAACTAGAAGAAATTTGCTTGAAATTAGAAAAATATATATATTTGCATTTCATACTAAAAATAATTTTTAATTACCTTATAACAAAAATACTTTATTTTCGATCCACCCTAATGTCTGCGATTTCTTATTTTTTAATCAACAAACTTTTAGTACTAATTTGAGAAATCTCTAGGTATTCTTAATGGCTTTTGTATGAAAATAATATACAAAAAAACTATTTTTTAAGATTTGACAATATTCTGTAAAACTAGGATAAAGTTGTTTGAAATTATAAACGATAGATATATTTTTTGTATCTCATACCACAAAAATGTTACAATTTGTTTAAAATTATGACAAAAATACTATATTTTCGATCCACCCTAGTGTCTACGATTTCTATTTTTTTTAATTCAACAGCGCTTTTTGTGATAATATATTCATTTTTGCTTTTATATAAAAATAATATGTAAAATATAACCAAAAACGAATTGTCGTTGTTATGCATGACCCCGACGTGATTTGAACACGCAACCTTCTGATCTGGAGTCAGACGCGCTACCGTTGCGCCACGGAGTCCCTGCAACAGGTTGTGCAATTTCAATAACACCTGTGAAGTAATGAATGAGATAACATGGCGAATCTAGAGGAAAAAAATTAATCGGGTTTGAGATAAAGTTAATTAATAAATAAACTCTATAAAGGCACAGACAAGATAAATGCTATTTAAAACAGTAGCTCTGTAAATATTGCCTTTGTTTGTTTACTTATTGTACTGTTTGTTGATCCAACAGTAGCAAATATGATAATATTCGAAAGTCGTTAGTTAGACTTAGTAAAATATTAAGAACAATAACTTAAATAAAAGACATAGAAAAAATATACCACAAATGCCATTAATTTGGGTTTAAACGATAGTGTTCTTTTTATTATAAAATCCGAACCGGGCTTATATAAAAAAAAAAAAAAAAACAAATTTAAATTTCTATAGCTAAAATTATAATTTTTTGTAGGAAATTGTGCTATTTTCAGAAATGAAAAAAAAATATTTATTGTTTTTTGTTTTATAAAAATAATCCATTGTAAAATTAATAAAAACGAGTATGCAGTCGCTATGCTTGACCCCGACGTGATTTGAACACGCAACCTTCTGATCTGGAGTCAGACGCGCTACCGTTGCGCCACGGAGTCCTGCTTAAAGATCCTTGTTATTTCCAGAGTGTAAACTAATGGATTAATTTCAAGGACAACTTAAAAAATCTACAAAAACCTTCTCGGCCCACCTACAAAATAATAGAAACTAAAAGTAAGTACGTTATATAAAAAAGAACAAATAAAATTATTTAAAAAAAAGAATAGTCGTGGTTATGCTTGACCCCGACGTGATTTGAACACGCAACCTTCTGATCTGGAGTCAGACGCGCTACCGTTGCGCCACGGAGTCCTTATATTCAACGTCTGCTATTTCAAGAGTCGTACATGACTGACTATTTTGGGGGCTAGCTTAAAAAATAACAACAACAACAATATTAGTTTCAAAACCCAAGGTGGACAATTCTGGCACCCGTTAATGAGCCCTTAAAGCCCCAAATATTATTCTTTTTGTATATATATATATATATATATATATATATATATATATATATATATATATATATATATATATATATATATATATATATATATATTTATTTATAAATTACCCCGGATTTGGTGATTTCGGAATGGAAACATTTTATTTCAAAAATATGTAATAAATATTTCTAATTAAAAAAATAAGTAAAAGACAGCGCATTGATATTACTGTTAGATTTGACCCCGACGTGATTTGAACACGCAACCTTCTGATCTGGAGTCAGACGCGCTACCGTTGCGCCACGGAGTCCCATGCTGGCACTGTGACTACATTCGCTTTTAGGCTATGGCCAAGCAAACAATAGTTAATGCTTGCCAACCACTTGGCTCTCAATTCACCACCCACATGAGGTGAATTGCCGTCTATTCAACTCACTTAGCCAAGACACAAATGAGAGAGTATATGACACACAGAGAGAGCGTTGACGCACATTATTTTCAACAGACATTTGAGAAGAAGAAGCACATGCACATTAGACTGTATCGGATTTTATGTTTTTTTATTTTATTGCAAAAAAAAAGAGAAATGCGTATATTTTACTCGCAACGTCATTGGAGTCGTAGATTATTTTCATATTTTTCTTTTGCTGCAGTAGTATTGACATAGGCGCAATATTAGCGTAAATGGAAAAATTCGACAAAAGTCTGTAAAACGCAGAATAGTAGAATCGATTTAGTTAAAAATTAAAATGAATAATCCAAATTAAATTTAGACAGAGTTTTCTTTAGATACTACTTCGAGGAAGCAAGCTTAAAATTATGATTTTTTAAAATAAATTCCAAAATAATGAATATTAAAAATTTAGAACACTTGAACATTTTCAAAATGAAGTGTATTAAAAATGAAAATATTTTAAAAAATATAGTTTTTATATAATAAATCATTTTTTAATAATTTGTTATACAAACAATTTTATTCTGCGATAATTGTTAACATTGTTAATTAACATCATTTAAGTGCTTTACTCTTGAATCAAAAATTTGGAAAACTTGAAAATTTTTAACGTTGAGTGGAAATAAAAAATAATATTAAAATATTTTCAAAAAATAACAAATACAATTTCTATATAATAAATAATTTTTATATATTTTTTTTTACAAAAAAATTAAAAAAAAAATAAATCAAAATTTTTGAATAAACATTTTTGGAAAACATGAACATTTTTAAATTAAATACATATTTTGAAAAATTAACAAATTTAAATTTTATAAAATATATATTTTTTTTAATTTCAAAGCTATTTGTTAATAGCGAAAGCCACTAATTGATGCATATGTAGATATTTTTAGTTTTTTCTTAGTTAATTTTATAAACATAAAAAATATATATTCTAAAGGGGGATTTTTAACTATTATCTTTTTGGCAACAGTGGTTTAAATTTCGCACCAAATTTACATTGTTGGACATTAAACCACAAACACGCTTACGTAGAGTGCGAAATGAAGAAAATATCGCAGCTGTATCGGCCAGTGTTAATGATGACCATCATTTAGAGATTCGTCGCCGTTCGCAGCAATTGGGCCTCTGTTACTCAAAAACGTGGAAATGCCAAAATTGGTCCAAGCGGATGGACCATTTGAGGCGCAGTCAAGGTCAACATTTGCATGAAATAATCTTCAAAAATTAAATTTATCGATTAAAATAAAGATTTCATGCATATTTCTGAATTTTATGTGTTTTTTGTTTAAAAAATCACCCTTTATTATTGTAAAATAATTTTTATTAAAGGTATTAGAAAAACTACCCATACGTTTAATGATGGTGTTGCTGGTACTTAAAATCAAATATTTTGAAAACTTGAAAAATTTTAAAGTTTTTCGAAAAATAACAAATATATTTTTTTATACAAATATTTCCTATAAGTTGAAATAAAATTGATTTTTTTTTAATATTTTTTGCTGGCGCGAAAAAAACATAAAAAAGAGAAATGAAAATAAGTATTTTGTTCTATTATTTATTTCAATAGCAAACATTCTATCGAAGAAAACAATGTCAATGTGTAAAAGATCTACGGATAAATGTCTAAGTTATGGCAATCTTTGTAGGCTTAAAAGATTTTATTAAAAAATCACGATTTTTTTAATTTTTGTTTAAATAACAGGAAATGCCGCTTTCAAATTAGATAAATTTTTTATGCTGATTTTATGAATCAGTATAGCACACACAAAAATAAATTTTTAAATCTCGGACTCATTTTTTATTTTTTATATCCCTGATGAAAAATAATATTAAAAAATATTATAAAAAAATATAATGAAAAATAAAAAAATATTTAAGAAAATAAATCTATACTTTTTAAATAATTTTGTGGACCTTAGATTTTTTACTTTGTCCACATTTTTAACATTTTCCACTATCCGTGGCAATAATTGGCCTACTATTTTTTCGTGATATTACAAAGTCGGAAAAAAACTGAGAAATAACAATATGGCCTTATGTACATTCATAGTATATGCACGCGCATGTATGTAATGACGTGTGTGCTTGTTATTACTCTATACTCAGCTGATTGTCTGCCCGACTATCTTTTCTTCATCGCCCGATGAGCCACAGACAGACCACCGAGTATTTTAAGAATTGATAAAGTAATTATGGATGGATCAATTGCATGATATCTCTTGTTGCGATTAGGCCATAATTGCTGGTGCAAATTTTGTTAATATTGTTGCAGGTACATACATATATACAAAAATACACAAATAAATTGCCTGAAGGCTGTGGGGCGGAGGTAATTGAGGAGTTCAATTATTATGATCCTCTTCATTTCGTGTATTTATTGTATATATGTATATATATATGTACATATGTCCATATATATGTGACTGATAACGTGTAACTACTAGACATGAGGGTGTGTGATACTTGTGAGGACATTAGAGTCGTTTGGAATGGTTCATAAAACTGACACATTTAGAACAATTTTTTGGTAATTACAGAATTATAATTATAAAAAAATTATAATCAATCTGAAGGACATGAATGAATATCAATTTAAAAATATCTATTAATTAAATGGGATCCATTTTGCAAATACATATTTATTATATTTTTTGAAATTTTTTTGAATTAATTGACTGTTTTTATTATTATTTGTCATCTAAACACAAAAATCACATTCAAGAATGTTTAATAAATATTTTTTGTAGACCGAACACACATTTTAAGATACACTTTAAATCAAGATCAACATAAAGACGCTTTGGCTACGATCGTTCGGCCGACCAGTGTGAAATAAACTGACCTTGAACCAGGAAAAATATCAGTTCAAACCAAAAATCGATTTTTTTGTTAACATGGGCTCAAAAATAGAAGAAAAGAATCGAAGAAATATCGATACAATCTTTAGTTATCGATAACTGTCTCAGTAATCGATAGTTATGGATTGTGGAAATTCGAAAAAAATTACGAGTATTTCTATTTAAGTATTTTTTAATTTTACTTAAATAAAAATTCGAATTCCAATATCCATAACTATCGATTACTGAGACAATTATCGATAACTAAAAATTGTGTCGATCTTTCTTGCTCCTATGAGGAGGAAACGATTTTTTTAAATACTTCTTCTTGACGGACTGTCTTTACTCCAATTGTATGGACCTGCTGAATAATGAATTATGCTTTTACTGATATTTTTAGTTTGGCAACTCGAACATTATCGAAAAATGTTACCCGACTTTTCCCCAAATTTTCGAAATTTTTAGCTACTCTACTCTTACTCTAAAGTTATCGGACAGATTTTCTCATTTTTTTCCTCATTCAAATAATAATAATATTTTTTTTAGTTTTTATTTTTTATTATTGAAAATTTTTACTCGATTTTTTTCGTTTTTTTTTCATTCTGATGAGGTAAACTTAATAACAAATTAAAATTTTTTTTTTCAATTGTACCGATTGAAGTAGAAAGTCATCGAACATTTTTATCCGATTTTTTCGGATAAAATAATAATAAGATCGATTTTTCAATTTTGGTAACTAAGATAGTAATCGAATATTTGTATTTTTTTTCATATTGACCACATCTTAAAAAAACAATATTTTTTTCAATCTATATTTTCTTTTGAAAACTCGAAAGTGGTCGAAACATATCGAACATTAGCCGAATTTGTTTGTTTATTCATTCAAATAAACTAAAAATAATATAAAGTAATATATTTTGAGTTTTCTATATTTTTTTAGCTTTTTTCCTTATTTTTAGTTCCGATAAATCGAAATTTACCAAAAAATTTTACACGATATTTTCGACTTTTTCCATTCTGATGAAGTAATACTAATGAAAAATTAAAAAAATCGATTTTTTTAATTTTCAATTTCGATTTTTTCTAATATTTTTAGTTTCGATAACACGAAAGTTATAGAACATTTAAATTTTAATAAGCTATTTCATTCAAATAAACTAAAAATAATATAAAGTAATATATTTTGAGTTTCTATATTTTTAGCTTTTTTCCTTATTTTTAGTTCCGATAAATCGAAATTTACCGAACAATTTTACACGATATTTTCGACTTTTTGTTTACTGATGAAGTAATACTAATGAAAAATTAAAAAAAAAATCGATTTTTTTAATTTTAAATTTCGTTTTTTTCGGTTTTTCTAATATTTTTAGTTTCGATAATACGAAAATTATAGAACATTTAAATTTTAATAAGCTAAAAATAATATAAAATAATATATTTTTATTTTTCTATAAAATCCAGCTTTTTCGATATTTTAATTCTCACTGCTCTAGACTTGAAAGAATTCCGAAAAAGTTTATTAATTTTGCTCTCAGATCTATTAACTTTTTTCATCCTCATCCCTCATATGAGGATAAATGTAGGTTAATACATCTAAAAACTCTTGGGAATAGAAGGATTACATCATTATTGCTCTTTATTTATAAGTTAGTGGCTGGTCATATTAACTGCCCGGGTTTGCTTGAGCTTTTAAATTTCCATGTACCGCCTCGACCTTTACGTCATTTTAATGTTTTTTGTATACCTATTCATAGAACAAATTATTCTCTGCATGAACACATCACGCGAGCATTAAGAGAGTTTATATTTCCAAGAGTTATATTTCCAATTTCAACCTTGATATTAGTGATACGTTAGCTAATTTTGTTAATTATTTGGATTTAATATATTTTTAGTTTTTAAGCTTAGTCTGTAAGGAAAATGTTATTTCCATAGACTTGAATTTAATAAATAAATAAGTTTGGATAATTCGAAATTTATAGAAAAATTTTAATCGATTTTTTCGTTTTTTTTTTCATTCTGATGAGGTAAATTTAATAAACAATAAAAAATTCGATTTTTTTTTTAATTTTCAATTTCGATAACTATATTTTTGGTATCGATAATTCTAAAGTTATCGAAAAATTTTAGCCGATTTTTTCGCTTCTTCATTCAGATGAGCTATAAATATATTTTTTTAATTTTTCATTTTCGATAACTAAGTTATCGAACATTTTTAATTTAGATTTTCTGATTTTTTTCATATTGACCTCATTTTACAAAAAAAAACTATAAATGTTTGATGTTTTTCTACTTCAACATTCGATTACTCGATAACGAAGTGAGATATCGATAATATGCCTACATCTCTTGCCTGAAAGTCATCTCTGTGAGAGAGATGTGAAAAAGAAATACAACAAATTTATGGCAAATTATCATAAGTAATAATACAAGGTTGCGCAAAAGTAATCCTCCTATCAGAAAATGCTATAAATTTTGCGATTGGCCCCTAATGTCAGTTCTGTTTTGACATTTGTGTAGTAAACACATGCGAAATACACGTTAATAAACAATGTTACGCTACACTGCTCCAGAACGCGGAATATTGGTGACTATTTATTCACCACCAACAGGAAGATGATTTTTCATCAAAAATAATCATGAGTGATGAGGCCCATTTCCATCTTAGCGGGTATGTAAATAAGCAAAATTTACTCTTCTGGGGCTCTGAAAATCCGCGTGTAACCCACGAAGAGCCATTACAACCGCTCAAAGTCACTGTATGGTGTGCTGTTTTCGCTGGAGGAGTCATCGGACCTTTGTTCTTCGAAGACGTCGCGGGCCAAACGGTTACTGTGTATGGTGAGCGCTACAGAGCAATGATCAACGAGTTCTTTTGCCGCAACTTAATGAATTGGGATTGGAAAACATGTGGTTCCAACAGGACGGCGCAACGGCACACACTGCACGTGCCACAACCGATATGCTGAAGGATGCATTTCCCGGGCGCCTAATCTCCCGTTTTGGCGATTTGCACTGGCCAGCAAGATCGCCTGATTTGACCGCTCCAGACTTCTTTTTGTGGGGCTTTTTGAAGTCGTGGGTTTATGTCAACAAGCCTCAGACTCTTGCAGCTCTTAAAGACAATATCCGTCAAGAATGTTAGGACCTATCGCCGGAAGTTTTGGCCAAAGTAATGGAAATTGCTATAAAATGGGCTCAAATGACAATCAACTGTGTCGGCGGCCATTTACATGACATCATATTCTCGACTTGATGTAAAAAAAATTAAAAGACCAAATAAAAAAATTCCACAAGAAGAATCAAAGTTTTTCATTTTTTTTTTAAATTACAGCCAAAAAACATCGGAAGGTTATTTTTGCGCCACCTTGTAATAATAATAAATAAATACACAATTAAATGTTCACAGAAAAAATAAATAACATTTTAAAGTATTTTGCATTTATTGTTTTATGCGTATTTGAGGTGTACGATCGTATTTAAGTTGGGTCCACAAAAAAACACAAAAATCATTTGGTGTGTGCCATTATAATGCGTTTGAGTTATATACACCCAAAATCCACTTTTTACAGATTTTGGAATATTTTTGGTATGGAGTTTGACAGGTGAAATCCCAATACCTTTGCCACCGGCATCTCATCATCTTCAGCTTCTTTTTCTTTCCTTTGAAAGTGGGCAACTTTCACGTTTCTCCCCCCTCGGACATTTCATGTGCACTCACACATATCAATACATACCCACCTACGTTTTCGAGCAACACTTGAAATTTGCAAAACTTTTCGGAAACCTTTCACCTGTCAAACCAAAAAAAAAGAAAAAAAAACAACAGCAACGATATAAGTTTATTAACAAAATCAGATTATTTAACACTTTTCCTTTATTTCGAAATCGAACTACTTGAATTTGTTTGCTTTTATTTTATGAGTGGTTTCGATTTATGCAAAACAGTAACAATAAAAAAGATTACCATAGTAAATCTCTTCAAATTAAACCGATAATAGAGATTTCAATTAGTTTGCCCTAATTTTTCAACAATTTCGGGTTGTTGAGCGTTTTTTATTTTCTATGTATCTTAGTTTTCTTAAATGTTTATGTTTTTTTTGAAAACTTTCGATTTTATTTTATAATTGTATATATAATTGGATAACAACCACAGACCACAACAATAGCCACAGCCACGGATAAGGAGTAGGTAGTAGGTAAATGAAGTTTAAACCTTGCAAGGGGCAGTGGCGTGGTTCAGGGAGGGGCGGGGAGATGGTTATAATAGTCTGCTTACAGATGCTGATGCCATCACTAATGAATGTTATAAAAAACCTACACTCATTTACTATAGTGTCTCGAATTTTTGGCTACGCCCCTGTTTCGCACTTCAATTTCGCATCGTTTGATTCCGTGAAATGTTGAACCCCAAATCATCCATTTTATTAGTTTATAGCAACATTGATGAGTCGATTTTTTGTGTGTTTATGTATTTTTTTTTGTGGTTATACTTAAGCTGGGCTCTCATCAAAACTCTGATAATGAAATGTAATAAATCATTGATTTATTAGGCACAGTTTTCTTGTTGAATGAAATTCTCCATAGTTGTTAACATTTTTAACAAATTAGCGCGTTCGACCGACCGACAGGCCAGACAAGACAGGCGGCTGGGTCAGACAGACAGGCCAGACCAGGCCGCCCGGCCGCTCAGCCATCCATCCATATGATGGACGGACATGGCAAATTAAGCGGTAAAAATTCAAAAATAATTTCAAATGCAAATTATGTCTATTATGGCCATAAAAGGCTTGCCCCACCAACGAAAAAAGCGTTACAACTCTTGTTTTATGGCGCTGTACGATGAGTGCGGTTTTAACAAACGCTAGGCTTAAGGCAATTATTTTATTAGCCACTTAGATGGTGACCGATCGACCGTTCGGCCAACTGACTGACTACCTTCTTTGATTCGATTCGTTTTGTTGAGGTGTTGCTACTCTACCTTAACATTCATAGTGCGGCTGTAACTTATTGCGAGATATGTATGTGTGTATGCTTTTGTTGTTGATGTAATATTTTTTGGGACTGATTTCGATTTGGCTGTGGCCACTGCTGCTGCTGCTGCTACCTAACATCTGCCACACATCCTTTCTATTTTTTTTTTCTCTTCTTCCATTGACGACTGACTGCATCATAATCGTCATCATCATTCATATAGGAAACAAATCTAAACTGAAATGTTTATTATTTAATAAATATTTTGTGAAATCATATTCCGACACAATGACATAAATCTCAATTTGTTGATGCCCTATAATGGGCAAGGGTGTGATACACGAGGCGTCATAACGTTAACGATATCTCACTTAGTTTTCGGGCTCTACAATAAGAAAATCGATAATATAATGCGATCTTTTTTGGATGGAAGACTTTGAAATATAAAGAAAATTGGGGTTGAGGCATGTTATCGATGTCGCGCTTATTTATCCTGCTTTAAAATCGAAAGGAGTATGTCATCTGACGGTATTTTTTGATGGAGAATCATAAAGTAGGTAGAAAGTCGTGTGGTATGTTATCAATATCTTGCCTTTTTATAAAATGAACTCAATATGATAAAAAGCGCAAAAATAAAATATATTTTTACTGAAAATTTATTATTTAATCTAGCTCGAGGTCTAGTATTTTTCTTGTAATTTTGTTTATTCAATTTATTCAATATTTACAATTTTTATTCAATATTTCTCTATATGATAAAAAGCGGAAAAATAAAATATTTTTGCACGGAAAATTTATTTATTATTTAATCAAACTCGAGATTTAGTATTTTGCTTATAATTTTTTATTCAATTTATTATTTTTATTCAATATTTACAAATTTTATTCAATATTTCTCAATATGATAAAAAGCGGAAAAATAAAATATTTTTGTATTGAAAAATTTTAATTAATCAAATACGAAGTCTGTGATTTTTATTTATTCAATATTTCGCCCCTCGTTGAGGAAAATCTTCAGGAATTCTTAGACCTCGAGCTTAATTAATTATTAATTTTTTAGTAAAAAGGTCGAATCGAAATCGAAAAATCATTTTCTTTACTTTTTTATTATTTTGAACACATTTGAATGAAAACAAAAAACGAACACATCGGGTAAACAATTTGGATAACTTTTGAGTTATCGAAACTAGAAATATCGAAAAAATTGACTTTTGTAGAAAACTTAAAAATTGACAAAATGCTACATATTTTTGTAAAATTAGCTCAATTTGAGAAACGAAAAAAATAAATAAATACAATTTTTCGATAAATAATTAGTTATCGAAATTGAAAGATCGATTTCTTCGTTGTTTATTATTTTGATCTCATTATATAGAAAAAGTGAAAAAATCGGGTAAACATGTTCTATAACGAAACAATATTTGAAAATGAGCATTGAGCTCGAGCTCATTATAAAAAGATGAAAATGTTTTCGATTAAAACTTTAGTTATCGAAATTGTTAAAACTATTTTTTACTTTTTTATTTTTAAAGCAATTCAAGTTATCACATATAGAAATATCGGATAATGATCTCAATATCATTAAAATTGGAAGAAATAAAATATTTTTTTCGATAACTACCTTAGTTATCGAAAATGTAAAATCATGATAGAAAGCGGAAAAATAAAATATTTTTTTTCAATTAATACTTCAGATACCGAAATTGTATAATCGATTTTTTACTTTTTTATTATTATGAGCACATTTGAAAAAAAATCAGTTAACATTTTTCGACAACTTTCAAGTTATCGAAAAATTACAAATATCAAAAAAATTAATTATACAGAAAACTTAAAATTATGCAAAAAAAGCAAAGTAAAAATTTTCAAGAAATATGACAATCAAAAAATTGTATAATGTTCCAAAAAATGGGATATTATACATTAGACCGGGTTGATTTGTATGGGTGAAAAAACGATTAAAAATCGTATAGCAAAAACGTAGCTACATTAAATTCTAAAAAATCTCCAAAGACCTCAAAAAAACAAATAAGTGATTGGCATGTTATCGATATCTCGCATAGTTTTCGAATTAGAATCAGACGTTAAATTAAAAAGAATTGGATTTTTTGTAAAATGAGGTAACATGAAAAAATAAATTTTTCTATAACTATAACTAAGACAGTTACATCGAAATTGAAAATTTGTTAGAGCTCTTTATAATAATGTGTTGACGCCTCGGATAACATTATCCTCCCTATAATGGAAGAACTGTGAAGGGATTTGTGCTCAAAGTAAAGAGTGATTTTTTTGAGGTTAGGATTTTCATGCATTAGTATTTGACAGATCACGTGGGATTTCAGACATGGTGTCAAAGAGAAAGATGCTCAGTATGCTTTGACATTTCATCATGAATCGTCTTACAAACGAACAACGCTTGCAAATTATTGAATTTTATTATCAAAATGCGTGCTCTGTTAAGAAAGTTCATTGCGCGCTTCCATTTTATGGTCAGTTTAATCGACCCACTGAAGCGGCTATTCGGGCTATTGTGACTAAATTTCGCACCAAATTTACATTGTTGGACATTAAACCACCAACACGCTTACGTAGAGTGCGAACTGAAGAAAATATCGCAGCTGTATCGGCCAGTGTTAATGATGACCACCAATTTTCGATTCGTCGCCGTTCGCACCAATTGGGTCTCTGTTACTCAAAAACGTGGAAATGCCAAAATTGGACTAAGCGGATGGACCACCTAAGACGCAGCCGCGGTCAACATTTAAATGAAATTATCTTCAAAAAGTAAATGTCATGGACCAATCTAACGTTTCAAATAAAGAACCGATGAGATTTTGCAAATTTTATGCGTTTTTTTTTTTAAAAAGTTATCAAGCTCTTAAAAAATTACCCTTTAGTTATTAAATTATTGCAACAATAAAAAAATATTTTTTCGTTATTTCAATTATTGAAACAATAAAAAAATATTTTTTTTGATACATTTTTGTCTCCTTTTTGTGCTTGCAATTATGTCTCTAGGTTGGTATATATTTTTTGCCATTTGCAATGTTTCCACACAACGAATCAAATTTTGTTTAATATCGAACAGGTGATGGACACGATTTCGTAGTTTCGATATTTAAACAATCCGTTCAATTGTTAATTGTTTAAGTTACGACAAACAACAACGTATTTTTTTTTGGTCACGGATTCTGAGGGTCATCGATGTGATATGCGGCGTTACGAAAACTACAACGTCCTTCATCGTGAGAGAATGATTCACAAAATTGCCATCATTCTGCAGCAACTAAAACTCGATTAATTGCAATTGAATTGTTTGTTGGTTCCTTTTGTGCAAAAAAAGGTCGCACAAAAGATTGATCCCAGTGTCTTTGGAGAGATGAATGACATTTTAAGGGTGGGTTCATGACCAATTTTTTTTATTAAATTCCATGTGTCATGGCTTCATTCGATTGAGTATTATTCCAGTTCCCAAAGTCTTGCGAGCAACAGTACAGAAATTCAATTTTAAAACTAAAGCAGAGTTTACAAAAATTTAAATCCCTTCTTCAATTTTCACAACCCTTCTAAAAATTATGAACAATATGATTTAATAAGAGAATGGTTGATTTTTGTGCAACAAAAGTCTTCATCTTTAATCTAATCAAGCTGTAGGGTATCGATGTGAACATCTGCACCAATCTGCGATTGCAGATTTTTACTGCCATACACACGTGTTCGTGTACTTGAGCTCCTTCTTCTTTTTTATGAATGACTGCAATGACTGAATGTTTGGTTACCTCCTCCATATTTTTAGGAGGTACACAGTACGTTAAATTATATTAAAATATAATTATTTAGAGCGGTTTGATCTTTTTTTACATTCAAAGTCTCATAAAAATTACTTCATGTTCGCAAATATGCACCAATACAATGCACCTGCATGTGCACATACATACATGTGGGTACTCATCCAACCATTCATCCATATATTCGGTCCATAACATGTTGTCTGGCAACAATTTGTCGCTGTCATTGGACGCATTTGCGAGCGCGCCGTGTTTTATTTTTTTTTTTGAACAACAGCAAAAAGGATGATCACGATTTTTGACACATATTTCGGTCGTCCGCGGTCTGCTGTCGTTTTTAGTTTATGTCAGCGATGCATTTGCTTGGAAAAGGCTTACGTGCTGTTGTTTTTTGTGTTTTTGTAAAAAAATAAAAATAAAATATATACATACAACGCAATATATTGTAATTTGTTGTGTGGATTACAAAATTTGTTTAGACTTTTTGGCTTTTTTGGTTGTTGTTTTTTTTGTTTCTAAGAGAGCAATAAAATAAGACAACAAGCAAAAGAAGCGAACATGTATTTTGCGGTAACTGGGAAATTCGTACACACACAAATTTCTGTTACAATTTCAAAATATTTTGTGTGTGATGGGTTATTGAGTTGTGTGCAGGGGTTGTGGGGTGGCCAGGTGTACCATGGAAAGGGGGAGAATAAATAAAAGTAAGAAAATTGTAAACCTAATCAGTAAGTGCAGATATGATAAGACAATAAGCTCTACACATGGGATACAATAGATACCAGCCAAAAAGTAGAGATACTTTCAGTGGATAAATCAGAGTAATCATTAAGTACCGATTTATCACTTCTCAAGGTATTCTTAGAAAAACTTCAAAATATTAGATTTTTCAGTGCAAATCTGAATTTTTTGTATGCGGATCGAATTCAATTTTATCGAATTTCAATTTTTTTATTTATTTTTTATGACTTAAATAGAATTTTATTTTGAGATTTTTTAATTACATTATTCAACAAAAAATCCCGAAGGGCTATGTCTTACATTGGCTTTCTAAACATGAAACCGATTTAAAAAAATTTTATGGATAATTCTATTATAAATTTTTATGGATAATCTTTTTACTTAAATTCCACTTTTCGCCGAAGGCAACTTCAAGATTTGTACTCTCAATTTGGAAATATAAATCCGATTACACTCGCTTATATAGGGGGGTCATTTAAAACTTTAAATTTAAATTAGAATCGAATTTCTGGTTTTATTGGATAGGTTTAACTTTGTCATTTAATAATGGAACACAATATCATTCATATGACTACCACGGCTGGGTCGGCAGTACCTTATCCGATCAACCCAATTTTTCAGTACATGGCCCAATTATGCTGCCAGCCCAACATCCACACCAAACAGTGACTCGTTGTGGTTGAATTGGCTTCTCAATAGTCACGTGTGTGTTCTCTGAACCCCATATGCGGCAATTTCGCCTATTGACATAGCCACCGAGATGAAATTGAGCTTCATGAAGGCTGAGCTGAAGGCCGATATCTTCTCGCACATACATTTCTTACAGGTTGCGTTAAGGACCACTACTTTAACTGGCAGTAAGTTTTTAATATATCACAACTTTGTTCGAGCGTTTTCAAAATGTCAAACATAAACCTGAAAATAAAAATAAAAATAAAAATAAAAATAAAAATAAAAATAAAAATAAAAATAAAAATAAAAATAAAAATAAAAATAAAAATAAAAATAAAAATAAAAATAAAAATAAAAATAAAAATAAAAATAAAAATAAAAATAAAAATAAAAATAAAAATAAAAATAAAAATAAAAATAAAAATAAAAATAAAAATAAAAATAAAAATAAAAATAAAAATAAAAATAAAAATAAAAATAAAAATAAAAATAAAAATAAAAATAAAAATAAAAATAAAAATAAAAATAAAAATAAAAATAAAAATAAAAATAAAAATAAAAATAAAAATAAAAATAAAAATAAAAATAAAAATAAAAATAAAAATAAAAATAAAAATAAAAATAAAAATAAAAATAAAAATAAAAATAAAAATAAAAATAAAAATAAAAATAAAAATAAAAATAAAAATAAAAATAAAAATAAAAATAAAAATAAAAATAAAAATAAAAATAAAAATAAAAATAAAAATAAAAATAAAAATAAAAATAAAAATAAAAATAAAAATAAAAATAAAAATAAAAATAAAAATAAAAATAAAAATAAAAATAAAAATAAAAATAAAAATAAAAATAAAAATAAAAATAAAAATAAAAATAAAAATAAAAATAAAAATAAAAATAAAAATAAAAATAAAAATAAAAATAAAAATAAAAATAAAAATAAAAATAAAAATAAAAATAAAAATAAAAATAAAAATAAAAATAAAAATAAAAATAAAAATAAAAATAAAAATAAAAATAAAAATAAAAATAAAAATAAAAATAAAAATAAAAATAAAAATAAAAATAAAAATAAAAATAAAAATAAAAATAAAAATAAAAATAAAAATAAAAATAAAAATAAAAATAAAAATAAAAATAAAAATAAAAATAAAAATAAAAATAAAAATAAAAATAAAAATAAAAATAAAAATAAAAATAAAAATAAAAATAAAAATAAAAATAAAAATAAAAATAAAAATAAAAATAAAAATAAAAATAAAAATAAAAATAAAAATAAAAATAAAAATAAAAATAAAAATAAAAATAAAAATAAAAATAAAAATAAAAATAAAAATAAAAATAAAAATAAAAATAAAAATAAAAATAAAAATAAAAATAAAAATAAAAATAAAAATAAAAATAAAAATAAAAATAAAAATAAAAATAAAAATAAAAATAAAAATAAAAATAAAAATAAAAATAAAAATAAAAATAAAAATAAAAATAAAAATAAAAATAAAAATAAAAATAAAAATAAAAAAATAAAAATGAATATTAGTTAAAGTAATTGGTAGTTAAAATTTTAAATTTTAAATGACCCACCCCAATATTTACCGATTTTTCTCTGCTGAAGGTGTTCTTTCCAAAATATTTGATATTTCTGTAAAGTATTTTTATGAGGATCGAATCCGATATCCTACCAAATATTTTTCATTTATTTTGTATAATATTGTTTATATTAATTTTATTTTTTGAATTTTTTAACCAGAGACTTAAAAATTGATTTGCGTTGAGACATACTGATTCATAAAGTCAGTAACAAAATTATGGATATTTTTGCAATTATCGCCGAATATTTTTTCTACCATTATAGAAATATAGGTCCGATAAAACCCGCTTAAATGTTCAATTAAATGTTCAATTATGATGACTACAAATGTTGCGAATTTTTCTCATACAGACAATAATTTTTTTACCTTTTTTGCTGACACGAACAAATCGGAAAAATATTTTGTATAATTTTTTAATAGCCAACATTCTAACGAAGAAAACAATGTCCAGTAGAAATAGCGGTTTAGAAACAGTGTCCAAAGAATTGAGAAAAAAATATGTTTTGTTTTCTTCCTTAAGATCCCAGCTGTTACAAAAAAATCATTTTCTTTAATTTGTATAGTGTTTCTCGAGCTGTTTAATAAAAATATTAAAAATCATGATGAAATATTTTTTCCTTTTTTATTTTCGATATTTCTATTTTTTTTTCTTGCCAGCAAAAATTATTTTTCCCGAAAAAAATCTATTTTTTTGCAATTTTTGGAAACAGTTGATAAGCCACTGTTTCTATGTGAAATTCACAATATTTGTACCCATTATAAATACCTTTATTTGGACACATAAGCGATTGTAATCGGATATACATATATTTCCAATTTGAGAGTAAAAATCTTAAAGTATGCTTAAATTTAAATTAAATGTTTAGGTCTCAGGCACAATTTGTTCACTTTTTGTTGTATAGTGTTATTTATTTAAGGTTACTTTACGTGACCGCTATTCTTCCCAAGGGCCCTGTACCCTCGCAGAAAAAGTTCTCGACTGTATTTTTCTTCCTCTTCGTTGTCGCAACTACGGCAATGATCGTTGAAGTGCAACTACATTTGTCGCGCCCGGTTTCCAACTGGCCCGTCAGCACTGCGATTACTCCTAATATACGTTCATTCTATTTTGGACTCGAAGGTCTCTGGAACGTGTTTTGTAATATTGAAGACAGGTTGTCTGAATATTTGACAAGTTTCTAAGATTTTCCACCTGAAATTGGCTCGATCCCACTTTAAATAGACCCTATCGGCGATGAAAACAACTCTATAAAGGATACTTAAAGTAAATCCCATCCACACCAACTGATCGTCTGCTTGTTCGGATCACATAAAAGGTCCCTATATACGGGAATTCATATATTAGAGTGAATCCCGGAGCAGACATTGATGGTTTCCCACTCCATCCTTGAATGGAATTGATCTCGAATGACTTTGAGAATATCATCTTAGGAGTCATGTAGTCGGATGGTGTGAAGTGTGTGTGAAGAAAATTTTTAAATTTTTACAAAAATATTAATAAAAATGTATGTTTGTTTAATATAAAATAATATGACTCGAATCCCCGTTTGTAATGAAATTGTCAAGAGATGAACATGTACTGAGGAATAGTTAAATTGAGACTATTTCTATCCTCTGGCTGTTTTGATTTAGTTTCAGTGATAATTCAGTTCAAAATTCAGAAATTGTGATGAACATTTTTAGATGATTGATGATGCTATTTTTGCTGTGTTTTCGGTGATATATAATTTCTAAATGTGAATTCAGAAGAAAGTTTGGTATTTATACAACTGATATCGATAATATCTTCGTTGCTAGTACTTTAGTCTTAATCATTATAAACACATAAATAATTCTTCGTGATATTGCTGACTTCAACTACGAAAAGGATGATTTCTATGTTTTCATTGGTATGTTTACATATGAAAATATTCATTATCGGTAAATCATCACACATGAGGGTCTCTCTCAGATTGATATATTCTCATACAATATTAAAATCATTTGTTTGAACGCATGTTATTATGAGAGAGCCACTCTCTTGCGTGGTTTGGCGGATCACTGATCTAGACATAAAAGTATGCCATGACTAGAACGTCTTCGAACTTTTGTGACAATCAAAATTATAACGGTTGACTCGTTTGGAGCAGGGATCGACAGATCGAGCTCCATACACGAGAGATATGCTTTCTCACATCAACATACGATCACACTTTCCGATTTTACAATTTTGTCAAAATGAGAGAGCCTCCGGCGAACGTTGATTTTGAGGTACTTTTTCCAGATTTTATGACTAAATTAACCTGAAAGTATTTTTGTACAACGGGGCTAATCACGGCAATCGAAATCGAGAAAGTTACCATCGAAATGCGTTTGAAAGCTAAAGAGTGATTTTTTTGAGGTTAGGATTTTCATGCATTAGTATTTGACAGATCACGTGGGATTTCAGACATGGTGTCAAAGAGAAAGATGCTCAGTATGCTTTGACATTTCATCATGAATCGTCTTACAAACGAACAACGCTTGCAAATTATTGAATTTTATTATCAAAATGCGTGCTCTGTTAAGAAAGTTCATTGCGCGCTTCCATTTTATGGTCAGTTTAATCGACCCACTGAAGCGGCTATTCGGGCTATTGTGACTATTGTGACTAAATTTCGCACCAAATTTACATTGTTGGACATTAAACCACCAACACGCTTACGTAGAGTGCGAACTGAAGAAAATATCGCAGTTGTGTCAGCCAGTGTTAATTATGACCACCAATTTTCGATTCGTCGCCGTTCGCACCAATTGGGTCTCTGTTACTCAAAAACGTGGAAATGCCAAAATTGGACTAAGCGGATGGACCACCTAAGACGCAGCCGCGGTCAACATTTAAATGAAATTATCTTCAAAAAGTAAATGTCATGGACCAATCTAACGTTTCAAATAAAGAACCGATGAGATTTTGCAAATTTTATGCGTTTTTTTTTTTTAAAAAGTTATCAAGCTCTTAAAAAATCACCCTGTACAATACTTTCACAGGAAATAAAAATTGATTTCGATGATTGATATGGTATTGCTTGATATTTCAGATTCGTTCAGTCATCGCTGGACTCTTCAAAAACTTGAAAAGGATCCACAGTTTCCGATAAAATGTTTGTGAGACCAAATTCTTACTTAATGCCTACACCAATAAGCAAAATTGCATGTGATCTAAAAATATACACTAGCTACCATCCAAATCCATTCTAAACACAACCTTAATCTGGTCATCTTATCTTATCTCTGTCAAAATCATCAAAAATTCGATATGCCCTCGTACAAATAATTTGTGTTTTAAAAAATGGCCCATCTACAAGAAGAAGATGAAGGCGGAGGAAGAGGTGGAAAAAATTGAGTAAATATTCCCACATTGATGACGTTTTCAAAGCATATTTATGTCAGTCATTCACTCACCGAGGTGCAGTGAAGCATGCAGGCGAGCGAGTGAGTCGGCAACTCCAATCAAATCAAGCACTTCAAAATTAAGTCCGCATTTTTTTAAAATAAAAACCAAAACCCCCAACAAAAAGTGTTTGCAAACAAAAAATAAGAAAAAACCAAAACAAAACTCAAAAAGGAAACAGCAAAAAATGAAGATTTTATTCAAAAGAAAACAACATAGTTTCAGGGCAATACAAACGAAGACGAAACATTTAGTTCAGCTCTGGAGCGAACGAAGTACGTACCCCCAAACCAACGACGACGACATGTGTACGTGCACCATCACCCAGTCATCCAGCCAGCCAGTCATCTTGCTGAGGACCATGGACGATGATATAGCCGATGTGGTGATGATGATGGTGATCATCATCATCATGTTGGTGAACAGAACATCATAGTCACCATCACCATTGCGAACACATTGCAATGCACTCCAAAATGTGAATGATCCTCCGACGAGTAGGAAAAGACAAAAACAAAAACATGGAAACCAAACAAATGTGTACCATAGCAATTATTTTGTAACTATTAACACCGTTTTTGTGAAGGCGGCGGCAGAGCACAGTGGCTAGAAACCAAATGCCGGAAAATACGAAGGATATGCTACTTTTTAATAAAGAATGTTTTGTTTTCAAATAAATATTTAATTATATTATATCGAGAACGTGCAACATAAAGTGATGCATACTTCTAGGAGCTCGAATGGGACAAAAAGGGATACAAATGGTACCAATCAAATAACACCAAAAGCTACAAACATGAAATTCGGTGTGAAAATCCACAAGAAATTTAAAGGATTTTTCAAAAATTTTAAAATGGAGCAAACGGGATAAAATGGTACCAACCAACCGGCTGATGATAAAATCATGACTTTGATTGCGTAGACGTGCAATATAAGGACTTTTTCGAAAGTTATACTTTTAAGGTTTAAAATGGGATAAGGGGATAAAAATGGTACCTACTAAACTGCTGCAGCTAGAATAATGAAAATTGGTGTCACTACGTCACTTTGGCTGCGTAGGCGCTCAAAATAAAGAAATCTTGCGATATATGTGCTTTTATGACCACAAATTGAGAAAAGGAATACAATTGGTACCGACCCATTTCCAATCTCGACTAAATAACTGTCGGTACGTATACTCCTTCTGACGACACGCAAGGCAATATATTTGCGAAATTCACACTTTTTGGATCAAAATGGGATAAGAAGTGTACCAACCTAACGACTGTAGCTGGGATGTCTGTGTGATGGGGCCTGTTCTTTAAAATTATTTCGTGTTTTCAATAATAATGAAAGGTCAGATTATTACAATAATAAAATAGGAAGCATAATTAAGCCTGGTAGTTTGTAATAGTTTACAAGTTATATGACTCATTCCAAGTCAAATTGAAGAAAAAAATTCATCTCACTCCGATTTTTTGAAAATATCATGAAATATTGTTCTTTAAAGTGTCTTAGGAAAAAAATCTTAAAAATTTATTTACAGAGTTATAGTTATATTGAAATAACCATAAAAATTGAAAATCATGCAGACAAGTGTATATTCAAATCCTTGTATTTCGCAAATGGCTTAACAGATTTAAATTTTTTTATACCCTCCAGGATGGGGGTATACTAACTTTGTCATTCCGTTTGTAACACCTTGAAATATCGACCTGAGACCCTATAAAGTATATATATTCTTGATCGTCATAAAATTCTAAGACGATCTAGCCATGTCCATCCGTCTTTTGAAAGCACGCTAGCATCTAAACGAAAGGAGCTAGAACGTTCAAATTTTCCATAAATGCGTCTTATAGTCGTAGATCGGTTGGGATTGAAACGGGGCGAAATCGGCCAAAAGGGAAACAATTTTCCCTCACAAGGTCTAAAAATACCCATTAAGCATGTTTTTTGAATATGTCTGGTTATATTTGCTTGATATTTGGTATGCGCATTCCCCTTATAGCAAAAACGTGCACGCGATTCTTATTTGTAGGGGGTGAAATGGGCCAAACAAGGGATAAAAATGGTACATATTAAACGACAACAGCTAGAAACACGAAATTCGATGTGCACATTCCTCTAATTGAGTAGATACATAATATAAAAGTAATTTATCCAATTTCGTACTTTTAAGGGGTAAAATGGGAATAGAGGGATAAAAATGGTACCAACCAAACGGCTGTACCTAGAATAATGAAATTTGGTGTATACATTCCACTGATTGCATAGACAAGTAAAATACACGGATTTTTCAAAATTCGTACTTTTTGGGGTTAAAATGAAAAAAGGGGATAAAAATAGTACCAATCAAATGAAGGCAGCTAGAATCATGAAATTCGGAGTATACATTCCTTTGACTACGTAGACATTAACAATAAAAGGTTTTTTTCCAAATTCGTACTTTCAGGGGATACAATGGGTACGAAGGGATAAAAGTGGTACCAACCAAACGGCTACACCTAGAATAATGAAATTCGGTGTATACATTCCTCTGATTGCGTAGACAGTTAAAATAAACAGATTTTTCGAAATTAGTACTTTTTGGGGTTAAAATGATAAAAGGGGATACAAATAGTACCAATCAAATGACCGCAGCTAGAGTCATGAAATTCGGAGTATACATTCCTCTGACTGCGTAGACACGGAAAATAGACGAATTTTTCGAAATTCGTACTTTTTGGGGTTAAAATGGAAAAAGGGGATACAAATAGTACCAATCAAATGACCGTAGCTAGAGTCATGCAATTCGGAGTATACATTCCTCTGACTGCATAGACACGGAAAATAAACGAATTTTTCGAAATTCGTACTTTCAAGGGATACAGTGGTACAGAGGGATAAAAGTAGTACCAACTAAACGACTACAGCTAGAATGGTGAAATTCTAATTGCGTAGAAACGTCAAGGATGTAAAAATGGTACCAACCAAATGGACGCATCTGGAATCATAGAAACGCAAAATAAAAAGTTTTTTTCCCAATTCGTACTTTTTCTTTTACGGCGAAAATTGGTTGAATCATGAAGTTATGTTATTTTGCACTATGTACGTCTGATAATGGATTTTCAAAATTTGTATTTTTGGAATTAAAATAGAATGGAAATACAACCAACTGTAGCACCAACTATCTACCAAAATTTATGGTATTTAAGGTTTTTGAAAATATAAATATAATAATGTTTATTTTTTGAATTGACGTATTGGTAGCCTTGCCTTATAAGCGTGTTTCTAATTTTACTTTATTATTTATTTATTTATAAAATTATTTTTTCAATATTTGTATTTGTTTTGGTTTGGCTATATTAAAAAAATATATATTTTCCTGTAATATTACTGCACTTCTACGAAAATCGACATCCCCTGTGGAATGCAATCCATGGTGGAGGGTATATAAAGTTCGGCCCGGCCGAATTCAACGCCGTTTTTACTTGTTTTATTTATACTCTGTTTGAAAGGTCTTCAAGAGTACAATCTTCAATATTGTTAATTAATTTATTATAATTCCGTTTAAGTGTTACAAAGTTTTAAACATTTTTAACTTTGGTTACATCAATATTTCTCTCTTAATCCACTAAAATCATTTTAGATTTATTTTCTATGTTCTCTGAATATTATATTCTGAATATTAAATTTTCTATTTTTTTTAATTTCGATTCCTGCCACTGTGCAGCATTGACTGATATTTATGACTTTTCGACAGGGAGCCTGTATTATTGCTATCTGCACAAGTTGCACAAGTTAAAGGGGGCGCTTTACAAGTGACCCATGCCGCAGATGATGACGATGATGATGCCATCGATAATTCGGTCTCATACTTTGAGAGTCGGCGGCGTGTCTGTCTGAGTGTGAATATTTTGTGACTTTGGTGCAGTAATAAAACAATGATGATAAAACGTTATGTATAACATCACGTAACAGCAATAAATTGATTTAACTAATTTAAATGCAATTGTTGTAAATATTTGGATGTCAGACGTAGCAATGGTCGAAACAAAAAAATACTTTTTAAAGATTTATGATGTCTTTTTTGCTGGAAGATTATTGATAGTTTTTTTATCTGTGATAAGATTAATAAAATGAAATTAAAAGTAAATTTATCTTAAAGAGACTTCAAGAAAAAACAAAACTAAAATAAAATTAATTTGGATTTGGGGGAAAATCAATAATCAACAATTTATTTTATTTTTTTTTCTGTTAAAAATTGAATATAAAAATATTTGCTGAAGTTGGAATTCGTAATTCCAATTTCATACCATTTGGAAGGAATATTTAATACAGTTTATTTACTGTGTAATTCATGTTTGACTAATTAGACACAATTTGAAAAATTAAAACTAAAGAATCGGATAAAATCGGACAAGATTTTGTTTTTTTTCTGAAAACAAAATAATTACGAAACAAGTAGAAAAGGCGTTAAGTTCGACCGGGGCGAAGCTTATATATTAGCATGGTTCACGAAAACAAATTGCTGCTGTCACCCTCCCCCCACAAATGAAGAATGGATTGTCAAAATGACATTTCTTGGAAATATTTTGAGAGTCATGAAAAATAAATAGAAGGAATCAATACCTTTCAAACGATGCCTAAATTATGAATATCGAAAAATTACGACGCTGATTTAATTTTTGTAAAATAATTTAATATAAGATATGGTTTTCAGAGCCAAAATCTTCAAAGTCTTTTTACAAAAATGAGCGCTGCGTCGTCAATTCCTTCCGAAGTTCGTCATTTAGGCATCATTCGAAAGGTATTAACGGCAGATATTTGTTATACCCTACACCACTTCTTGGACTAGGGTATTATAAGTTAGTTTTCCGCCAAATGTTTGTAACACCAATAAATAATCGAGCTAGACCCACGGATCAGCTTAGAATAACCAGCTGAATCGATTTACCGATGTCTGTCTGTCCGTCTGCTGTCCATCTAAGCTTGTTCGCACTCTACAGGTCGCAATTGCAGTCCGATTATCATGAAATTTGGCAGAAATTACTTTTATTGCCCAAGGACGATCGGTATTGAATTTGGAGGAAATCAATTCAGATTTATATATATCCCCAATACAAATGTCGCTCCCGATTTGACTTTTTCCGCTCTAGAAACGGTATATTGTTCCCGATTTTCTTTAAAATTGGCAGAACATTTTACAATCGAACTAGAAACACCTATGCTGAAAGTGGGTAGGAACGGTTCAGATTTAGATATAGTCCGTCCGTATACAAATGTGGCTCCCGATTTCACTTTTTCCGCTCTAGAAATCGCATATTGTTCTCGATTTTCTTTAAAATTGACACAACATCTTATAAAATAACTAAAAACACCTATGGTGAATGTGGGAAAGATCGGTTCAGATTTATATATAGCCCCAATACAAATGTTGCTCCCGAATCTTTAACCGATTTTTTACATATTATATTTCACCAAAGTGCGGGATGACTGAAACTTGTTTTCCCATTTGTATGGACCGCGATCAAGCCTAATATATATGCCAAAATATTTCAAGCATAAAGACAAAAAGACAGCTATTTCAAAAAAGAATGCTTACAACCAAATATAGAAATTATTGGCGGTATTTTCATTCGTTGTTGAGGAAAAAATTTCTCTTTGCAACGATTTGGCCCGTTTTCAATCCCAACCTTCCACGCAATCGCGATGCTAGCTGCATCCGTTTGATTGGTACAATTTGTATCCCTTTTCGTCCTGCTTTCTCTATTCTAGCTGCAGCCAATGTTATCTCTTTTTTTCTCTTGCCCATTTTGACACTAAAAATGTGAATATCGCAAAATAGCTTTATTTCATGAGTCTTTGCAGCCAAAGCGAAGTATTCACCGGTTTTCATTATTCTAGCTTCAGATGTTTGATTGGTACTTTTTGTATCCCCATTTTCCCCGTTTCCTTCATAAAAGTAAAATTTGTGATAATTTTCTTTGTTTTACACGACTATGTACACACAATTTCTATCAATTTTTCCACATTTTACGCCTTTAAAGTACGAATTTTGAAAAATCCCATTATTTTGTGTGTGTATACTATCTACTATAGTTACTAGCTACTATAGTTTGATCGGTACCATTTGTATCCCTTCTTGTCCCAATTTTCTCCCCGAAACTATGCATCACTTTATGGTGATAAATAAAAGGGGAAAATCTTTAAAAACGTTCTTTAATGCTTTAAATATTAGGGATAATTGGGGATAATTCCTGTCCTTTTTAGGGAAAAATTTTTCCATCTGTACCGATTTCACCCATTTTCAATCCCAACCGACGTACGACTATTAACCGTATTCTTGAAAATTTTAGACGTCCTATCGTTTGAATGCTAGAGATTGTCTTATAATTTTATGACCATCATGAATATACATATATACTTTATAGAGTCTCAGGTCAATATTTCAAAGTATTGCAATGGAATGACATCCACATCCTACAAATTACAGCGAATGATGTCTGTGTGTATTGTTGACCTGTTATTGAATTATGATCTCTCTCTATTATGATAATTTTATGGCCTCAAGGTGGACAATATCAAAAACATAATTACAGCGAATTTTATGATGCATTTTTTCTTCGCCAACATATATTGGGAATTTTTCAAAAATATTTTGTTAATTTATATATATAAAAATTAATTAAAAATAATATTTTTAAGATTTCGAAAAAAAAAATCGTACCGCTCTTCGGAAATTATGAGAATATTCTATTCCGTCTAAAAATGTATTTTTGAACACTATTTTCCTTCAACTACTCTCAAAGGAAACTACAAAATCAATTTATTTTGCATACAAATCGCCCACTCTCTGGAGCCCAAAAAAACTATATCTATAACAAAATCTTTGCGATTTTTTTCTTAGCTAGACAATTACACAGTGGAACAATTTTACATTCATTTTATTGGTCCTGAACAAGTGTATTAACAACAATTTCAAGTTTCCCCTTATTTATACAGTTTATTCATCTTTTACTATTTAAGGGGGAACATGTTAATGTTGAACTAATACAGGGGCAATTATTTTTTAATATTGTTAACAGACATTCTTCTCTTTCATTTGATACCCATATCGTTGGTATATGGCTCTCGAAATTATTAAGACAAATATATCCTTTGGAAATTAATTCATGTAAAAAGGAGAAAAGATCGCCAAATGAAAAATTGAGTACACAGTTCATTAGTTTCAAGTGTATATGGTTTTGTTCAGGTCCAAAAAATACTACCTTTAAAACGATATCAAAAAAATCAAATTCGAAGCAAGTTAGTTTTCTGATTTATGTCCATGAAACGGACCAGTGTGCGTCGGTCTGATTGGCTTTTAAATTCAGAAGGCTTATTCTGTTTATAATGTATATATTTTAATTGACAGCAGCAATTTTTAAGCACACTGCAAACTCTTTAGCAGTTTAAATGGTGAAGCAGCACTACAAAAAAACTGTTGTTGTGACAGAAAAAATGTCCGCTGATAGACAGCAAACAATTTCTGTTGTAAATAGCAGACTTTTTGCTAAGTGCACTGAAAAAAGTTGTGTAATGTAATGACACTGCATCCTCTTACCGTCTTTCATTCGAACCTAAGGCCGAAAATCCAGTCGGACATGGCTCTCCTTCTTGTACATTATTTAAATTCAAAATTCTTCATTTTAACATTGAACATTTGCTGCCAACACTATAAAAATTGAAAGGAAAAAATACGTAGTATGCATGTGTGCACGAGTCAATTCAATTAACTGCCTTCTAGACATGTATTTATACATTTGGTCTAGTCTAGTCGCATTTAAAAATTCCTTTTAATAATTATAATCAAAACTAGTTACCACCAGTCATACCGACAGTTCACCACTCCACATAGTTGCCGGCTCACACATATATATTTATATGAATATTTGTTATAATTAAACTTGTCCAATTTAGATTTTGAAGATTTAATAATAATAACAGCTTGGGATTAGAATTTTGAAAGAAAAAATGCAAGATTACAAGATTAAACTCGTGTGTACACTGAAAGAATTATCTTCATAATATTTATGATTTTGTCTTAACCTCAGTGAAATTTTTCATTAAAAAGTCGCCAAAGAAACACTTCATAAATCACAAATCAATGAAAAGTGTCATTTATGAAACATTTCTTAGAATCTATGAAATGCAGTTCTTCATTCGATGAAATTTTGTCATACAAGTTTATTATTTTTTATTTGCACACTGGTCCCAAATTGATTTTTTATGTCATAAAGTCGAAAAAAAAGATACAATCTTGTAATTTTGCACATTTGCTAGACATAACATGCTTAAAAAATGGAAAATAAAATTGGGTCGATCGGACCACGTCCACTACCAACTCCCATATAAACTCAATATATAACCAACATAATGATCACCCTGTATTAGTACAGGGTGACCAAAAACATAATTTTATGAATGCTTAAAATAATGAAACTTATTTCGCTTTGGCGAACAATGTTTTTCTGAACATTATTACAAAAGCAAAATATAGCATACAAATATTTTACTTGGCACTGCATTTTAAATAATTATTTCAGGACATAATATAAAATGTGTACATGTGTACAGAAAAGTGAATGACGTTATATACCATTTTAAAGGTACTTCCAATTGCTTTAAAATGAGATGTTGATAGCTCTCATACACGAAATTGTGCTAAAATAAAGTGGCAATTGTAGGAGTTTGCCGAAAAATGCTGACTAGATATTAATTCTACCATAAACTACGCACTCAAACGAACACTTTCACATTTACACGTTGAGTCAAGTTGAGTCCTACATATAACTTTGGTCACAAAATCACAACACTTAAGAAAACTGACAAGAATACAGTAATCACAAAATGTTAAATATAATTTTTAAACTACATACCGGCCGGCCTTCAATTTCAATAATATAGTCACTTCATTATTTTCGTTTTACGCCTTAATTTTAAGTATTTTGTATAATTGCTTTAGATCCGAATTAATCTCACTTGTTTCAACCGCAAACTTTAAATGCCTCTTAGGGTTGCAGTGTTACCACCTAGTTTTCTCCAACATATTTTCTTGATAGCTTGGAGTGTTACCATTAAGAAAATATATACACATTTATCAATTTCCAATTTTTTTTTTTAATTTCTGCCAAAAATGTGGATTTGGGACCATAGTGCATTGCGAGAGTCTTTGCAATGAATATGTCTTTGACCTAAATCAGGGTTCATACTTATGTCAGATTAACGGAGTACAAATGAGAATTTCTAGCATTCAACGAATAAAGTGACACACTGAAAATGTAGTTGTAAGTTATGAAATATTTCATAAAAACTATGAAATCCTTCATTATAAAGGGTCCGCCAAATAATTTTTTTTTTGAAAATGCTATAAAAAAACTACTGAATATTTTCTCAAATTTCTTTTTTATTTGAAAGTACAATCCTTCGGTTAATAATGGAAAATAATTTCATTCAAATGGCTGCCTCGGCTCCCCACAAATAATAGTCCAACGGTTGAATAGTTGAAAAAGCGTTAGATGGCGGACCCTTTATTTATGGGGACATTATATTATGGGGACATAACCCAAATATTTATTTGTTACGACATATTTCATAATATTTAAGAATTGTTTTTTTAATACTATGAAATCTTTCTTTGATCTCATGACAGTTTCAATAATTTAACAATTTCGTTTTATGAATTATGAAATGTTTATGAAAAATTGTATTAAACATTTCATTTTATTTATGATTTTTTCATACATATTAAGAAAAAAAGTTCACTAAATCTATGAAAAACCATTTATGAAATCGCTTCATAAATATTATGAAGGAAAATACTTTCAGTGTATGAATGTGTGCATATACGTTTAATATAATTATTTAAACTCTTGGATAATAATACATTGTATGCTGGTAAGACGCGTCAAAACGTGCCACAAAAAGTGAGTGGCGACTATGTAGAATGAATGAATACACTACATAATATTTCTAGAAAATACTAAAACTACAATTAAGTCCTCCTATGGATATACATATATCTTACGCATGTTGCACACTATAAATAAATATTCTCTACCTTTTTAAATGATGCATCACTTACAATTTCATTTCATTTCCACCTTACTGGAATGAAACCATCACTCAAATTCTACATTTTCAACACCTCCACGTACGACCACAAAATTGAGATGTTTCCATGTGGAAAACTGTCTGTGTGCAACATAGAAAATTTAAATAACTCCATTCTCTTCTTGTGTTTTCTTCTCCCACTCTGGACTAAGAAGCAAGCGTTTTATGTAAATTTCGGTTGTAAAACTTGAAAAGTGCAATTTAACAGGTTAAGACATCGTTTTTACAAATTCATCCATTCATTCATGCCTCGGATGGATATGCACACTTTAGCTAGTGTTAAAGCTGCACTCTCGTAGATGTCTGGCTGGTTGGTTGGCGCTGGCTGTAAGACGTCGGCTGGACTGGACTGAACTGGAGGTGTAGGTGGAGTTGATTGTATTTAGATAGAAATAGTGTGATAAACTCGTTGAGTTAAGTGCCAGCCAGTGGCGCTGTATGGTAGGTATTAATCCAAAAACCTGGGGGTTACGATTTCAAATCATTTCACATACAGGGTGGGCCATTTAAAAATTAAAATTTGAGCATTTATTTTTATTTTTTTATTTTTATTTTTATTTTTATTTTTATTTTTATTTTTATTTTTATTTTTATTTTTATTTTTATTTTTATTTTTATTTTTATTTTTATTTTTATTTTTATTTTTATTTTTATTTTTATTTTTATTTTTATTTTTATTTTTATTTTTATTTTTATTTTTATTTTTATTTTTATTTTTATTTTTATTTTTTTATTTTTATTTTTATTTTTATTTTTATTTTTATTTTTATTTTTATTTTTATTTTTATTTTTATTTTTATTTTTATTTTTATTTTTATTTTTATTTTTATTTTTATTTTTATTTTTATTTTTATTTTTATTTTTATTTTTATTTTTATTTTTATTTTTATTTTTATTTTTATTTTTATTTTTATTTTTATTTTTATTTTTATTTTTATTTTTATTTTTATTTTTATTTTTATTTTTATTTTTATTTTTATTTTTATTTTTATTTTTATTTTTATTTTTATTTTTATTTTTATTTTTATTTTTATTTTTATTTTTATTTTTATTTTTATTTTTATTTTTATTTTTATTTTTATTTTTATTTTTATTTTTATTTTTATTTTTATTTTTATTTTTATTTTTATTTTTATTTTTATTTTTATTTTTATTTTTATTTTTATTTTTATTTTTATTTTTATTTTTATTTTTATTTTTATTTTTATTTTTATTTTTATTTTTATTTTTATTTTTATTTTTATTTTTATTTTTATTTTTATTTTTATTTTTATTTTTATTTTTATTTTTATTTTTATTTTTATTTTTATTTTTATTTTTATTTTTATTTTTATTTTTATTTTTATTTTTATTTTTATTTTTATTTTTATTTTTATTTTTATTTTTATTTTTATTTTTATTTTTATTTTTATTTTTATTTTTATTTTTATTTTTATTTTTATTTTTATTTTTATTTTTATTTTTATTTTTATTTTAATTTTAATTTTTATTTTTATTTTTATTTTTATTTTTATTTTTATTTTTATTTTTATTTTTATTTTTATTTTTATTTTTATTTTTATTTTTATTTTTATTTTTATTTTTATTTTTATTTTTATTTTTATTTTTATTTTTATTTTTATTTTTATTTTTATTTTTATTTTTATTTTTATTTTTATTTTTATTTTTATTTTTATTTTTATTTTTATTTTTATTTTTATTTTTATTTTTATTTTTATTTTTATTTTTATTTTTATTTTTATTTTTATTTTTATTTTTATTTTTATTTTTATTTTTATTTTTATTTTTATTTTTATTTTTATTTTTATTTTTATTTTTATTTTTATTTTTATTTTTATTTTTATTTTTATTTTTATTTTTATTTTTATTTTTATTTTTATTTTTATTTTTATTTTTATTTTTATTTTTATTTTTATTTTTATTTTTATTTTTATTTATATTTTTATTTTTATTTTTATTTTTATTTTTATTTTTATTTTTATTTTTATTTTTTTGATTTTCAGGTTTATATTTGATATTTGCAAAATGGGACGCTATACGCTCGAACAAAATTGGGAAATATTAAAAACTTATCTTAGTTCCAAAGTAGTGAGTGTTTAACGCAAACTGTAAGAAATTTACGTGGAATATTTTCGTGTTTTCAGTCGAATCTCATGTTCATATCGGTGGCTATGTCAATAAGCAAAATTGCCGCATATGGGGTTCAGAGAACTCACACGTGACTATTGAGAAGCCAATGCTTCCACAACGAGTCAATGTTTGGTGGAAATTTGACTGAATGATCGGATTTGGTTGATCGGATGAGGTACTGTCGAGCCAGTCGTGGTAGTCATATGACTGATATTGTGTTCCATTATTAAATGACAAAGTTCAACCTTTCCAATAAAACCAAAAATTTGAAAAAATAATCAGTACTTTTTTATAGCCGATTCTAATTTAAAATGTTAAATGGCCCACCCTATGTACACATTTTGTAATTGGACCCTGAACAAGACTATATACAAATGAAACTAGATATCGTATGTAGAAAAATTGTGTACTTACTTAGTTTTCCATTTGGTGATCTTTTCTACTTTTAACAGAACTTTAAATTTCCAAACGATACAGATGTTTTAATAATTTATTTTCGTACTTCTGTGTGTCATACGAAGGTATGATGTGAGTATCTAAAGAAAGAGAAGAATATCTATTAAAAATACTTTAAACTTTGTGTTCCTATCTGTATTACTTCAGTATTAACAACAATTTTACCACTTGTACAATAAATAATAGTTTTTTCATGTTTTACTTTCTAACGGGAAAATTGCATTGCTTGTTAATGCTAAACTAATACAGATAAAAGCATGGAATTTTAAGTATTTTCAGCAAATATTCTTCTCTTTCATTTGACACCCACGACGTCATTCTATGACCCGTCAAAGTGCGAAAATAAATTATTAAAACACCTATACTCATTGAACATTTAAAGTACTGAATTTTATGTCCAAAGGATATACATGTTTTAATAATTTATTTTCATACTTCTGCCAGCCATACAAAGACGATATGAGTATCAAATGAAAGAGAAGAATATATATTAAAAATACTTTAAACTTTGTACCTACCTGTATTAGCTTCACCCCTTATTTTACCCCTTATTTTATTCATGTTTTACTTTTTAAGGTGGAGAATTTGGAATATTTTTTAATGCTAAACTAATATAGATAGAAGCATGAATTTTGAATTATTTTTAACAGATATTCTTCTCTTTCTTTTGATACATATATCGTCTTTGTATGACTAGCAAAAGTTCGAAAATAAATTAAAATTATCAAGATGATGATAATATTAACTTATTTCTTATCTTATTTTATTTGCCGAACCCTATAAAGGATGCCATAATCATCATTAAAAAATATCATCAATTTAGTCACACTCTATGTCATCTTTATTTTATTTCAAACCCTGCCACAATATCAAATACCACCCGCCTCTGATTTTTTGCACTTTTGAATCGCTCCATAAAACTTAACGAAACGCAAACAAAAGCCTAACTCATTATTATGCAAATTTCGTTGGCTAAGTAAGTGAGTAGGGGTGGGTGGGGTGTTTGTTTTGTGGTGTCAACATCTACTGATGGTATAATAAATTTTAAATGAAATGACTAGGCTAGTTTGTGTGGAATTCCAATTGGAGCAGAAAATTATAGATCATCTCTCTCTTCCTCGGTCTTTCACTAGTTTTTGCGCAGAGGCCAAAGTGTATGGGATGAATTGAACAAAACGAGAGACAAATGCATTATTATTAAGTGGCCAAATCTTAATGGAAATCATAAATGCATATATATATTAGGCAGGGTCGACAATCAAATATTTATCTTTCTTGCAAAGTCAGCTTTGTGGGACAGTTTAGCATTAATTCGGAAAAAGTACGAAATTAACCCTAAAACGAATTTTAAGTTTTGTTTTATTTCTGTTATTTAAGCTGGGTATTTGGTGTATTCAGAGACTTATAGTAGAATTTTATGGCAAATATTTTTGTAGAACATTTTGACCGTTAAACTAATGTTTTAGGGGTGTTTTTTACCCTTTGACACAAAAGGACCAAAAAGACCCCTTTAATGAGGAGCTAGAGGGTTAAAATGTTTCACAAATATGTTCCTCGTCATGTTTTAAATAATATTGCTGAACACTTCCTAGACTTAAAATGTAAGGATCACAAGGTTTCCAATGCCGATTCAACATAAGAATGTGCAAAAGTGGGAAATATTGGCACAACTTGGTATTGATATTTTATTTATATATGTATTATATATACAACTTTCATTTGTTCGACGACTCATAGTGAAATTTATTGTAGAATATTTTTTCCATTCACACCACCCCCTCAAATTAATTTTTTGGGACAGTTTATCACCAATTCTGAAAAAGTACGAAACGAAACCTAAAACGAATTTTAAGTTTTGTTTTATTTCTGCTATTTAAACTGAGTGAGTCTAGGTGTATTCAGAGACTTATAGTTGAATTTGATGTCAAATATTTTTGTAGAACATTGTGACCCGTTAAATCCCTGTTATAAGGGTGTTTTTACCCCATGGCACAAAAGGGACCACAAAGACCCCTTTAATGAGGAGCTAGAGGGTTAAAATGTTCCACAAAAGTGTTCCTCGTAGTGTTTTAGTTAATATTGCTGAACACTTCCTAGACTTAAAATGTAAGGATCACAAGGTTTCCTATGTCAATTCATCATATGAATGTACAGAATGGGGAAATATTGGCAGAAATTGGTACTGACATTTTATTTATATATGTATTATATCTACAACTTTCTTTTGTCCGGTGACTTCTAGTGAAATGTGATGTAGAATATTTTTTCCATTCACACTACCCCCTCAAATTCAATTGTTTGGGACAGTTTATCACCAATTCCGAAAAAGTACAAAATTAAACCTAAAACGAATTTTAAGTTTTGATATTATTTCTGACATTTAAGTGGAGTTTTGAGTTTATGTGTATTCAGAGACTTATAGTAGAATTTGATGGCAAATATTTTTGTAGAACGTTGTGACTCGGTAAACTCATGTTTTAGGGGTGTTTTTTACCCTTTGACACAAAAGGGGCCCAAAAGACCCATTTAATGAGGAGCTAGAGAGTTAAAATATTCCATAAAAATATTCCTCGCCATGTTTCAACTAATATTGTTGAACACATCTTGTATTTAAAACGTAAGAGTTACAAGGTTTCCTAAGCAGATTCATCATATGAATGTGCAAAATGGGGAAATATTGGCACAAATTGGTACTGACATTTTATTTATATATGCATTACATCTACAACTTTCTTTTGTCCGGTGACTTATAGTGAAATTTGATGTAGAATATTTTTCCATTCACACCTCCCCGCTTGAATTCAGTTTTTTGGGACAGTTTAGCGTCAATTCGGAACAAGTACGAATTTAATGCTAAAGTAAATTTTAAGTTTTTTTTTTTTTTTTTTTTTTTGCATGTATAGTTTTGAGTTTTAATGTATTCAGAGACTTATAGTAGAATTTTTTTATGGCAAATATTTTTGTAGAACATTGTGACTCGGTAAACTCATGTTTTAGGGGCGTTTTTTACCCTTGTCACAAAAGGGACCCAAAAGACCCCTTTAATGAGGAGCTACAGGGTTAAAATGTTCCACTAAAATGTCGCTCACCATGTTTTAAGTAATATTGCTGAACACATCCTGTACTTAAAATGTAAGGATCACAAGGTTTCCTATGTAGATTCATCACATGAATGTGCAAAATGGGGAAATATTGGCACAAATTGGTACTGACATTTTATTTATATATGCATTATATCAACAACTTCCTTTTGTCCGATGACTTATAGTGAAATTTGATGTAGAATATTTTTTTCATTCACACCTCCCCGCTTAAAATCAGTTTTTGGGACAGTTTAGCGTCAATTCGGAAGAAGTACGAAATTAATGCTAAAGTAAATTTTAATTTTTTTCTTTCTTTTTTTGGCATGTGACCCTAAAGACCCTTTTAATGAGAAGCTAGAGGGTTAAAATGTTCCACTCAAATATCCCTCATCATGTTTTAAGTAATATTGCTGAACACATCCTATACTTAAAATGTAAGGATCACAAGGTTTCCTATGCCAATTCATTATAAGAATGTGCAAAAGGGAAAATATTGACCCACCTCCTACCTAAATGAGTTCTATACGTAAACTTTCAAAACGCCATATATTATTTTATACTCCCTCTATCAGAATTCATGGCCAGAATTCTGTTGTTTTGTGTTCCACATGCAATGCCAAACAATGCTGAACAAAACTATAATGATCTATCAAGAAATTCCTTCTGGAAGCCCTCTAAATAAATCATTTTTACTTTAAAACTCTTGATTTTTAAAACGCTGAAATATTCTTAGCTTTGAGCTTCGGTTATAACAAATCTCCAGCGTTTTGGCCCAATATTTGTCCATATTTTAGTTTGTTTTACATTTATTGCTTTTACAAAAAGTCTTTTTTCGCGAATCAATTTCATTTTGCCAAAATCTCTTTAAAAATCGTTTGATTTTTAAACAGCTGAAGTAATCGTTGCTTCGGCATCTTTTTGCAAATAATATGCAAATATACTATTTTCCACAATATGTATGCCTTTAGAATTTGTATTATTAGGGCTGGTTTTCTGTAAGCCGAGATAACAAAAACGTTTATAAAAATTTAATTTTTTGCTGAAAATAAAGAAAAATATTTTTTCACATTGTCGCCAACTACAATAAAATATTTGTAATTTGTATTTGTTGACTTGTTTGAACTTAGCCTCGAATCCAAGCTAATTCCAAATTTTAAATAATGTTTGGTTTTTTATCCATGTTTCCCTAAGGAATTACTTTATTTCACATAGAAATGCAAAAAAGAAAAAACTATAATAAATGTAAAAAATAATGGACGTCTTCATTACAATATGATCTTGGATAGTTTTAAAATCTAACGGACTTTGCTTAAATAAAGGTGAGGGTGGGGTGGGGTTTTTTTTTCTGAAGAACATTCGTTACATATATATGTAGGTAGATTGTGTGTGTGTGTTATAGCAGCTGTTATTTTGAATACACCTTTGAAGAAGTTCGTAGCAGCAACCGCCTATTTACCCGAACCGAATTTTTCGATTTTCAGCAAATCACATGATACTTTGAACAATCTCTCGCATTTGTCGGCTTTCAAAGCGTGTGGGTGTATGGCTGCCTTGCGACAATTACTCAAGTAGGCGCCACCTTGGCCTTCGATACGTGGCGAAATGGCAGCATAAACGGGGGTGCGTGAACCCTCCTCGGGTGTTTTGAACAGCAGTTTGTTGAACCACGGCACCGAGGTGGTGGCGGTGTGTTCAAAGAGATCGGTGTCCACAACACCCGGATGTACGGCCAACACTTGGACATTAGCCTTCTCAGCATCTAGGACAGTCTGCAAATGGCGGGTTGCAAGTATCTGAGCCAGTTTCGATTGGCCATAGGCGGCACCGGGTGAGTAGTGTTTTCTGGAGGGAAAAAATCAAATGAATGAATAAATACAAATTAACTAAAAATATTAACTCTACTCACTCTCCATTAATGTCTTTGTAGTTAATGCGTCCCAGCAAATGAGCACAGGAGGATACGTTGACAATGCGCGAACGTTTATCCTCTTTGCCGGCAGCCTTCAAGAGAGGCAATAGCAAGTGCTGCAACAGTAAATGACCCAAATAGTTGACAACGAAATGAGATTCAAAACCTTCGCTGGAAATTTTAAAGGGAGCAAACATAATGCCAGCTGAAATGAAGAAAATTTCGTTAATATTTTCGGAAACAAAAGATTTGGTTTAACGGTTTGTGATAGAAAGGTGCCTTCAAGCTTAAATCCGCGATAAAATGTTTCAAAACAATAAATAAAATAGAGACAGGTTAGTACTAACCATATTAAGAGGAAACTAGAGATCGTATATAGAAAAGCTGTGTACTCAGTTTGATATTTTATCCTTTTTACAGGACTTTTAATTTCCAGAGAATATAGATGTTGTAATAATTTATTGTCTAACTTTTCCCAGTCATACAAAGAGAATATGGGTATCAAATGCAAAAGAAGACTATCTGCTAAAAATACTTTAAAGGACCGCTAAGAATTTAATTTCCAAAGGATATAGATATTTTAATAATTTATTGTCTTACTTTTCCGAGTCATACAAATAATATTAAAGTTTTATTAATTTATTTTCATATTTTTCCGAGTCATACAAAGATGATGTGGGTATCAAATGAAAGAGAAGAATAAATGCTAAAAATACTTTAAATTCCATGCTTCTATCTATATTAGTTTAGCATTAACAACTATTTCGAAATTTCCCCCTTAAAAAGTTAAGCTTTATTTACTTTTTGTTTTAGGGGAGAATTTTGAAATGTCTGTTAATGCTAAGTTTATAAAGAAATAAGCATGCATTTTAAAGTATTTTTAGCAAATATTCTTCGCTTTCATTTGATTCTCGTTTCACTTTTATATGATTCGAAAAAGTAATATAATAAATTATTAAAACATCTAAAAAGTTAAGGTTGTTTATTTTTTTCTTTAATTTTTGTTTTAATAGTTTATTTTCTTACTTTTCCGAGTCACACAATAGTGATATGGGTATCAAATGAAAGAGAATAATGTCTGCTAAATATACTTTAAAGCGCAGGCAAGCATTTAATTTCTAAAGGATATCGATTTTTATTAATTTTTTGTCTTACTTTTCCGAGTCATAAAAAGAATGTTGAAGTTTTATTAATTTATTTTCTTACTTTTCCGAGTCACACAAAGGTGATATGGGTATCAAATGAAAGAAAATATTATCTGCTAAAAATACTTTAAATGTCATGCTTCTGTCTGTATTAGTTTAGCATTAACAAATATTCCGAAATTTCACCCTTAAAAAGTTAAGCTTTATTTACTTTTTGTTTTAAGGGAGAATTTTGAAATATCTGTTAATGCTAAGTTTATAAAGAAATAAGCATGCATTTTAAAGTATATTTAGCAAATATTCTTCTCTTTCATTTGATACCCGCGTCGCTTTTATATGACTCGGAAAAGTAATATAATAAATTATTATAACATCTAAAAGTTAAGGTTTATTTTTTTCTCTAATTTTTGTTTTAATAATTTTTTTTCTTACTTTTACGAGTCATACAATTGTGGCATGGTTATCAAATGAAAGAGAAGAATGTCTGCTAAAAATACTTTAAAGCACAGACAAGCATTTAATTTCTAAAGGATATAGATGTTTTAATAACTTTTTGTCTTACTTTTTCGAGTCATAAAAATAATATGGAAGTTTTATTAATTTATTTTCTTACTTTTCCGAGTCATACAAAAATAATGTGTGTATCAAATGAAAGAGAAGAATAACTGCTAAAAATACTTTAAATGTCATGCTTCTGTCTGTATTAGTTTAGCATTAACAAATATTTCAAATTTCCCCCCTTAAAAATTAAAGCTTATTTATTTTTTACTTTAAGGGCGTAATTTGAAATGCTTGTTAATTCTAAACTTATACAGTTAGAGGCATGAAATTTGAATTATTTTTAACAGAGATTCCTCTCTTTTATTTGATATCCATATCGCCTTTGTCTGACTCGGAAAAGTATGAAAATAAATTATTAAAACATCTAAAAAGTTAAAGTTTATTTATTTTTACTTTTAATGGAGAAATTTGAAATGCTTTTTAATGCTAAAACTTATACAGATAGAAGCATGAAATTAGAAGTATTGTTAACAGATATTCCTCTCTTTCATTTCATACCTTTGTAGGTGATATGGGTATAGGAAAAGTAAGAAAATAAATTATTAAAACATCAAAAAAGTTAAGGTTTATTTATTTATTTTTTGTTTTAAGGGGAAAAGTTGAAATGCTTGTTAATTCTAAATTTATACAGATAGAATCATGAAATTTGAAGTATTTTTAACTGATACTCTTATCTTTCATTTGATACCCATATCGCCTTTGTAGTTCTCGAAAAAGTAAGAAAGAATATTATTAAAACATCTAAAAAATTTGAGGTTTATTTATTTTTAGTTTTAAGGGAGAAATTTGAAATGCTTGTTAATGCTATACCTATACAGATAGAAACATGAAATTTGAAGTATTTTAAACAGATATTCTTCACTTGATACCCATATCACTTTTGTGGGATTCGGAAAAATAAGAAAGAAAATTATTAAAACATCTTTATCATTTGGAAATTAAATTGTTACCGCTCCTTAGAATCACTTAGGCTAGGGAAACTGTAACTATTTCTTTCGTATGGAGATCATCAATGTAATTTCAAATTCAAAACCACTTCCTATCACAAATGACAAATAAATGAGGACACCTCTTACTTACCATTATTAATAACAATATCCACTTTATTGACTTTATCTTTAATTTGCTGCACGAAATGCCTGACGGACTTCAAACTGCCCACATCCAATTCTAGACAAATCAATTTTCCACCAATGGTTTCAAGATCGACTAAACCCCTGATGGCTTCTTCGGCTGTTTTGGGATTGCGTACACCTGAAATCGAAGGGAAGAAAATCAATGAAACAAATACGAATTAAAATGTTAAAATATAAAGCCTACTTTTAGGCTGCCAACAATTTGAGTTCGCTCTGAATGGATGGATGATGGATCATTTTAATATTCCAAGCGCATACATTTCGAAAAATGTTAAGTGTAAAACTCAACTGTCTATCGTGGTTTAATCAGTCTTTCATTCATTCACTTCATTTTGGCTGTTAATACCAAACCGAGTCTTTGGAAAGCGGTCATGTCAGTCAGAGCTTTATAAGTAAGTAACACACTATGCATACATAAATCAATGAATTATTTTTAAGTCTATATAAATAAACAAAGTAAACGAAAATAACTGTTTGACGAACCGGATTTAGCAAACACTTGTGAAAATTCTAATCATTAGTTAATGGGTGGGCCACATAGCACAATGATTTATGGAGAAAATTTTGCAAGAAGCTACTACTCTCACTGTGAAATAGGGGCATATTTCAAAGTTAAATTAATTAATTACACTGCGGATCATCAGATGTGTGAGCCTATTGAAAACCGCCAAAAAGGCAAGACTACTCAATCCCTTATAGCTGACATCTGCTATAAGAGATAAACAAAAAATTGAATAAATAATTTCTTGTCTAAATACCCAAATTGCTACTGATATTTCAGTTATATATATTATATCTACAACTTTCTTTTGTTCGGTGACTTATAGTGAAATTTGACGTAGAATATTTTTTCCATTAACACAACCCCCCTAAATTGCAGTTTTGTGGGACAATTTAGCAACAATTCGGAAAAAGTACGAATTAACCCTAAAATTCAATTTAAGTTTTGACTTATTTATGGCATTTAAGTTAAATTTTGAGTTTTGGTGTATTCAGAGACTTGTAGTAGAATTTTATGACTAATATTTTTGTAGGACAGTTTGGCCCGTTAGACGCTTGTTTTTGGGGAGTTTTTTACCCTTTTACACAAAAGATACCAGAAAGACCTATGTATCGAACAGTTATAAGGTTAAAATGTTCTACAAAAATATTCCTCGTAGTGTTTTAAGTTATATTGCTGAACACATTGTATACTTAAAATGTAAGGATCACAAGGTTTCCTATGCCGATTCATCATAAGAATGCACAAAAGGGGAATATATTGACCCCTTTTTAAATGACCTCCGTATACTCTTTTTTAAAACCTCTAACAGAATCCGCTGTTTTATTTTTTCCACAGAAGAGACGTTAACGATATCTAAATTCATAGTTGAGCAACATAGATGTGGTCTCTTCTGTAGAACATTGTCCAGCGGACAATATTCTTTATCAATGGCAATTTTGGTTCATGAAATGGAATATAAATTTCTAAAAGTATTTTTTGTACCCCTCAACAATTATCACTTCGAGAATCTATTAAATTCAAGTTCTTAGTAAAGCCATGTTCAAAAAGTAGTAGGGTGTGCATTTGCATTGGATTAAAATATCACTAAGCAGATGCCTGGCTAAACTATTTCAAAATCTGCAAAAAGGTGAATTATAGATTTTTAAGATACAAAAGAAATTTGTTTTTTCTGTTCATTTCACCGTGCGATAATTTTACATATTTTCATTGGAGCTGAACAAGGCCGTATACACATGAAACTTGAACTAGAGATCGTATGTAGAAAAGCTGAGTAACAGTTTTCTTTTTTTCAGTTTTTTATGAATAATTTTTTTTTCGTTCTTTTCCGAGACATACAAAGGCTACATGGGTATCAAATGAAAGAGCACAATGTCTGTTATAAAATACTTCTAATTTCATGCTCTTATCTGTATTTGTTTAGCATTAATAACTATTTCAAGTTAAAGTTAAAAAGTTAAAGTTTATTTATTTTTAATTTTAAGGGGGAAATTGGAAATGGTTGTTAATGCTAAACTTATATAGAAGAAGCATGAAATTTGAATTATTATTAACAGATATTCTTCTCTTTCATTTGATAACCATATTGACTGGTACAAAAATAAATTATTAAAATAACTATATCCTTAGGAAATTAAAATTCCTATAAAAAGGATAAAAGATCACAAAAAAAAAACAAAAATAAAATAAAAATTTTACTCTTCTTTTATATCGAAAAATGACAAAGGTAGTAAACTATGGGCTAAAAAAGTACTGTCGCACGGTGTTATGAGCAAATACCTAAAAATATGTAAAAAACATAAAAACAAAAAAAATTAAATTTTACTTTTCTTTTATATCGAAAAAATAAGAACAATAAGAACCTTGGGCTAATTTATAAAATATAAGCGATTGCCCGTTTTTCAATATTAGTAACTCAAAATAATCATTGGGTCCTGTATTTGCATTTTTTGCAGAACTCAAAAAATGTTTACTAGAGCAAAATATATTGAATTGATTATTGATTCTGATTTAGCCTTGCCTAATTTTAATTTTTTACAGAACTCAAAAATGTACTAGATCAAAATATAATGAATTGATATTGATTCTGAACCACAGTGAGGCGACTCTGTGACCTATCACACCCTCCTTTTCATCCTTTTGAAGGACTCAGTGATTGTTGTAGCGGTTACTCACCAATTATAACGGTCATATCACAGTTCAATAATTTCTCCACAATTCTTAGGCCAATGCCACGATTGCCACCCGTTATGACAGCAATGCGATCGGGTTGCTTGTAAAGCTCTGTGCGAGGGAGGGAAGAGAAAACGAAAAAATCAATAATGTAAAATTTGCAATAATATGATAATAAAATCCCATCCACCACTTACCAACACGATTGACGGATCTACGTTTGAAATCGTCTACCAGTCCCAAGATGCCAATATATTGATAACGAAATTCCATCTTCCATTCATACCAATTCTTGGGCATTCCTTTGGTGGTCTTGGTAAACCAAAATGCACACGAGAGTAGCACAAAAAAGACGGCGAAAAATATTGAGAAAAACATTTTCAATATTTTTTCTAGGTAATCTAAAATAATTTAACTGCAAAGAAAAGAAAAAAGAAATTCAAAGAAAACATTAGTAAGGGAATAATTATTATTTGGATCGAAAAATATATAATAATAACAACAATTTTACATGTTCTTTATTGGACCTGAATAGGTCCATATACATATGAAACTAGAGATCGTATGTAGATAAACTTTGTGCTCAGTTTTCCATCTAGCGAACTTTCCACGTTTTCAAAGAACTTTTAATTTCCAAAGGACATTTAAGGATTTATTTCCGTACTTTTGTCAGACATGCAAAGGCGATATGGGTACCAAATTAAAGAGAAGAATATCTGTTAAAAATACTTTAAATTCTATTCTTCTAGCTTTATTAATTTAGAATTAACAACCATTTCAAGTTTCCCCCCTTAAAAAGTAAAACATGAGTAAACTAAATAAAATAAGGCGTGGAATTTCAAATGGTTGTTAATACAGATATTAGCATAAAATTTAAAGTATTTTTAACAGACACTCTCCTCTTTCATTTGATAACCATATCACCTTTCTATGACCCGGAAAAGTATGACAATAAATTATTAAAATAGAATTATTGAAAAGGAGAATAGATCACCAAATGGAATGGGTAAACTTGAAATGGTTGAAAATGCTATACTAATACAGATAGAAGAATGAAGTTTGAAGTATTTTTAACAGATACTCTCCTCTTTCATTTGATACCCATATCGCCTTTGTGTGTCTCACAAAAGTACAAAAATAAATTATTTAAATAAAATTATTAAAAAGGAGAAAAGATCACCAAATGAAGTGCATGTAAAGGGTGATTTTTTAAGAGCTTGATAACTTTTTTTTTAAAAAAAACGCATAAAATTTGCAAAATCTCATCGGTTCTTTATTTGAAACGTTAGATTGGTCCATGACATTTACTTTTTGAAGATAATTTCATTTAAATGTTGACCGCGGCTGCGTCTTAGGTGGTCCATCCGCTTAGTCCAATTTTGGCATTTCCACGTTTTTGAGTAACAGAGACCCAATTGGTGCGAACGGCGACGAATCGAAAATTGGTGGTCATCATTAACACTGGCCGATACAGCTGCGATATTTTCTTCAGTTCGCACTCTACGTAAGCGTGTTGGTGGTTTAATGTCCAACAATGTAAATTTGGTGCGAAATTTAGTCACAATAGCCCGAATAGCCGCTTCAGTGGGTCGATTAAACTGACCATAAAATGGAAGCGCGCAATGAACTTTCTTAACAGAGCACGCATTTTGATAATAAAATTCAATAATTTGCAAGCGTTGTTCGTTTGTAAGACGATTCATGATGAAATGTCAAAGCATACTGAGCATCTTTCTCTTTGACACCATGTCTGAAATCCCACGTGATCTGTCAAATACTAATGCATGAAAATCCTAACCTCAAAAAAATCACTCTTTATAAGGGATAATATCGAAATGGTTGTTAATACTAAATTAATGCATATAGAAGTATGCTTTAAGTATTTTTAACAGATATTCACCTCTTTTATTTGATACCCATATTATGGATCACAAAAGTACAATAATTAATTATTTAAATGAAATTATTAAAAAGGAGATAAAATTGCCAAATGAAATGTATGTATAAAGGGTAAATTTAATGTTAAAATAGAAGAATGAAATTTGAAGTATTTTTAACAGATACTCTCCTCTTTCATTTGATATTCATATCACTTTTTTATGACTCGCAAAAGTACAAAAATAAATTATTAAAATAAAATTATAAAAAAGGAGAAAAGATCAACAAATGAAATGTATGTATAAGGGGAAAACTTGAAATGGTCGTTAATGCTAAAATAATAAACATAGAACAATGAAATTTGAAGTATTTTTAACATATACTCTCCTCTTTCATTTGAAACCCATGTCGCCTTTGTGTGACTCGCAAAAGTACAAAAATAAATTATTTAAATAAAATTACTAAAAAGGAGAAAATATCAACAAATGAAATGTATGTATAAGGGGTAAACTTGAAATGGTTGTTAATGCTAAAGTAATACAAATAGAACAATGAAATTTGAGGTATTTTTAACAGATGCTCTGCTCTTACATTTCATATCCATATTGACTTTGTATGACTCACAAAAGTACAAAAATAAATTATTTAAATAAAATTATTAAAGAGGAGAAAAGATCGCTAAATTCAATAAAATTTTAATAGTCGATCACTTCGACTTTAAAAAGAAGAATTACTTTCATTTTTATTTATGTTTGACATTTGCAAAATGAAACTTTAACGCAAAATTTACGTGGAAAATGTTCGTGTTTTCAGTTAAAGCTCATTTTCAACTGGGTGGCTATGTCAATAAGCAAAATTGCCGCATATGGCGTTCGGATAACCTACACGTGACTATTGAGAAACCAATGCATCCACAACGAGTTACTGCTTGGTGTGGATTTTGGACAGGCGGCATCATTGGGCCATGTACTCAAAAATTGGGTTGATCGGATGAGGCACTACCAACCCAGTCATGGTAGTTATATGAATGACATGTGTTCTATTATTAAACGACAAAGTTCAACATTTCCAATAAAACCAGAAATAAAAAAACAGTAGTTTTCTAATTTAAATTTTTAAATTGCCCACCCTATATAAACGGGACATAGTTTTATATAGCGATACTAGAAATACATTTTTAGCCATAATAAGTAGCTTGAACATATTAGTGGGTGTTATTGGATTTATATTTCCAAAATGAGAGTACAAAGATTAAGGGAATCTTCGACGAAATTTTGAATTTAAATAAACAATTAAAAAAATATATTCCTAAAAAAATATTTGTGCTGATTATATATGATATTATATATGATATTATTATTTTTATTTTATTTGAACTGGGATATTGTCCTGGCTCAAGACCATTTTGCTTCTATATTTAATAGAATGCAAATTTATTTACAAATGGCATGGTGACATTTATTACTTGGCTGCAGACTACCACGATCATGATTTCGACCATGTCAAAAGTCTTTTCAAGTGGCTTCGCAGCGACTTTTCAACATCAAATCAGGCCTCTATAAGGAGATGATTCTCACAAACGAACGAGAAGCACAACTCACTTGCCGAATTTGCGTTTAAAAAATCGCACCAAGTAATAAAGTACACATGCCATCTTACAAGCATCTCATTGAGTTGCATATGTAAGTATGTGTATATGCAGGTATAGTTACCCAGCAATACTTCTGCCTTATTTTATTAAAAAATACTTTATTTTATTAAAAAATATATATTTAGATCTCGGACACAATTTTTTTATTTTTTGTTTTTGTTTGCATATTTTAGCATTGGGAAGCTATCCCCCTCCGTGTCCTCGATATGAATAAGTAATGTATTCGATGATATTTTAGCTCAATGAGTTGAAAAGCTGCCACTGGCAATGGTCAATCGAGATGGACAATATTGCATGACCATAATGTGTTTTACAACAACTCAACCAATAACTTCCACGGAATTAAGTTATTTTTAAATTTTATTTTTAAATTTCTTCCACTTCTTCTTAAACACACCTTTTGAATTGAATCGTTTCTTTTGTATTTACAGATGTAGGCCAACCAAAGATATTATCATTATTTTTCTTTTTTGTGATTGTGTTGAGATTTGTAATGTAACAATAAACTACATATAAAAATATCATTTTTTAATCTGCCCTAAATAAAAAACACAAAAACTAATAATTAAAAAACTTTACCTTTTAGAACAATGTTATCATTTTGTATTATTACTAATCTATCAATTGTCAGGTTACTGCACTCTGTCAATAGATTAGGTCTTAAGGCAAGTGTGTACGATTTATTGGCACAATATACAATGTTATTACAATGTTGCAACAGTTGCGATCTTACATTGTTGCAAGAGTGAGCAGTTATTAATATATTTAAAAACGAAAACTCAACCTACGGCATATCCGAAATGGTCATTCGAGATGATAAATTCGATTTTTTAACTTTGGATAAAACATTACAATATATACAATGTATTTTCTGAACAATTAGTTGAATTTTGGCACCACACAGTGGTTCAGAATTAAAATCCATGGGCCAAAATTCAATAAAATTTGTTCTAGTAAGCCAATTTTGAGTTCTGTAAAAAATTGAAATTAGACAAGGACCTTAGGAGAGATATTAAAATTGACCACAAGAATTGGTACGAATGGAAGATGGAATTTCGTTATCAATATATATTGGCATATTGGATCTGATAGACAATTTCAATTCTGTTAATCGCGTTGATAAGTGTAATTGGGATTTTATTATGAAGTTAATTTGAAATTGCATTGTTTTTTCCCTCCAGAGCTTTACAAACAACCCGATCGCAATTCTGTCATAACGGGTGGCAATCGTGGTATTGGCCTAAGAATTCGGGAGAAATTATTGAACTGTGATATGACCATTATAATTGGTGAGTAGCCTCTAAATAGTTGTACACAATAATCGCAGATCAGATCAGAATAAAAAACATCGGCAAAATTCAATAACTTTTGTTCTAGTAAACCAATTTTGAGTTCTGTAAAAATTGAAATTAGTCAAGGATATTATAAAGATTGTTTTGAGACATTAATTTACGATCGGATATATTTTAGAAATTAGACCAAAGTTGACTTCTTTACGAAAAAACTTAATTCCATTTTTCGTGTTCTTCGATTTTAAAGAAAAGTAAAATTTTTAGTAAAATATTATTTATTATTTGTGCCAAAGAAAGTTTGTTTGTAATAAATATTAAATAATTTTACGTATTTGTTTATACTGGGCAGAAATAATATAATTTTTTCGTATTACATATTTTCGACTTTTTCAAATTTTGAAAATTAAAAAAACGTAATTTCTTTTTTCGACTTTGACGAACTCTCACATCTTAAGAGATTTTGCACTCAAATTTTTTTTATTAGATATTGTTTTATGTGAAATTGAAAATGGGGAATAGGATATATTTTAGAAATTAGCCTACTTTCCGTATTTTTCTATTTTAAATAAAAGTAAATTTTTTTGTTTTAATGTTTTTTTAATATTATTTTACGCGTTTGTTTATAATGGGCAGAAAAAAAAAATTTTTTCGTATTTTGTAAATTAAAAAAAATGTGATATCTTTTTTAGAATTTGTCGAACGGGTTCTCTCACATTTTAAGAGATTTTGCACTCGAATTTATTTTATTAGAAGTGCGGTTTCTAAGCTTTATTATGGTGCCAAAGTTGTTTATTATTTGTGCCAAAGAAAGTTTGTTTGTAATAAATATTAAATAAAAATATTAAAAATTTTACTTATGAAAAGTATTTCTTTTGTTTTTAACATTATTTTACGTATTTGCTTATAATGGCCAGATTTGGAATTGCTTTTTCGAATTTGTCGAACTGTTTCTCTCTCATTTTAAGAGATTTTGAACTTTGACTTTATTTTATTATAAATTACGGTTTCTTGGCTCATTATGACACCAGAACTGTGTTTGTACCAAAAAAGTTTAAAAATAGCATTTTGGAAAAAATAATATTTTTTGCCTTTGTAAGCCTTTAAAGAATAAATTACATATTTAGAAAGGTTGAAGGGTTCCCCGTTTTTGCAGGGTAACTTTTGGCCGCACGAAATTGCCCCCTTGTATGATAGGATACATTAATTGCAAAAAGTCGCGAATTACTATTTTTTAATAAACTTTTTAAAAGTAAGTACGAGCTAAAAAGTTAGGCAAATTTCCTTTATCATCATGCTAAAATGTATGCCAATTGGAGTTCATTTGCTGGAACTACGCCCAAAAAAAACTTAAAAATAACAGATTTTACAGACAAAAAAGATAAATATTTTTGACAGATACTCTCATACATCATTTGATATCCTTACTCCTTTCAATAACTCTCGAAAGTACAAAAATAAATTATTTAAATAAAATTATTTAAAAGGAGAAAAGATCACCAAATGAAATGTATGTATATAATACAGATAGAAGAATGTAAGTAATACAGATAGAAGAATGTAATTTGCAATATTTTTTACAGATACTCTTTCCTTTCATTTGAAATCAAATTAACGTTAAAAAAAAACATAAAAACAAAAAATGAAAATTTTGTTTTTCTTTAAAATCGAAAAATACGAAAAGTAGTCAACATTTTGCTTAAATTCTAAAATGCATCCCATTGCCCGATTTTCAATGCTAATATCTCAAAATAATCCTTGGGTCCTTGTCTAATTTCATTTTTTAACAGAACTCAAACAAGTTATTGAATTTTGGCCGATGGATTTAGATTCTGAACCACGGGCATTAGCAATGGTCCTTCGACATGGGTCAAATCTAAAATCAACTAGCATTATGCACCCAAAATCCACTTTTTGGGGTTTGTGGATTTTTTAATGTTAATTGATTCGATAACTATAATATAAAATAATCGATTTTTTTCGAGCCCATTTGGACGAAAATAAGACGTAAAATCGAATAAAAATTTTCGATAAATATATGTTATCGAAACTAAAAATATCGACTTTTATAGAATACTTAAAGTAAAGTACATGATTTCGATAATTGCCGTAATTTCGAAGTTTAATAAAGGGTGATTTTTTAAGAGCTTGATAACTTTTTTTAAAAAAAAAACGCATAAAATTTGCAAAATCTCATCGGTTCTTTATTTGAAACGTTAGATTGGTCCATGACATTTACTTTTTGAAGATAATTTCATTTAAATGTTGACCGCGGCTGCGTCTTAGGTGGTCCATTCGGAAAGTCCAATTTTGGGCAACTTTTTCGAGCATTTCGGCCGGAATAGCCCGAATTTCTTCGGAAATGTTGTCTTCCAAAGCTGGAATAGTTGCTGGCTTATTTCTGTAGACTTTAGACTTGACGTAGCCCCACAAAAAATAGTCTAAAGGCGTCAAATCGCATGATCTTGGTGGCCAACTTACCGGTCCATTTCTTGAGATGAATTGTTCTCCGAAGTTTTCCCTCAAAATGGCCATAGAATCGCGAGCTGTGTGGCATGTAGCGCCATCTTGTTGAAACCACATGTCAACCAAGTTCAGTTCTTCCATTTTTGGCAACAAAAAGTTTGTTAGCATCGAACGATAGCGATCGCCATTCACCGTAACGTTGCGTCCAACAGCATCTTTGAAAAAATACGGTCCAATGATTCCACCAGCGTACAAACCACACCAAACAGTGCATTTTTCGGGATGCATGGGCAGTTCTTGAACGGCTTCTGGTTGCTCTTCACTCCAAATGCGGCAATTTTGTTTATTTACGTAGCCATTCAACCAGAAATGAGCCTCATCGCTGAACAAAATTTGTCGATAAAAAATTTCGAACCGAACACTGATTTTGGTAATAAAATGCAATGATTTGCAAGCGTTGCTCGTTAGTAAGTCTATTCATGATGAAATGTCAAAGCATACTGAGCATCTTTCTCTTTGACACCATGTCTGAAATCCCACGTGATCTGTCAAATACTAATGCATGAAAATCCTAACCTCAAAAAAATCACTCTTTAAATATCCAAAAAACGAAAAATTGTCAAGTTTAAAAAATCGAAAAATATGTTTTTTTTTTTGTAAAATGAGTTCAATATAAAAAATAAAATAAAAGTTTTCGATAACTATCTTAGTTATCAAAACAAAAAATAAAAATTTTACTTTTCGTTTCTGTTGTTTATGTTTTGTTGTCTTTAAAATCGAAAAATACGAGTAGTAGTAAATCTTGGGCTAGTTTCTAAAATATATCCCACTATATATAGAAAATAGGGCTTCTATGTTAATATCTTAAAATAATCCTTGTCTAATTTCAGTTTTTTACACTCAAAACTCAAAAATGTTTACTAGGAAAAAAGTTATTGCATTTTTGCCGATGGATTTCGATTCTGAACCGCACAGTGGTTTATTAAGGATTATTTTAAGATATTAACATAGAAGCCCTATTTTCTATATATAATGGGATATATTTTAGAAACTAGTCCAAGATTGACTACTTTTCGCAGTCATTAGCAATGGCCCTTCGTCATTGCGTCAAAACTAAAATCAGCTAATACTATACATCCAAAATTCACTTTTTCGGGTTTTTAGAATTTTTTATGACGTTTGACAGTTGGAATCCGTTCAAAGTGGGTTTTGACCGCATATCTGAATGCAGTATTTATACACTCCACGAGAGTATTATGTCTTTGTGCATTTGTTTGTAACACCCAAAAGGAAGCGGGATAGACCCATTGTTAAGCATACCGATCGACTTAGAATCACTTTCTGAGTCGATTTAGCTATGTCCGTCTGTCCGTCTGTCTGTCTGTCTGTCTGTCTGTCTGTCTGTCCGTCTGTCTGTCCGTCTGTCTGTCCATCTATTGTTGTAATCAAACTACAGGTCGCAATTGTAGTCCGATCTTAACAAAATTTGGCACAAGTAAGTTTTGTGGATCAAGGACGAACGCTATTTAATTTGAGGTAAATCGGTTCAGATTTAGATATAGCCCCCATACAAATGTCGCTCCCGATTTGACATTTTCCGCTCTAGAAACCACATATTGTACCCGATTTTCCCTAAATTTGGCACAACATCTTATAATCCAACTATAAACACCTATGCAAAAATTGGGTAAGATCGGTTCAGATTTAGATATAGCTCCCATACAAATGTCGCTCCCGATTTGACATTTTCCGCTCTAGAAACGACATATTGTACCCGATTTTCTTTAAATTTGACACAACATCTTACAATCCAACTAGAAACACCTATGCAAAAATTGGGTAAGATCGGTTCAGATTTAGATATAGCTCCCATGCAAATGTCGCTCCCGATTTGACATTTTCCGCTCTAGAAACCACATATTGTACCCGATTTTCTTTAAATTTGGCAGAACATCTTATAATCCAACTACAAACACCTATGCAAAAATTGGGTAAGATCGGTTCAGATTTAGATATAGCCCCCATACAAATGTCGCTCCCGATTTGACATTTTCCGCTCTAGAAACCACATATTGTACCCGATTTTCCCTAAATTTGGCACAACATCTTATAATCCAACTATAAACACCTATGCAAAAATTGGGTAAGATCGGTTCAGATTTAGATATAGCCCCCATACAAATGTCGCTCCCGATTTGACATTTTCCGCTCTAGAAACCACATATTGTACCCGATTTTCCCTAAATTTGGCACAACATCTTATAATCCAACTATAAACACCTATGCAAAAATTGGGTAAGATCGGTTCAGATTTAGATATAGCTCCCATACAAATGTCACTCCCGATTTGACATTTTCCGCTCTAGAAACGACATATTGTACCCGATTTTCTTTAAATTTGGCACAACATCTTACAATCCAACTAGAAACACCTATGCAAAAATTGGGTAAGATCGGTTCAGATTTAGATATAGCTCCCATGCAAATGTCGCTCCCGATTTGACATTTTCCGCTCTAGAAACCACATATTGTACCCGATTTTCTTTAAATTTGGCAGAACATCTTATAATCCAACTATAAACACCTATGCAAAAATTGGGTAAGATCGGTTCAGATTTAGATATAGCCCCCATACAAATGTCGCTCCCGATTTGACATTTTCCGCTCTAGAAACCACATATTGTACCCGATTTTCCCTAAATTTGGCACAACATCTTATAATCCAACTATAAACACCTATGCAAAAATTGGGTAAGATCGGTTCAGATTTAGATATAGCCCCCATACAAATGTCGCTCCCGATTTGACATTTTCCGCTCTAGAAACCACATATTGTACCCGATTTTCCCTAAATTTGGCACAACATCTTATAATCCAACTATAAACACCTATGCAAAAATTGGGTAAGATCGGTTCAGATTTAGATATAGCTCCCATACAAATGTCACTCCCGATTTGACATTTTCCGCTCTAGAAACGACATATTGTACCCGATTTTCTTTAAATTTGGCACAACATCTTACAATCCAACTAGAAACACCTATGCAAAAATTGGGTAAGATCGCTTCAGATTTAGATATAGCTCCCATACAAATGTCGCTCCCGATTTGACATTTTGCGCTCTAGAATCCATGTATTGTACCCGATTTTCTTTAAATTTGGCACAACATCTTATAATCCAACTATAAACACCATGGCAGAAAGTAGGTAAGATCGGTTCAGATTTAGATATAGCACCCATACAAATGTAGCTCCCGATTTGACTTTTGCCGCTTTTCGATTTTCTTTAAATTTGGCACAATAGCTTATAATCCAAGTAAAAAACCTATGGTGAAAGTGGCTAAGATCGGTTCAGATTTAGATATAGCGCAAATACAAATGTTGCTCCCAAATGTTTAACCGATTTTGGCCAAACTATACGAATTATATTTCACCAATTTCGTTCCAGATTTCAATATACTCCCATACAAATGTCCTTTCCGATTTAAAATTTTTTGTCAAACACACACATTTACAGGATGCAAAAATCCTGCCCGTTTTCACTTTTTCACCGAATTAAATTGTATTCGGATAGAAAGTGGAGTGTATCATAGAGTCGGCCCCGCCCGACTTTAGCCTTTCCTTACTTGTTTTTGTATGCTTATGGGTTTTATTTGTATACACTCCACGAGAGTATTATGTCTTTGTGCATTTGTTTGTAACACCCAAAAGGAAACGAGATAGACCCATTGTTAATTATACCGATCGACTTAGAATCACTTTTTGAGCCGATTTAGCAATGTCCGTCCATCTATTCTTGTAATCACGAACAGGTCGCAATTGTAGGCAGAACCAAATGAAACTTTGCACAAATAAGTTTTTCGGTACAACGACGAACGCTATTTAATTTGAAGAAAATCGGTTCAGATTTATATATAGCGCCCATACAAATTTCGCACCCGATTTGACTTTCTCCGCTCTAGAGACCACATATTGTATCAGATTGTCTTCAGATTTGGCAAAACATGTTATATTTAATCTAGGAACACCTATGGTGATAATAGGTCAGATCGGTTCAGAATTATATATAGCGCCCATACAAATTTCGCTCCCGATTTGACTTTCTCCGCTCTAGAAACCACATATTGTATCAGATTGTCTTCAGATTTGGCAAAACATCTTATATATAAACTAGGAACACCTATGGTGAAAATAGGTGAGATCGGTTCAGATTTATATATAGCTCCGATACAAATTTCGGTCCCGATTTTACTTTTTCTGCTCTAGAAGCCACATATTTTAACAGATCCTCATCAAATTAGGCGATATATCTTATATTTGTTCTATAAACAGCCATGTCGCAAATGGGTCAGATCGGTTCTGATTTATATATAGTTCCCACAAAATTTCACTCCCGATTTCTCTTTTTCCACTCTATAAACCACATATTTTAACAGATGTTCTTCAAATTCCCATACAAATTTCGCCCCAAAATTTTAACATACAAATTTCGGATAGACTTTTTCCGCACCAGAAAGCACGAATTTTCACAAAATGAGCTTAACACGTTATATTTGAACTGTATGAACTATTTGTGAAAGTTAGTCACTATATTCCATGTTTGGATGAAGCACCGGTATAAATATTTCCGATTTGACAAATTGGGCCAGATAATATTAGCCTATGATTAGGAAACATACAAAAATTCTTCCCGTTTTCACTTTTTTACCGAGTTGAATTCTTTTCGGATAGAAAGTGGAGTGTATCATATAGTCGGCCCCGCCCGACTTTAGCCTTTCCTTACTTGTTTAAATATAGCCCGAAAGTTATATTTAAAAAAGTATTTAATGTATGAAGTTGTTTTTGTTATTTTTTGGGTGTGTTATTTGCAAAGCCAGTTTGAGTTTTTAGATCATATCTAAAGCTAGGAACAAACAATCCAGCAGCGGAATAAATCATAGCAAATTTAATATTGTAGCAGGTCGTAATTAACGCCCCTTTGCTTGTTAAATGTGTCGGTAATTTTAATAACTTATACGTTTTTTTATGGCTCGCATAAAAAGAGGCTGCCCTTTTGCAGCCTCTTATATACATTGTTTCTAATTACTCCAAGGTAGCTGAGCTACACTTTTTGTATAGCTTTAAGGTCTAACAATGTATTTAGTTGAGTGTATAAACTGTATATAACTAATATTAACAATACCTGTTGAATTGATTATTATTTATGACCTAGCCCTGACATTGTTTGTTAGACTTGTAATTTGGAATAAAATGTAAATTTGAAATAAATGTAATAATTGGAATAAAATGTAAGAAATAAGGTCTAAGGTTCGTCAATGTTTGCCATTGTTATTTATTTACCGACATTTTATTAAAAATGAAATAAAAACCGATTTTGTATCGATATTTTTCAACAAACAGAGTTATACAATAAATCCTCAAGTGTAAACAGCCCTTTTGAACCCACCAACAATTTCAGATCCCAATAAAATCTGTGATATTTAAACCTTAACCTTAGATTTTCTTATCTGGAAAAACCCCAAAAATCCCCAGCGTTAACAAAGTTGTTATTCCACCACATTCCTGATATTTTGCATTTCCAAACAAAACTAAGCCTTTGTTTTGCATTTCTGTTTATTCTGTCAAGCGTGAGTACACGGGAATATGATTATCTCTCGTATCTTACAAATGTGAATATTGACTTTTGTATTTGCACCGTCAATAATAGCCCAAACAACACCTTTTCAGGCGAAACAAACCAAACAAAATCTCAGCCGCACAGGGTGAAGTATCATCTTTTCAACACTTACTTCGATGGAAGTTCAATATTTGAGCACGTGAATGAAGTGCAAGCGCGCGGACTTGAGTCAACTTAAATAGGTGCGCATTTAAGTGCATTCCCATCGGGCCTATATGATGATGGCAACTAACAGTGAAATGCTGTGAGACACTGGGAGTGGGATTTGAAATATTTCAACAATTTAATTTGAAAAACCGGTATTTTATTTTTGCCCCGAACATTTTATTGAATAACGATGAACTGGCCGAAATAATTGAATTAATTATTTTATTAAAAGATTTACCTATGAATTTTTGATGATTGTCTTTAAGTGATCAGTCGGTCTGAATTAGCTTAAGCCAGTGATGTCCACACACATATTGCAAAATGTTAAGTTAATATTTTGTATTTTAAAACATGATTTTTAACAATTTGTATTAAAGAAGGTAAACAAAGGAAAATCAGAAAGCCCACGATCGAATACACACAAAAACGAGAAAAATCGAGTAAAAATGTTCATGTAATTGAAACTAAAAATATCGAAACAAACTGACTTTTATAAAAATAGGCAAGACAAGTACATGTTTTCGATAATTGGCATGAAAAAAAAAAATAAAATATTATTCGATAATTATCTAAATTATCGAAGTCTAATTTTTATTTTTTTATTATTTTGAGCTCATTTGAATGATAAAAAAAGAAAAAACATGGTAAAAAATCGATAACTTTTGAGTTATCGAAACTAAAAATATCGAAACAAACTGACTTTTATAAAAACAGGCAAGACAAGTACATGTTTTCGATAATTGGCGTGAAAAAAACTAAAATGTTTTTCCGATAACTATCTAAGTTATCGAAGTCAAATTTTTATTTTTTTATTTTTTCATTTGAATGATAAAAAATGAAAAAACATGGTAAAAAAATCGATAACTTTTGAGTTATCGAAACTAAAAATATCAAAACAAACTGACTTTTATAAAAATAGGCAAGACCAGTACATGTTTTCGATAATTGGCGTGGAAAAAAACTTGAATATTTTTCCGATAACTATCTAAGTTATCGAAGTCTAATTTGATTTTTTTTTATTATTTTGAGCTAATTTGAATGATAAAAAAGAAAAAACATGGTAAAAAAATCGATAACTTTTGAGTTGTCGAAACTAAAAATATCGAAACAAACTGACTTTTATAAAAATAGGCAAGACAAGTACATGTTTTCGATAATTGGCGTGAAAAAAACTAAAATATTTTCCCGATAACTATCTAAGTTATCGAAGTCTAATTTTTATTTTTTTATTATTTTTAGCTCATTTGAATGATAAAAAACATGGTAAAAAATCGATAACTTTTGAGTTATCGAAACTAGAAATATCAAGAAAAGCTAATTTTTGTAGAAAACTTGTAAAAGGACAGAAAAGTAAAATTTTTCGATAAGTGGAGTAGTTACAGAAATATAATAAGTATCAAAATATAAATATTAAATAAGAAAAAAATTAATGGACATTTTATCGATATCTCGCTTAGTTGAACGTTGACGTTTAAAAAATCAACAATATCAATTGAAAATATAAAATAAAATTGTTCGTAACTATCTTAGTTGCTGAAATTAAAAAAATATATAAAATGAGCTCAAAAAATATTTTTTCGATAACTTTCGAGGTATCGCAACTAGGAATATCGGATAAAACAGACTTCTATAGAAAACTTAAAAATATGCAAGATAAGTAATTTTTCTATAATTGCCGTAGTTATCGAAATATAAGATTGGAGGATCTTGATTGGTTGAGATATAGGACGTTAAAGTTTAAAAGAAACCGAAAAATATTGCTGGAAAAATAAAATATTTTTTAAATAACTATTTGAGTTATCGAAATTGAGAAAGTTATCGAAATATAAGATTGGAGGATCTCGTTTAGTTTAGTTATAGGACGTTAAAGTTTAAAAGAAACCGAAAAATATTGTTGAAAAAAAATAAAATATTTTTTTAAATAACTATTTTAGTTATCGAAATTGAGAAAAATGATTTTTCACATTTTTTTCTTCGAGCTCATTTGAATGAAAACCCTGAAAAATCGATTACAGATTTTCGATAACTAAAAATATCGGGAAAAAATAAAAATAAGCATGAAAAGTAAAGTACAGTTTTTCGATAATTGGCGAATATAATAAATATCGCAATATAAAGATCAGAATAAGGAAAAATTTTACTAATTGTAACTGGTGTATTTATTAAAATTTAATAAATATCAAAATAAGAAGAAAAATGGGATAAGTTATCGAAAAAAAAATCACAAATATTTTTCCGTAAAATGAGTTCAAAATAAAAAAATTGAAAAAAATAAAATATTTTTTTTTTGTTATTGAAATTGAAGAATCGTTTTTTACTTTTTTATTTTTTTGATGTCTTTTAAATGAAAAAAGCGAAAAAAGGGGCTAAAATTTTCGATAACTTTCGAGTTATCGGAACTGAAATTATCGGGAAAAATTGGCTTTTATAGAAAACTTCAAAGTACACAGGAAACGTAAAACAAAATTTTATCGAAATATAATAAATATCGAAATATATTAGTTATAGAAATATAAAAAACACACAACAATAATTCTACAATTTTCCCGAATAGGTGTAAATTATTAGATTTTTTATAGAAGAATAAAATTTTTAATTTATTCAATATGTTTGGAATATGAAATACAAAAAATTATATCGAAAATGAAAACCGTTTATTGAAGAATTCAATAAAATGCAGATCGCTCAAATTAGCGACAAAATAGATTCAAAAAGATAACAACAAAAATGACTTTGGTTCTCAAATAATGCAATTTTTGAAGTTATAATGAAAGTTTACCCGAATCACTCTAGCTCCGCGTTGGTAAAAGATATAGCCGAAATAATTTGAGGGTATTGATAAGACAAACCAAGGTTTCACCGCAACTTTTATTCCTACCCGGTTAAATGTACGGCTCCCACATTTAAATGGTACGGGTAAAGTTTCTTTAAATCTTCAAAAATTGTATTACTTGAGAACCAATGTCATTTTTGTAGGTGCGGATAAAAGTATAATTTTTTTTTCATACAAACCGACCCGATTTAATATACATTTACATGTCTCTATTTAACTAAGGAATTTACATATGTACAGACCACACAAAACAGCCTTCTCATCGAAACTGGAAAAAACTTAAAGCTGATATTTTCTTCAAAATAAAAAAAAAAACATTTCATCGATCGCTAACATACTATCACCGACCCCCTACCCGTACCTCTGACCCTCCACCATCGACCACGACTATGAAAACTGCAGTTACTGCAGTCCTCAGGCAATGCCAGCCATTCATTAACTCTGTTGACCGACTAACGATGATTTTTTCAAATTAAAACCCATAACGAAAAAAGAAACAAAAATAAAAAACAAACTTGAAACCCACCAACACATTACAAAGCGAAACAAATGAAGATAAAACACAATGAAAGAAAAAACACGAAAACAATAAAAAACATGAAAATTACAAAAATATACAAAAATGTGGTATAAATGTTTACGCTTTTAAACGTTAATTTACAACAAACACTTGTTAAGATCATGTATACAACAACAACAACAACAAAAACATCAAGAAATAAAAATCATTAACAACAAAAACAACTGCTTGTAATAATTGTATGCAACGTAAAATTTTAATAACAACAATCAACGTTTGGGTCTGGCCTAATGGAAACAAAGTATGCGATTGTGTCTGTAATAGGGATGGGAGCGTGTGTGATAGAGCGTGAGTGAAGCGTCAAATATTCTTGTGAATTGAATTTAAGTTTTAGTATAGTCGAAAGTTTAGTTTAAGTCCATTTAAGCAAAAACTTTGTAAAAATGGCCATTTTGGTCTGGTCTAATGGAAACAAAGTATGAAGTTATATCTACAATAGGGATAGGAGCGTGTGTGACAAGGCGTGAGTGAAACGTCAAATATTCCCTTGCATTATGAGAGCGTGTTTAAGTTTTAATTAAATCGAAACAGAAGTATATATCGTCTTCTTCGTATGTCTAAACCAATTTAAGCAAAAACTTTGTAAAAATGACACTTTTGGTCTGATCTAATGTTAACAAAGTATGAGATTGTGTCTGTAATAGGGATAAAAGCGTGTGTGACAAGGAGTGAGTAAAGCGTCAAATATTCCCTTGAATTGTGAGAGCGTTTAAGTTTTAATTAAATTGAAACAGAAGTACATATCGTCTTCTTCGTATGGCTAAACCAATTTAAGCAAAAAACTTTGTAAAAATGATACTTTTGGTCTGATCTAATGTTAACAATGTATGAGATTGTGTCTATAATAGGGGTGGGAGCGTGTGTGGCAAGGCGTGAGTAAAGCGTCAAATATTCCCTTGAATTGTGTGAGCGTGTTTAAGTTTTAATTTAATCTAAACAGAAGTACATATCGTCTTCTTCGTATGGCTAAACCAATTTAAGCAAAAAACTTTGTAAAAACCACACTTTTTTCTTCTACATTTATTCATAGATTTTTTTTTAATAAGCCATGTTTTCTTCGTTGAGATCAAAGCTACTACAGAATAGCAAAAAATTATTTTATCTAATTTGTAAATGAGATTTTGGCGCTATTTAAATAATAGTTAAAAAATCATGATTTTTAAAAAAATCTTTTGTGTCTAGAAAGAGTGCCATAACTTCTACATTTATCCCTAGATCTTTTAAATATAGTCTTCCTCAGAATGTTGGCTATTAAAAAATAAAACCAAAAATAGTTTATTTGCTCCAACGAAAACTGGAATTTTAGTAAAAATTTTTTAAAACTAATTTATCAATAAATTTTAATACCCTCCACCTAAGGATGGAGGGTAATCACTTTTTTAGATATTTTTGGTTTTGAAAGTTATCGGGAAATTGTAATCGACTTTTTCGATTTTCTACATTTAAATTACACTGTGCAACATTTTTGAAGTCATTTCAAAATAACCATATACGGACACCGCTACATGATAAAAGACCAAAAAAAAAAGACCCGTGTTTTTTTTCCCAAAGGTGTAATTTTTGGAAAAAAGTGATCATATTCTCAGGCTCATATCTTGCAAACCGTTCGGAATTTTGATTTACTCTCTGAGGCAAAGTTCTAGCTCTTGTCATAAAGAACAAAAATTGTGAACATATAAAATCAAAAAAACTTCATCTTCAAGGTCAAAATCGTTTTTTGCGATTGCGATATGACAAGAGCTAGAACTTTGCCTCAGAGAGTAAATCAAAATTCCGAACGGTTTGCAAGATATGAGCCTGAGAATATGATCAATTTTCCAAAAATTACACCGAGGCCTCAAATCTCTGGGGGCCCATAAAAAAAGTGCATGACTTTGGGAAAAAAAAAAAAAAAACACGGGTCTTTTTTTTTGGTCTTTTATCATGTAGCGGTGTCCGTATATGGTTATTTTTTTTCGTGTTGCACTGTGTTAGTTAATAATAAACAAAAATCCATTTTTATACCCTCCACCTCCAGGATGGGGTATGCTAACTTTGTCATTCCGTTTGTAGCACCTTGAAATATTCATCGGAGACCCCATAAAGTATAGATATTCTGGGTCGTTGTAAAATTCTAAGACGATCTATCCATGTCCGTCTGTCTGTTGAAAGCACGATAGCGGCAGAACGAAATGTGCTAGGAGGTTCAAATTTCCCCTAAATGTGTCTTATGGTTGCAGATCGATTGGCTTTGAAAGTGGGCGAAATCGGCCCAGAGGGAAAAAATTTTCCCTAACAAGGACTGAGAGTACTCCATCATATTTAGAATATTTAAGCAATTTTTTTAATTTCTGCTTTATATGCACTTGAAATTTGTTGCGTAAAAGCACCAAAAAGTAAATATACATTTTAGCGTGCAAAATGGGACAAAAAGGGATAAAAATGGTACCAATGATACGATAAAAGCTAGAAATATGAAATTTGGAATGTACATCCATCTAATTGCGTATATACATAAAATAGAGGGATTTTTCAAAATTCGTACTTTTGAGGGATACAATTTGAAAAGAGGGATAAAAATGGTACCAACCAAACCGCTGTAGTTAAAATCATGAAATTCGGTGTGTACTTTCATGTGATTGTGAAGATGCGAAATAAAAACGATTTTTTCGAAATATGTACTTTTAGCCGGAAAATGGGGCGAATGGGTATGAAAATGGTACCAACCAAACGGCTACAGCTATAATAATGAAATTCTATAATAATGAAAGATGCGAAATAAAAAGGATTTTTTTGAGATTTGCACTTTTAGCCGGATAATGGAGCGAATGACGATTAAAATGGTACCAACCAAACGGCTGCAGCTATAATAATGAAATTCGGTGTGTACACTTCTTCCGATATTCGTAGCATCAGGATCTAAATGGAATTAAATTTGGCTACAATCAAACGGTTGCAACCAGAATCATGATATTCAGTATATGCACTCGCCTGTCTACGTAGACGCGGAAAATAAGAGATACGATTTTTTCTAAATTCCTACTTTTAGGGTCAAAATGGGAAAAGGAGTGAAACTGGTACCAATAAAACTGCTGTAGCTAAAATCATGAAATTAGCTGTGTACATTCCACTCTGAAAAATATTGGTTCTTCAATATTAGAATTTTTCCTATCAAAATGGTGCAGACATTTAGGCTGTAGATGGAATCAAGAAATTGCCAATGGGCAAAATCGGGCTTGAGGAAAATTGTTTTTTCTACCTAATAATATTTAGGGGACATTTTTGAAGGTTTCTGACTCATAATTATATTAATTAGCTGTGTACATTCACTCTCGAAAATATTGGTTCTTCAAAATTAGAATTTTTCCTATCAAAATGGTGCAGACATTTAGGCTGTAGATGTAATCAAGAAATTGCAAATGGGCAAAATCGGGCTTGAGGAAAATTGTTTCTACTTAATAATATTTAGGGCACATTTTTGAAGATTTCTGACTCATAATTATATTAATTAGCTGTTTACGTTCCACTCTGGAAAATATTGGTTCTTCAATATTAGAATTTTTCCTATCAAAATGGTGCAGACGTTTGGGCTGTAGATGGAATCAAGAAAATTGCAAATGGGCAAAATCGGACTTGAGGAAAATTGTTTCTACCTAATAATATTTAGGGTACATTTTTGAAGATTTCTGACTCATAATTATATTAATTAGCTGTGTACATTCCACTCTAGAAAATATTGGTTCTTCAATATTAGAATTTTTCCTATCAAAATGGTGCAGACATTTAGGCTGTAGATGGAATCAAGAAATTGCCAATGGGCAAAATCGGACTTGAGGAAAATTGTTTCTACCTAATAATATTTAGGGTACATTTTTGAAGATTTCTGACTCATAATTATATTAATTAGCTGTGTACATTCCACTCTAGAAAATATTGGTTCTTCAATATTAGGCTGTAGATGGAATCAAGAAATTGCCAATGGGCAAAATCGGCCTTGAGAAAATGGTTTCTACCTAATAATATTTAGGGCACATTTTTGAAGATTTCTGACTTATAATTTTATTAATATTTACATAGTAGAGGGCTATATATATTATAATATCGAAGAATCATAATTTTCCTAATATGGTAGTGCACTTCTTTGTAATGTCGACAGCCTCCAATCTACCGATAATACTGTGGAATACACTCCGGTGGTGGAGGGTATAAAAGATTCGGCCCAGCCGAATGAGCACGCTTCAATGCACTCAAAAAATAAATCTTTAGGTCTGGGACACACAATTGTTATTTATTTTTAAATTCCGATTAGGTAAGTTTTGGCATATTTTTGATTTTTTTTGTTAATAGTTATCGGAAAATGTAATCTCATTTTTTCCTGTGTCCACGATTTAATCACGATTATATCTCATGCCTATATTACAACAACTACAATAATAACATCGGTGCTGGTACTCCACACACACACAATTATCTGTCTGTATTCCAGAGATGGAATTTGTCCATAAACAAAATGTAACAGAAATCATGACTAGTGTTAAAAAGTAAGTAACGAATATTGAAAGTCATTAGTCTGACAACGTGACCAAGTAGTCGTAGTTACTTTGTAATTGATTTGCCAATTCTCGTTCTATCGCTCAGAGTAACAACAAAAGTCAGCTTAAAATAAAACAACGTTCAGACAATCATAGTATATATAACCATTCCAGATACAAAACTGACTAAGACTATTTGATTTTATATTTTTTTAATTGCAAAAATTGCCTATATATAATTAGCATAAACTATAGGTCCCTTTCAGTGACTATAAAAGTGGAAAGCTTTCACTTTTATTCTGTTTCGGTTTGAAAGTGAATAATATCTGATCTGATTTTATTCAAAGTTAAGATATTAGAAGCTCATTTTCATCTCGGTGGCTATGCCAATAAGAAAAATTGCCGCAAAAGGGGTTCAGAGAACCCACACATGACTATTAAGAAGCCAATGCTTCCACAACAAGTCACTGTTTGTAAGGGAGAGATGCAGTATCTCTGGCTTACTAACCTACAGATTAAGCGCTGTATGTGTGATTTTTTTTTTTTTCATTTTTCTTTTCTTATTGCAACCGAAGCATGCAAAGATTCAGCTCTATCCGAATTTTCGATCTATGCATGACTCTATTGCACACAAGTCATGTAGAGTTTGAGACTCGACTCGACTACACAATAGCAGGATGGACATAATAATACAAATCACTACATTATTAGAATACAAATAGATTGAATAGTTATTCAAATACTATGATGTATTTGATTATAATTTAGAATAATCGTGGAGTGAATATGTCATAATATACATAATATTATATATTATGTATATGCAAACTTCAGAAAAATTGTCCTTATCATGGCCAATATCATAGTAATCAAATACAATGATATAGATATGAACTTTATTATATATTCGTGGAGTGTGTATGTCATAATATAGAATAGTACTACATTTTATGTATATATAAACTTTAGAAAAATTGTCTTGATTGTCCATAAGTCAAGAGTCAGCTTATCGATTACACAAAAAAAGAATGATGACATGACCGAGGAATAAACCAGACCACCTATGGCGCGTGCTTAATAACTCATCATACTCGAGGAGGATTTTATTTACAGCTGACACATAATAATCAATTAACGCAATGGGAAGCTATGTTTGTTAATTAATTCTCAATAATTGAAATTATATTTTGCATGAGCGAAGGTTAATTTGGAAGGAAAAAAATTATGACTAGCAACAGCTAGCTATTTAAAGAGAAGCTAAAATCCAACTTATACTACATTGTACCAAAAGAAGATAATTTAAATTTAATAAATTAATAAAATATTCTATTAACTAATTATGCTAAATTGCCAGAATATGATAATAGGAATGTGACTGAGCATTTTTGGGGGATTTTCCACAGATATCTACATAATATTCAAATCGTGGTTATTTAAAAATATTGGAAAAAATACTTATTCACAGCCTATGATAACGACAAATGTGCCAAATTAAAGAGAAGAATTTCTGTTAAAAATACGTTAAATGGCAAGCTTCTATCTTTATAAATTTAGTATTAACAGCCATTTCATGTTTTCCCTCTTAAAAATAAAATATTAATAAAGGCGGAAACTGAAATGGCTGTAAATACTAAACTAAAGCAGATAGAAACATGAAATTTAAAGTATTTTTAACAGATATTCTCCTCTTTTATTTGACATATATACAGGTGACATAGGGTGCTAATAAGTATTGAAAATAATTAACAGCCATTTCATGTTTTCCCTCTTAAAAAGAAAATATTAATAAAGGCCGAAAACTTAAATGACTGTTAATGCTAAACTAATACAGATAGAAATATGAAATTTAAAGTATTTTTAACAGATATTCTCCTCTTTTATTTGACATATATACAGGTGACATAGGGTGCTAATAAGTATTGAAAATAATTAAAAGCCATTTCAAGTTTTCCCTCTTAAAAAGAAAATATTAATAAAGGCGGAAAACTGAAATTGCTGTAAATGCTAAACTAATACAGATAGAAACATGAAATTTAAAGTATTTTTAACAGATATTCTCCTCTTTCATTTGACATATATACAGGTGACATAGGGTGCTAATAAGTATTGAAAATAATTTACAGCCATTTCATGTTTTCCCTCTTAAAAAGAAAATATTAATAAAGGCGGAAAACTGAAATGGCTGTAAATGCTAAACTAATACAGATAGAAACATGCAATTTAAAGTATTTTTAACAGATATTCTCCTCTTTTATTTGACATATATACAGGTGACATAGGGTGCTAATAAGTATTGAAAATAATTAAAAGCCATTTCAAGTTTTCCCTCTTAAAAAGAAAATATTAATAAAGACCGAAAACTTAAATGACTGTTAATGCTAAACTAATACGGATAAAAACATGAAATTTAAAGTATTTTTAACAGATATTCTCCTCTTTTATTTCACATATATACAGGTGACATTGGGTGCTAATAAGTATTGAAAATAATTAACAGCCATTTCATGTTTTCCCTCTTAAAAAATATTAATAAAGGCGGAAAACTGAAATGACTGTTAATGCTAAACTAATATAGATAGGAACATGAAATTTAAAGTATTTTTAACAGATATTCTTCACTTTTATTTGACATATATACAGGTAACATAGGGAGCGAATAAGTATTGAAAATAATTTTTGAAAAGTTGTATCCTATATTTTTTTGAAAATTTGTTTTGATACAAACAATTATATTGTAGTTGGCGACAATGTGAAAGAATATTTTTTATTTTGGCTTAAAGAAAAACACCCCTTATAACACCAAAATGTCCAAAAAATACAATCTTCCAACATAGTAGTGCTACAATCGAGCAAATAAACGACTTTGGCCTATAGCTGGAGTTTTATGAAACGTTTGAGAATTATTTCATTGTGTCATTTTTGATACGAGTATTGGATACTCTGAAGTTTATTTGAATTTAATACTGATTTATTTTGAGAAAACTTTTTCCTTATAACAAGTAAGAAATTTTACTCAGATTTAGTAAAAAATTTACTTGGTTTGAAGAAAAATTTACCTTCAGTTTGAGTAAATTTTACTAGCTTTGAGAAATAATTTAACTAGAATTCAGCTCAAAGCAAGTCCAACACTCAAGGAAAAGTTTGTACTTGAAATATTACTTTAGTGTCATGCGAAGTTCCTCAGATTTAGTAAATACAAAAAACAAAAATAACCCAAAATGAAAAATCGTCCAAAAGTTGGACTAATTTTTTATAATTGAAAAATCACCCAAAAATATATCCCATCTCCGCCTATGTGGAGTATAGGTTATCAGCGTTGAGGGCCCTTGGCCGGGCTACTGGACTACGCAATTTAAAGATTTTTTGGGCGATTTTACGTGGCCTCGCACTCGAGCGACAAGTTATTGAGCGAAGTGCTCTCGTGCAACAATTAATCGAGCAAAGTGATCTCGCTCAATTACGATAACATACGAAATTATATTGCTGTGGCCACGTTATTGCCGATCAGTGCTTCATATTCAATTCGTGTAGTTCTATTTTTTACTGCCACATGTGCGTGGCCGCAGCGTTTATCATTTTACTTACTCCCAACCCTGTTATATGATAGTTTGTTCATTCACAGAGTTTGCCGGTGTTGCTTATCAGCAACTGCTACTCTTCAAAATGAATCAAAGTAAAATAAATGTGGTTGCACCCTATACGTGTTGAGACCATGTATCAGTTAATATGGTGAAGAGGTAACAGCATAGAATAAATACAGATATATTTAAACACGTAAGGAAAGGCTAAAGTCAGGCGGGGCCGACTATATAATACCCTACACCACTCCCTGCGTATATACCTCGCTTTGATTACTAAACCCAGGTATTTCATGGGAGCAATTTTATGTAGTTCATATAAATTATACAGTTACTATAAATTCATCTTTAGTCAAATTTAATTTCCAGCTGATATTCCGAGTAAAGTGAATATAACATGATATGGAAAAAATGATCAAGATCCATTAATAAATACAGATTATACAGCTGTAATAGGATGAATCGGACGGACATTTGAAGGGGGCCCATAACAACACTTGAGGCCTGTGCCAAAACATGCGCCTATATATTTCTCATTCACGGTAGGTATTCCTAGTTGAAACATATAATGATCTGCAAAATTTGATGAAGATCCGATGTAAGATGTAGTTTCTACAGCTATAATAGAGCAGAATGTGGCCCCATTTGGGTTATACCAAAGTATGGACATATGTGCATCTCCCAAACAAGTATGGAAAGGCTAAAGACGGACGGAGCCGACTATATGATACACCACACTATCTATCTCACTACAATTCAATTCGGTAAAAAAGTGAAATCGGAAAGGATTTTTGAATCCTGTAAATGTATGTGTTTGACAAAAATGTTAAATCGGAAAGGACATTTGTATGGGGGTATATTGAAACCTGGAACGATGTGACCCGCTTTCACCATGTATGTTTATTGGTGAAATATAATATGTAAAGTTTGGCCAAAATCGGTTAAAGATTCGGGAGCAACATTTGTATTGGGGATATATATAAATCTGAACCGATCTTACCCACTTTCACAATAGGTGTTTTTTGTTGGATTGTAAGATATCGTGCCGATTTTAAAGAAAATCGGGTACAATTTGTGGTTTCTAGAGCGGAAAAAGTCAAATCGGGAGCGACATTTGTATGGGGGCTATATCTAAATCTGAACCGATCTTACCCACTTTCAGCATAGGTGTTTCTAGATCGATTCTAAAATGTTGTGCCAATTTTATAGAAAATCGGGAACAATATGCGGTTTCTAGAGCGGAAAAAGTGAAATCGGGAGCGACATTTGTATGGCGACTATATCTAAATCTGAGCCGATCTTACCTACTTTCTGCATAGGTGTTTCTAATACGATTATAAAATATTCTGCCAATTTTAAAGAAAATCGGGAACAATATGCGGTTTCTAGAGCGGAAAAAGTCAAATCGGGAGCGACATTTGTATGGGGGGATATATCTAAATCTGAACCGATTTCCTCAAAAATCAATACCAATCGTCCTTAGACAAAAAAATTAACTTCTGCCAAATTTCATGATAATCGGACAGCAATTGTGACCTGTAGAGTGCGAACAAGCATAGATGGACAGCAGACGGACAGACAGACATCGGTAAATCGATTCAGCTGGTGATTCTAAGCCGATCCGTATACTTAAAGGTGGGTCTAGCTCGATTATTTATTGGTGTTACAAACATTTGGCGGAAAACTAACTTATAATACCCTAGTCCACGAAGTGGTGTAGGGTATAAACATTAAAAATTGCATGAATGAACAATGGAAAATGTTAAAATTTTGCAATTGCTTGGGTTTTTTATTGAGGCAATTATTTGATTAATTCTTCATTTGTACACTTAAAGCAAAATGTCTGTTATTAACAGCAGCGATTGTCTTCTGCCTATCAGCAGGCAATTTTTTTCAATTACAGCTGTTTTTCTGCCATAACAGCAGTTTTTCTGCAATCTTGCATCAGTATTCACACTGCTAAAGTGTTTGCAATCTGCTAATAATTAAATTATAAAAAATAGATAAAAAAATAAGCGTTTATAATTTAAAAGCCTTTCAGATTGACGGCGAAAACAAATTTAGACTGGTATCATTAAAAAGACAATCACAATATCTTTCAGTGGTAATAAATTCCACTGTTTGCTAACAGCAAACAGCTGTTTGCTATTTCAGCAGATACTAATTCTGTTATCTCTTTTTTAGAAGAAAATCTGTTCTTACAACAGACTTTTTGCTTTCTTTTACTGACAAATACCTTTGAGTGTAGTTATTGCAGCGACAGACTAAAGCCTCTGATGGAAATCTAATCCATAATCCCCACGCTGATAACCGAGCATGCCACCAACTCGACTACCGGTTCGCTCACTTAGCCTGGATCCAGTGTAAGTCAAATTTATGGATATCGATGCCAAGTACAAAAAAAGTCAACACAAAGTAATTTTTTGAAAAGTTGTTTGTATTTATATTTGCATAAAATATTTATTTTGCAGTTGGCGACAATGTGAAAAAAATAATTCTTTATTTTGAGAAAAAATTAACTCTTTATTAATACTGTGTTTAAAATGTAACGTGGTCGTGTAAACAGAACATCGGCTGTGTTTATACAGTTTTTATAGATTTTGGTATTTATTGTTTACATTCTGTCAAGATGTTTATTTAAATCGATTCAATATTTCTACAGAATAGTAAATATTTTTTCAGTTTGCTAGATTAACATTCCAATTGGAAAATTACACCTTACTCGCTAAATTTTATTTATTTTATTTGCATAATTGTAGTGCTACTATATTACCAGATTGTAATTTTTGGACACTTTGGCGTTTTCGTGTTATTGTGAATTAAGACAAAAAGGCTAAAAATATTGTAACTGGGAAAAATATAATAGGCTGTTCGATTGGACTTATTAGCTTACAACTAAGTGACTTGATAAGGTGGCAACGATGCTAACCATTAGTGGATTAAATGGATCAACAGGAATGGAAAAATCTGGCAACACAACTAAGAGAGTAGTAAGCTACTTTATTGTTAAGCCAATAAATTCCATACAAATATTAAGCTAGTAAGCCCAACCGAACAGGCCTATCTACAGGGTGGGTCATTTAAAATTAAAATTGAACTACCGATTACTTTGACTTCGAAAGGTGAAATAACATTTATTTCTATTTTTATTTTCAGGTTTATGTTTGACCTTTGTAAAATGGGACGCTATACGCTCGAACAAAATTGGGAAATATTAAAAACTAAATTCCAAAGTTTTGAGTCTGTATTTTACCGAAAAATCGTGGTTTCAGATGAAGCTCATTTTCATTTCGGTGGCTATATCAATAAGCAAAATTGCGGCATATGGGGTTCAGAGAACCCACACGTGACTATTGAGAAGCCAATGCATCCGCAACGAGTCACTGTTTGGTGTGGATTTTGGGCAGTACTGAAAAATTGGATTGATCGGATGAGGTACTGCCGAGCAGTAGTGTTAGTCATATGAATGATATTGTGTTCCATTATTAAATTACAAAGTTCAACCTCTCAAATAAGAAAAGAAATTGGAAAAAATAATCAGTACTTTTTTGACAGCCGATTCTAGCTTAAAATTTTTTGAATGTCCCGCCCTATAGTACTTGCCACAGTCTTGTCGCGTCTGTCTTAATGTGTTGACTTCATAAATATTGGCAGTTTTTGGTTCGTAAGAGTTGTCGAATCAACTGTTTAACAAAAACTCAGCATTGGCTTTAGTGTGCGCGAGCCTTTAATCCAACAGGGCTGTTCAGACCTTCAGATTTGTTCTGTGAAAGCTTTTTAGATAAAAATATGATCTAATCATATAGTAGTAGTAGAAGTCTTCAGGTCCTTTCAGACAGACATGATAGTCACATATTCAAAAAAGAACTATGTGACGACACTATTGTCGCGTCTGTCTGCATGGATATTTAAGTTAAAGCTGTTTAACAGACTGCGTCGTCATCAGAGAGCTTTAGTCTGTGCGAGCATTTAATGGCGGACACAAGGGATGTTCGCATGCAAAGATTTGAATCTGCTTCTAGTTCTAGGAAGGCTTTTCAGATAATTCTAATCATTTAGTAGATCTAAGTCTTAAGGTCATTTCAGACAGTCGCTGCGACAATAGGGCTCCCTCACATATTCAAACAAGAACGTACGAGATAGAACTATTGACGCGTCTGTCTGAATGGGTCCTTAAGATCCAGAAAAATGAGAGAGGTGCGCGTTGTCTAAATATTGACAGTTTTTGGTTGTTAAGTGTGGCCGAATCAGCTGTTTAACAAAAACGCTGTGTCGTCATTAGAGAGCTTTAGTGTGAGCGAGCCTTTTACATATCATTTAGTGGATCTAATAGCCTTTTCAGACTGCATGCGAAATCGAGCTGAAATGACAGTCGCTGCGACAATAGGGCCCCTCACATATTCAAACAAGAACGTACGAGATAGAACTATTGTCGCGTCTGTCTGAATGGGTCCTTAAGATACAGAAAAATGAGCGAGGTGCGCGTTGTCTTATTAAATATTGACAGTTTTTGGTTGTTAAGTGTGACCGAATCAGCTATTTAACAAAAACGCTGTGTCGTCATAAGAGAGCTTTAGTGTGAGCGAGCCTTTTACACATCATTTAGTAGATCTAATAGCCTTTTCAGACTGCTTGTGAAATCGAGCTGAAATGACATATGGCCGATTTACAAAAGTCACATCCCATACAAACATTTGACATTTGAAAATCGACTTCAGCTTGAAATGAAAAATCGATTGATTTCGAATGTAGTGTAAAAAGACCATAATAAAAACCAATGTCTGTCACTTTCTCAAGTTTCTGAATTGTAAGTCCTCTTTCCACGTGTTCGAACGACTATTGTTTATATACTGAACCACCCCCACCTAAAATGTTGTTCCAGTATTGGGACTTATTCCGGTTTGAGTCTCAATCAGCGGAATTATTTCTATATGTAAATTATAGGGCTCGTATCTTTGCACCCAGAGTTAGGGTACATCAAATTCGGCGCCTATTTAATGCAACACTTTCACTTGTGCACACAGCTTAAGCTGTGCTGTGGCTGTGGACAATGAATGATAAGACAATGGTTAGAAACACAGACGCATATGAAACAGACGATAACGACGACGGCACACACAAATTCAAAGCCAAAGAAGAAGAAGAAGGAGAAGCTGAAGCAGAAACACACATATTAATTATGTTTTCTATTCGATATTCGATAAGACACAACAACAGCCACAAATTCAAATATGTAGAAGTCGTAACGTAACCGTCCATCGATCGATCGGAACGTAGGGAAAAATAAATGCATAACATTCGTAACGATCGACCGACCAACAACAAAGCCCACACACTCAGCGTTCAGCTCAGCTCTTCCTCAACTTTCTTTTTTCCCCACCATTTATTGTTTGAACGTTTTCATCATCGAATCGTATGAACGTGATGTGATGGGATGGATGTCTGCGCCAGCGAAGGCTACATACACACTCTGGGCATGGATGAAATGGTTGATGTGTTTGGGCCAAATTCTTCTTATGAAGTGGAAGGAAGGTATGGATTTGGGATGGGACAAATAGATTTCAACTCACCTTCCTTAACGGTTAGCGGGGGTGGTGTGTGTCGAATCGTTTCGAATGCGTTCAATTGCCCGACCGGAGCCCTTATGTATCTTTAGTTGTTGGTGTGTTATTTACTTATTTATCAGCAATTTCATTAACAATTCGGTAATTATTTTATTGTTGTAAAAAATTCCGATACAAGAAGCAAAATTATAAAAAAAGAACTGCAACAATTTAACACACGAGTCCGCGTTTTTCATACAACGCAACCAATAAACACGCAAAAAATGTTTGCGCAACGGACCGTCCGCAACCGTGCTCAATGAAAGACAAATTTAAACTAAAATAAAAAAGAAGGAAGGTTTAAATCTAAAAGGCAAACAGGGTTGCCACAGTTTTTTCTAAACTTCTCCCAAAAAATGTCGAAAAATCTCCAAAATTAGCCGTACGTGTGTATATTAGGGTGAGTTTTATTCTTAAAATTTTTCAAAATTGCAAAACGGTTCTAAAATATTCAAAAAGGCAACAAAACTGAAGTTTTAATTTGACAATATAATAAAAAAATATTTTTCTTTAATTGTCGCCAACATATTACAATGCGTGTTTAAAAACAAATTATGAAAAAATAAATTTATGTTAAAAATTTTAGTCTTAGCCTGGATAATTATCCAGTGTAAGTCAAATTTATGGTTATCGAGGCTAAGTCCAAAAAAGTCAACACAACATTATTTTTATTATTTAAATAAAAACAGCCCTATTGGCACTGTTTTTACGGCGGGTCTACATTGAAAAAGAATATCTCAAGCGGTGTTGCCAGAACAACATAAGAGAGAGAGAGAGAAGCAGCTGATGGTTATTCCAAAAGCATGTGTAGCGGCCAATATTACAAAAAGCACTGTTTACACATGAAGATTTATTGTACAACTCCTTTGTTTGTCGAAAAATATCTATAAAATGTTGTTGTTCATTTCTAAAAAATGTCGATATAAGAACAACAACGGAAAAAGCATCTGGTGATGACAAATAGTTCAATAATGATTTTTTCCTAGATATAACTCTGAACCGATATAAGGGGTTGTGCCAAATTTGAAAAAAAAAATCTGAAAAACATATAGTTTTGACAGTAGAAAACGGCAATTGGAAGCGAAATTTGTATGGGAGCTATATATAAATCTGAACCGATCTGACTTTAACCATAGTTGCTTCTAGTTGCAATATAATGCATTGTGCCAAATTTGATCAACATCGGTTGAATTATGTGGTTTCTAGAGCAGATAAAGTAAAATCGAGAGCGAAATTTGTATGGGAGCTATATATAAATCTGAACCGATCTAATCGACTTTCACCACAGATGTTTTTATTTGTAACATAAGGTGCTGTGTCACATTTGAACAAAATCGGTTAAAATGTGTGGTCTCTAGAGCAGAAACGGTCAAATCAGGAGCGATATTTATATGGCAGCTGTATATAAACCTGAACCGATCTGGTGCACTTTCACTGCAGATGTTTCTAGTTGAAATATGAGTTGTTGAAATTTTGAAAAAAAAATCGGTTTAAAGATATGGCTTTTAGAGCGGTAAAAATCAAATCGGGAGCGAAATCTGTATGGGAGAATCTGAACCGATTTGACATATTTTCACCAGAGATGTTTCTAGTTCAAATATAAGATGTTGTACGAAATTTGAAAGAATGCAAAACGTCAAAGCCGAAGCGAAATTGGTATGGTGGCTATCTGAACCGATTTGCTTCAAATTAAATAGCGTCCGTCCTTGACCCGAAAAACTTGCCATTACCAATTTTCGTAAGGATCGTCCGATATTTGCTACCTGTACTTTGATTACAAGAATAGATGGACGGACGGACATACAGACAGACATTGCTAAATCGAATCAGAAGTGAAGGGTATATTTTGCTAATTTTTTTCCTGAAACATTGTAAATATTTACTGAAGAACATTTTGCTTATTTTTCCTTAAAAAGAAGTAAATTTTTACTTAATATAAGGAAAATTTTACTTGATATAAGGAAATAGTGAACTTAAAAGAAATTATATTTAAAACTGAGAAAAAATCTACCCAACAATTCAAACAAATGATTTTACGAAATTCTTAAAAAATGACAATATGAAATATTTCACAAAAGTGAAGTAAGTTCAATTTAACTAAATCTAAGGGAAAATATTTTACTTCAGAGTATACAAATCTCATCTAAAAATGACAACATGAAATAATTCTCAATCGTTTCATGATACTAATGTCATAATGAATTGTGCTATTACTCCTTGATTGCTGCGATATGCTGTTTATAATAATAATTTAATTATATAGGAAATACTTTTCTTATATACTATTTAAATTCTAAAAAAGGTCCATTAATTTCTATGAAAACACTTTTTAGTTAAAGTTTCCTAATTTTTTTTCATATAAGCATAAATAAATAATAATAAATGTATGCAATTGTAAGATTTTTAAGTAGATTTAATACTCTATTTCAAGTAAATAATTAATTTTTAAATTTATTATTTTAATTTTAATTTTTAAATTTAAATTTATTTATCTCACTTAACATTGCAGTCACGCTGATTTTTCTTCAAATCTAATACTCCGACCCTATTGGATTTAAAAAACTTAAAAGTTCCACTCCCAATAGTAGAATGTCACTGTCTATTATATACATTTGCCAACATTTCTACATCTTTGGTATTTATTTCACTTTCTCAGTTTATTGGCAACCCCGTTCATTTGTTATGTCTGTAGCGTTGGCAATGCTGTGAAATACCGGTCTTCTGCACCAGCTGGTGAGTAATGCGAAGCCGGTCTCTACTATGTTTGTGACGCCGTCGATTCAAAGAGTTGCATTTGTTTAACGGAAATATCAGTTTGAAAAAGAATTTATCACGCAGAGTTGTATTAAATCATTTTGAGTTATTTTAAAATCAATGAACATTAAATATTTAAACTAAAATAAATAGATTTGTGAATTTAAAATGTTTTTTTGCGAGTTAAAGATAAAATTATTCTATCTATTTTTATTCTGATCTATTTTTATTTTTATTTTTATTTTTATTTTTATTTTTATTTTTATTTTTATTTTTATTTTTATTTTTATTTTTATTTTTATTTTTATTTTTATTTTTATTTTTATTTTTATTTTTATTTTTATTTTTATTTTTATTTTTATTTTTATTTTTATTTTTATTTTTATTTTTATTTTTATTTTTATTTTTATTTTTATTTTTATTTTTATTTTTATTTTTATTTTTATTTTTATTTTTATTTTTATTTTTATTTTTATTTTTATTTTTATTTTTATTTTTATTTTTATTTTTATTTTTATTTTTATTTTTATTTTTATTTTTATTTTTATTTTTATTTTTATTTTTATTTTTATTTTTATTTTTATTTTTATTTTTATTTTTATTTTTATTTTTATTTTTATTTTTATTTTTATTTTTATTTTTATTTTTATTTTTATTTTTATTTTTATTTTTATTTTTATTTTTATTTTTATTTTTATTTTTATTTTTATTTTTATTTTTATTTTTATTTTTATTTTTATTTTTATTTTTATTTTTATTTTTATTTTTATTTTTATTTTTATTTTTATTTTTATTTTTATTTTTATTTTTATTTTTATTTTTATTTTTATTTTTATTTTTATTTTTATTTTTATTTTTATTTTTATTTTTATTTTTATTTTTATTTTTATTTTTATTTTTATTTTTATTTTTATTTTTATTTTTATTTTTATTTTTATTTTTATTTTTATTTTTATTTTTATTTTTATTTTTATTTTTATTTTTATTTTTATTTTTATTTTTATTTTTATTTTTATTTTTATTTTTATTTTTATTTTTATTTTTATTTTTATTTTTATTTTTATTTTTATTTTTATTTTTATTTTTATTTTTATTTTTATTTTTATTTTTATTTTTATTTTTATTTTTATTTTTATTTTTATTTTTATTTTTATTTTTATTTTTATTTTTATTTTTATTTTTATTTTTATTTTTATTTTTATTTTTATTTTTATTTTTATTTTTATTTTTATTTTTATTTTTATTTTTATTTATTTCCCAACTTTTGTTGGGAAAACTTACTTCCAAAGTAGTCTAACGTAAAATGTAAGAAGTTTACATGGAAAATTGTAGAGAAGAGATCTGCTTTCATGAAGCTCATTATCATCTCGATGGCTATCAATATAATCAAAATTGCCGCATATGGGGTTCAGAGAACCCATACGTGACTATTGAGAAGCCAATGCATCCGCTGTTGGTGTGGATTTTGGGCTGTGCTGAAAAATTGGGTTGATCGGATGAGGTACTGTCGTTTCATTATTAAACCTTTCCAATAAAACTAGAAATTAGAAAAAAATAATCAGTACTTTTTTATAGCCGATTCTAATTTTAAATTTTAAATTTTAATATTTTTAAAAATATAGGGTGTATTTTTTGCATTCAATTTTATGAAGCCACCTCAGTGTGTTCATTTTTTACTTTTTTTACTCATTTTTTAGAAAATAATTCGATGATAAATCTCTAATTTTGACTTAATAAATCCAAAGATGATAAATAAATCCAAAGAATGAATTAAATTTGATTAAATGTTTAATATCCGAACAGATGGCTGATGTCAACATGGTAACACAAGCACTCTATATAGAAGGTCCACTGATGAGTTATTCCCACACAGGATATAAAATGCATGTATGGCCACAGAGCGTATAAAAACAAATAAAATTTTTTCTTAGTAACAATATTACTGGCAGATGTTTCAAAATTATTTTCCTCTTTTCGGATACCCCCGAGCGTAGGGCTTGACTGCAATTGCAGGCGAGTGCTCTGACATGTTTTTATTTCAAGATAAAACTCACTGCACGCTCTGGTCTTAAAGCGATAACAGGCGCTTTTGTTGTTTTTTTTGGTATGCAAATATGCTTGAAATTCATTCAGAAAACCATCCTTTCAAATGTAACATCATCACTTTCAGTTCTCTGCCAGATGTCGAATAGAACGGTTCGGATTAAGTGAAAATATTTAGAATAGTAATAAAAACAAGTGAAACGGAACGAACACAATGAGCATGGCCGGGATTTACTCAATTGTGGTGGCGCTAATGGCGCTCCTCGGCCCCATGGCCAAAGCCGATTTTAAATACAACGTCAGTTTGGCCCAAATGGACACTTGTCGCCATTATACGATACCCATGAATCGGGGCTATAATTATGCGGATTTCTTTCACCTGCCCAAAATGAAAAACAACAAATTGTCCGACAGTGAATTGCTGCATCTCAAGTTTTATGTGATGACGGCCAGAGATGCTCACATTCTTTTATCTGCCACAGATCATCCCAGATTATTGGATAGGGTCTACGAAATAGGTAAGTTGCTTTCAAGTATTTGAAATATTTTCAATTTTTAACAAATCAAAAAAAAACGTTTCTTTGTTTTCTTTTCAATACGTTGTTGTTTCATCGCCTCACACTTAGTCATTGGTGCGGGTCGCAATTCATTCTCCACCATACGTACCAGCATGGGACGTCGTCGTGTGGCCACAAATCAGGATGCCAACATTTTATCAATGCTCGATCCCACACCCATTGAAATCGTACAGACGAAGGGTATAACCTTTATTATTAAACAAACAAATCACCACACACACACTTATGTGTTTGTATGTATGAATGTACATTCGAGATAACGAATTTGTGGCTTCTCTATAATTTTAGATGGCAATTTAATGGTCTTTATTACGGGCTACAAAGAGGAGCCTTTGATGAATTACACGGACAGCTCACCGCTGGCCATTCAATATATTAGCTTCACGACATACGACAATATACCGGCCAGTTGGTTCTATGACTGCCAATTTGATGGCTTCGCTGCCGAGGTGGAAGAGGAAGTCCGTCCTGTGACGCCTCATCAGTTCCTATTGCAAAATATTACCGCCAAAGCCGAGAACGGCTCGTTTCCTGCTGATTTGAAAAGCGTTGAATTCGATTTTACTGTGGCTTCTGTAAATTATCAACACGATCATGGAATGATGCAAGCGCGTCTAAATTTAAAATTGGTGAGTGTAAGAGAGAGTGGCATTTGGAAAGTGTAAAAATAACGAACAAAAACAAGCTAAAAATATTGAAATTGAAGAGAAGCTTAATCCATTTTATATTTATTATAAAATATGTTGACAAAATCGTGACAATTTTTAGGTTATAGTTCGTGGTGTTACAAATATATATATAAACGTTTGGATGTTGAATAAGGTATCAATATTTGTATTTGGCATAATAAATTGTTTGTGGCGCCCAACGATAAAAAAGTCGCCAAATTACTTATGTCCTCTATAAGCGAGTATTCGTCTGCCTGCTGAGAAACCTTGCTAATTTATCCATTTAATATCTATTGACAAAATTTTTTGAGCGTATATGCTCCACTTTTCCAATTGATCGCCAACCAACCTACAGGGTAGGACATTTCTTAAATTAGGATCGGCTTTGAAAAAAAAAAAAAAATTTTTACACAAAAATTACATTATATTACTCCTACATGTGATGGTTCGCATACAGAACCAAAATGGATGTGAACGTCTCTCATTGTAGCAGAGCCTAGGGAAACATTTATCGATCATTTTCATCAACATTGACTGTAATAAGTTGAATTGTTATTCGAACGGTCCCAACGCCTCTCACACCCGCGCTTCCGACCGAGAGGGCCACGTCCCCATAACGTAGGGACAGCGTACACACCATAGTCAGAACCATGGCGGCTAAGCAGTAGAGGGTAGACACCGGCTACAGATCAAATATCAACAGCCGGCATAACAAAAATATTAAACAAAATATTAGTATCACATGCAAATAAAAGTTATTCTTAAAGTTAGTAACTAAATATATTAAAGTAAACATGTCACAACAAACTAAACATTCAAGCAGGAGAAAATCCTCGACTTTATTATATCGATTCCTAATCCGAAATCTATGATGTGACACAATGAATTGAAATCAATACACATCCTACGAATGGGCTCTGCGGAAGCATAATTCGTACGCTGAAAGTCAATATGGATGAATTGATAGTATCTAGAAGGTCTAAATGGCACGTTGAACTTAATCCTAGAAATAATATAGTCAGAAGAGAAATCACCATTTATAACCTTATAAACCATCACGGTGTTTAACATAACACGTCTGCTTTTTAAGGATGGCAAGTCGATCAACTTCAATCTACTAGTATAAGGGGGAAGAACAAAATCACTATTCCAATGTAAGTGTCTTAATGAAAAAAATCAAAAATTGTTTCTGAACTGACTCGATTCTATCAATATAGATTCCATACTGAGGATCCCACACTACGGAACCATATTCCAGAATAGGCCTGACAAGCGATGTAAATAGTTGCTTCGTCACGTAAGGATCAGAGAACTCCTTAGCCCATCGCTTAATGAAACCAAGAACACCATATGCTTTGTTAACCATAGTAATAATATGATTGTTGAAATTCAGTTTGGAATCCATTAGAATACCAAGGTCTACAAAAGAATCAACTACCTCTAACTCAGCTCCTCCAATATTATACCTGACAAATCTCGGGTTCGATCTAAAGAAACGCATATGTTTGCATTTCCTTAGATTGAGATTGCAATTTATGTCACACCAGCGTCCAAAACTATCCAAGTCAGTCTGCAATGGATGAGAAAATTCTGGCCAATCATAAGAAAAAAATATTTTTACATCATCTGCATACATTAGAAGTTTAGAGTTAATAATAGACTCTGGAAGGTCATTTATGAATAAGAAGAATAAAACAGGATGACTACCCTGAGGGACTCCCAATGGAATCATTCATTCGTTTAGAATAAGAATTTCCAAATTTAACAATCTGTGAGCGATTCGAAAGATACGAAGATATCCACTTCAAGAAGTCAGAGCTAAAACCAATGCGATCTAATTTATATACCAAAAGTTCATGGTTCACTTTATCAAATGCTTTACTAAAATCCGTATTGATGACATCAGTCTGATTACCCTGAACAAATTCATCAATAACGTGAGAAGTAAACTGAATTAAATTTGTAACAGTAGAAAAGCCCTTACGAAATCCATGTTGGTATGGACTCAATATAGAAGAAACCCTATGAGATACTACCTCAGTAACCAATTTCTCAAATAGCTTCGGAATGGCACTCAACTTAGCTATCCCTCTATAGTTTGACACATCAATTAGACTGACAGACTTATGGAGGGGGTCAATGAATGAACTCCTCCAAGCCAAAGGGAAATATCCAAATCTTAATGAAGTATTAAATAACAATGTTAGCGGAATAGCCAAACCACTAGCACAGAATTTCAAAATTATACTTGACACCCCATCTGGGCCAACACTATTCGTGGATCTGAGATTATTCAAATTGGACAAAACCAAGGGTAAGTCAAATACAGGGATTTCCAGTTGACTCAATGCAGAGACATTAAACGGATAAGTGTCATTCGATCGATAAGATCGTTCAGAATGTGTCGTTCGTTAGTTGAAGGTAAATATTGTTGAAAAATATATTTTTAGAAGACATTGTTTTGACCTCGATAGCTGCGATTGTTTTGAAATTTTGTGTATGTATTCTTCTCATAAAAATTGGAAAACTGTTTGAGTTTTCTTCACGAGTTATGACCAATTTAACAGTGAAAAAAATACTACTTTTTTCAAAAGGTGTGTTCATTAGGGCGTACCTCAAAAAAAAAGTTCGCCGTACACCTTCGAATATGAAGTATTATTGAAAGGTAGTTTCAAAATTTTTTTTTTATGCCGAACGTAGGGGTCGCGCTTTTACATTTTTCTATATAACTTCTGCATTTATAAACGTGATACATCGATGTTTTGTCTCAACGAGGTCTTTGAAGTCATTGAGCTCAAGCACCCCCTTCTGGTACTTACCCATCATATCTCAGTTGCTACTACCCTAATGTACCACTCTAATATCAGAAAATTAAAGCTCGCATAAAATCATGAAACTCTTCCTAAGGAAGTATGTCGAGTTTCAAAAAAATCGGCCTCGTCGAGACAAAAACATCGATGTATCACACTTTAAAATCCGTTTATAAATGCAGAAGTTATATAGAAAAATGTAAAAGCGCGACCCCTACGTTCGGCATAAAAAAATAAAAAAAAATTTTTTGAAACTACCTTTCAATAATACTTCATATTCGAAGGTGTACGGCGAACTTTTTTTTACTTGTAACCTGGTACGCTCTAGTGTTCATTCAATCGCCTGTAACTCCTGGAATATTTTAGCGATTTAAATGTGTTGTACTTTGTTTTGAAGGCAATTTCAATTACTTTTAAAATATTGGTGTTGTATAGCAGGGTTAGATTTTTTAAAGTTTTTGCAATTGTAATTCTTTTATTTTATTTATATTTATTTTCGAAATGATTACAGCAATCCATTTTGTTGAAATTTTAAAGTAGTGTGCACAGGTCTATTTTTAAACGACTGCGTGAGTTTGAAAGTTTATTTTTCACGATTTTTTTTCGATTTTTTTTACAAAAATCAATCAGAATTGCAGTGAAAAATTACCACAATTATATTTTTTTCGTTAGTTAGTAAAAACAAGGTATAAAAACAATGAAAACTCCAAGAAAAAATAGGTCATGAAAAATATATATTTTTTCAAATTTTTTCTGTGGTTTCACACACCAAAAAAATAAATTTTTACCATAAATTTTTTCCGAATTTTTTTATTTTGATTTTTAAAATTGTATTTTTTTTACTCATTATTCAATTTTTTTTTTAATTTTTTTTATTTTTGCCCACTAAAAAAACAAACAAAAATGGCTTACAAGAAACTCGTAAATGATACATAAAAACCGCTCATCATAATCCATGCAGAAATTAAGTTTTATTGTATTCTGACAACACCTTCTAATTTTGTTCAAAGCTAGGCTGGGGACGGAGAACTGTGCGTCGTACAGAAAGCCTTTTAAATTTAAAAGCATCCTAAATTTTATTTTTATATGATTAGAACTGGAATATTGTCCTGGCTCAAGACCATTTTGCATCTATATTTTATAGAATGCAAATTTATTTACAAATGCCATGGCGTTTATTTTATTTTTATATTTAATTAACAGCCATAAGTTTGTAAATACAATAACTTTAGCAGTTATGATGCTGAAGAAAAAAAAACAGCAAAGAAATTGTTATTATGACAGAAAAATTGCTGTAATAGCAGAAGTGTCTGCTGATAGGGAAAGAAAAATCGCGAGACTCTATTTAACACGTCTTTTAACATTTTAATTGTACTAACAACGATCTATTTTATTTTTCAGAGTTGGCATGATCCTCGCGCTATATGGAATCCTGAGGAATTTGATTTCATCAATGTTATACAATATCCCCACGATGATATCTGGCTACCACATCTCATGATAATCAAGTAGGTCATCTCCTAAGTTTCTAGCAGGATAATCCTCTCATGGTGCTCCCTTTTTCCATTACAGTGCCGTTGCAAGTACCAAGTCGTTGCTCGATGGTGATCACAAAATTAAAATCAACTACAATGGCAGCGTAACGTTAATATTTTATGATGTCTTCGTCACCAGCTGGTGTCCCAATCCGCTGGAAAATTGGCCCAGTGAACGTTTGCATTGTGACGTAATTGTGGGTTTGGGCTATCAGGGACCTTTGCAGGCCGTGCCTTTGTTATACAGAGGCAATTGGGAACATCCTATAATAGATTCATTGTCCGAATGGACATTGCGAGGAATTGGAGTAACTGCGCTGGCCAGTGGCACGACAATGCGCTTTACGGACAAACAAATTCTACAATCAATGGATGGTGATATAGCGATAGAATTCGATATATCGAGGAATAGCCGGTTCTATAAGAATGTCTTCTCTATGCCGATATTGAGTGAGTTTGGGGGGGGGGTGGATTTGTCCAAAGAAGGGACTCATTTTTTTCTCTGTCTCACTTTTATTTTACTCAGCCAGCCAAATTTTAGTTATACTTTCGTTCCTGTTGCGAGGCTATCGCCGCGGTGCCCTACTGCTGGTGGTTGTGCTGATCCTAATGTTGGGCCTGATGTTTCTAACCAAACATGCTCCCACGCCGTATGTGCCGGACATCAGTGAGTACATTTTGTGAATAATTGCTGCTATTTTCTATTAAATATTCTAATTTTAATTTTTGTTATCACTATAGTGTATGCCTATCAGCATATTTTACGCGTTGCCATCTTTTGCTATATGTTTCACATCTCTCTAATGTGGCTGGAATTGTATCCACCCAAGACTACACCCTATGACTGGTTAACATGTGCGGTGAACTATTCTCCGCTACGTTTGATGCTGTGCATGAGATTGTCGGGGGTAAGTATTTATAGCAAGCCAATGGGGATTAACAAGAAAATAAATAGTACTCCAAGATCCAATTGATAAATGACATCAAGTTAGAATCAGGCAAAGAAGAGATATGATTGGAATTATGGTTGGGGTAATCATGGGGTGGTGCTAATCATAATATGATTATTATGGCCTCTACTATGTAATGATTATCCACAATCATAATTTTCAATCATAATATGATGTCCTTCTCATGTCTTAGCAGTAATCATATTATGCTTGCAATAATCATTTGTCTTCTCTGCATGTCAATCATGAGGTGATATGATTTTTCGAAGAGCATCATATTATGATTTTAATTATATATGGGTAATCTTAGTATGGGCGTAGGATATGACAATTTCATGTACTATAACTATATTATGATTATCCACAATTATAATTTCATTCACATGCCTTAGCAGTAATCATATTATGCTTGCAACAATCACATGTCTTCTCTACGTGATTGACATCCTGAATTGAGTGACCAGGCGCTCAAAGGCTGCATAGTTCTAGGTAGTCTACTTACATTAGGGGTGATATAGAGCACGACTTTTCGATTTCGATATGCTAGAACCCCCTAATTCTGTGAAGTTCGGAGACAAAATTCATGAGTGAGTGGGCGCTCATCGCGGTCAAAAGTGGGGAAAAGGGGTAAAAATACACAAAAAGCCCATAAACTGCCCCGGAGTCGCCCCTAGCCTAGTTAACAGTTTCCCCAAACATACCTGTCCACTATTTCCACTCCTGGTGGTGGCTCCCATACAAACTTTATTTTTTTATAAAATTAGCTTCAACCGATCTAACTGACCCAAAGAATGCCCCTAGTGGAGTCAGTTATACAAATTCAATTTTTGTATGTGAGCACCCTTAAAGAGTGGGTATTAGGGTGTGTTGATTTTAGGCAATTTTTGATTTTCAAAAACGTGTACTTTAAAAAGTGGTGGGAATGCTTTCTCAGATATATTTTTATTTTTGTGATAAAATTTAGTTTAGGCCGAAAAATGGTCAAAAGTTAAATCGATTTTTTTTTTCAAAAAAAAGTGTTTTCAAATTTTTTAACGACTGCTACTAAACCACTGCTTCCACATGCAAGAAACATTTGTAGCCTTCAAAATTATTCGCCTCGAGCGGCCTTTCACTTCAATAATAATAATTGTACCTTCGACAATAATTGAAATTTAAAAAAAAAATAAATTATTTTTTTTTTAAATTGCAAAAATTAAATTATAAAAAAGTAGTTATGAAAAGCTGTGGTATGCTTTGCCATTCTCCGATATAATTTTATTTTTCTGCTTAAATTTAGTTTAGTTCAGTTTCAAGTGTGTCTTTCTTGAATTTTTCATTGTTTTTATTCCTTATGTTTATGAACTAATGAAAAAATATAATTTTGATGATTTTCACGGTAATTCTGGTAGATTTTGTAAAAAAATAGAACACATCCACCCACCACTTTCAAACTAACACAGTCGTTTAGAAAGAGACATAAGAACAATGCTTTAAAACTAAAAAAATGGTTTAATGTAATAATTTCGAAAATCAAAATAAAATAATTAAAATTGTAAAAACTTTAAAAAATCTAACCCGGCTATAATAGACAACCTTAATATTTTAAAAGTAATTGAAATTACCTTCAAAACAAGGTATAAAACATTAATAGCGGTCAACTATATCAGGAGTTACAGTCGATTGAATGAACACACCTTTTTAAAAAAGTAGTACCTTTTTCACTGTTAAATTGATCATAATTCGTGAAAAAAATCTATTTTTTTTTTCAAAAATACGTTTATAATATTTGTATGAGAAGAATACATACACAAACTTTCAAAACAATCGCAGCTATCAGCAGGACAAAACCCGTGGAATGACTCATATTCCTTTCATTCCTGACAGGAGCATGGTTGGTTAAATTTTAAGGGCCGATGTTGATTTAGAATAAAACACAAATTATTTAGGCAATTATTGTCATTTCTTTTTATTATGATAATATTGGCATGATTCAATTATGTATGGAACAAAATATCGGCCAAATGGCTGCCGGCACACTTCCAAATTTTCGATGACGCTGAGGCATAATTGATGTTCTATGCCGTTAATGTGTCGAATTATCTCATGCTTTAGCTCTTGAATTGTTGCTGGCTCTTCGACGTCCACCTTTTCTTTCAAAAAACCCCACAGAAATAAGTCCAACGGTGTCAAATCACACGATCTTGGCGGTCAATTGACATCGCCATCACGTGAGGCCAACACGGCCATTGAATTTGTCGCGCAAAAGAGCCATTGTTTCGTTAGCTGTGTGGCAAGAGGCACCGTCCTGTTGAAACCACATATCTTCCAATTCGAGCCATAAAAAGTTCATTATCATCTCACGATAGCGAAGACCATTCACAGTAATTGCCTGACCGGCCTTATTTTGAAAAAAAAAACGGCCCGTTGATGCCGCCGCAAACAGTCACTCTTTGTGGGGTTTTTCGACAATCACTCTTGGATTATCATTCGCCCAAATGCGGCAATTCTGCTTATTGACTTATCCACTGAGGTGAAAATGTGCCTCATCACTGAAGATGATTTTCTTCGAAAATGCACGATATGCATTTTGATTTGAACGCCCATTTTCATAATAAGCCTGAATAACTTTAACGCGTTGCTCGATTGCGTATCTTTCAATGGTTCAAATTGAGTTAGTCTGAAATTGAGAAATGTCAAATGAAATGCAAAAAAAAACTTGACGTTTAGGTGTGGTTCACATTCAAAATCGGCCCTTACAATTTAACGACCCTTTATAATACTGACCACGAGAAAGTTCAATATGATGCTGGATTTTGAATTTTCGTTTTGTGGGTGGTGGGGGCGTGGCAAAAGTGTTTTTAGTGCTAGAAGGCTGAAAATTTGTACAGTTTGTTGAATGAAATGCAGAAAAAAAAAACTTGACGTTTAGGTGTGGTTCACATTTAATATCGGTCCTTTATATTACTGACCACGAGAAAGTTCAATATGATGCCGAAATGTGGATTTTCGTTTTGAGGGCAGTGGGGGCGTGGCAATAGTGTTGTTTTGAGCTAGTAGGCTGAAAATTGGAACGTATATATTAATGATCATGAGAAAGATGACTGTGATGGCGTATTTTGGATTTTCGTTTTGTGAGGGTAGTGGGCGTGACAAACGTGTTTTTAGTGCTAGAAGGCTTAAAATTTGTACGTACAGTGGCAGACAAAAGTCAACATACGACCCACATTTTTGCGTTTTAGCGAGTTCCAAAAAATATTTGAAAAAAGTAATGATGCGGTTTTGTTTGAAATCGTTTTTTATTCATATAACAATAACAAAATGCTTTACTTCAATATAAACTTAAAAGATATTGGCAAAATAAACAAAAAACACCTTGACAAAAGTCTACATACGACATAGCATCCCATGCTTTACGTCATTTTTTTATAATGTACTTTATAGGAGAATTGACGAAACTTGTATTGTCATTTGTCTTGTGCTTGCTCTTCTTTAAATAAATATAATTCAAGAAACATTAGTCCGCGAAAATGGCTTCTCGTAAAGAAATTGCAACTGATATTCGAAATTTAGTAATAAAATGCAGAAACGAAAGGAAATCTTTAGGCGAAATAGCTAAAATGGTTAATTTAAGTAAATCAACTGTCCAAACTATATGCAAAAACTTCGAAAATACGGGTACTGTTGAAAATAAGCCCAGAAGTGGGCGTCCAAAAAAACTTAGTCGACGAGATGAAAGCTTTATTTTAAAAGAAGTTAATGAAAACCCGAAAGTGAATGCTACAATGTTGTCCAAACAACTCGCAGAAAGGTCGGATACAATTGTACATCCAAGAACAATTCAAAGAAGTCTGAATAATAATGGTTTCCGAAGCAGAACGCCACGCAAAAACCTCTTATAAGTGAAAAGAATCGTAAGCTTCGCCTTGAATTCGCCCAGCAACACTTGGACAAGGGATTAGACTTCTGGAAGCGGGTTTTATTTACGGACGAGTCGAAGTATAATATATTTGGAAGTGACGGGAGAGCCAAAGTATGGAGAAAAGCGAATACGGCAATGAATCCGAAGAATTTACTTGCTACGGTAAAGCATGGTGGTGGCAACGTAATGGTTTGGGGTGCCGTCGCGGCGTCTGGAGTTGGAAATCTTGCGTTTATTGAGGGTAACATGGATCGCTATCAATATAAATCCATATTGGAACAAAATCTGAAGGCATCGGTCGATAATTTAAACCTCGGAGAGCGCTGGATTTTCCAACAAGATAACGATCCGAAGCACACAGCCCAATTTGTTAAAGATTGGCTGATTTACCATGCTCCAAGACAACTTTATTCGCCGCCACAAAGCCCCGACCTGAATATTATTGAACATGTGTGGGAGATTCTGCAACGCAGGATCCGAAAACATCGCATAACTAGCGCCCAAACGCTAAAAAACAAGCTGGAAGAGGAATGGCGACAAATATCACCTGCGGAATTGGAAAACTTAGTTGCATCAATGCCCAGACGATTGCTGGCTGTTGTAGATGCTCATGGTGGACCAACAAAATATTAAATTATATAATAGTATCATTTTGTCACGTTAAATTGCATTTTTTATGTCTCATCTCAAACCGTATGTAGACTTTTGTCAAGGTTTTTTCTGCGTATTCTGTTAATATCTTTTGTGTTTATATTGAAGTAATGCATTATGTTATTGTTATATGAATAAAACACGATTTCAAACAAAACCGCATCATTACTTTTTTCAAATATGTTTTGGAACTCGCTAAATCGCAAAAATGTGGGTCGTATGTTGACTTTTGTCTGCCACTGTATATATATTACTAACCACGAGAAAGATAAATATGGTGCTGGATATTTGAGTGGCAAAAGTGCTAGAAGGCTGAAAATTTGTACGTAAATATTACTGATCACGATACAAATTAATATGAAACCTGATTTTAACATTTGTTTTTTTTTTTTTGCCTGGGGAAGCTGGCGGGGTACAGCTAGTAGATCCCAGCAAAAACTCTCATTACCAAGTAATGTGGAGAATAAGGCAAACCAAAAACCTTCACTACTTATTTTTCGGATCCGTTTCTAATTATTTTTAAAGGGAATGTAAACAAATAAGTACTTCCACGCACGCTTACAAAAAGTTGAGAAATTAGTACTTCCACGCACGCTTACGAGAAGTTAATAAATAAGTAGTTCTAAAGGAGTTGTAAAATAAGTGGCCTCAGGAAGGTGCAAAAGAAGTCATTATTGATAATTAGCCAAATAATGTATTATCAATAATGGGCTTAATAAGTGATGAAAACAGCATTTTTATTAAATTATATATTTTGTATCGACTTGTTAACAACCTGAATACAGAATTTAGGACTATTTTTCCTTAAGCCTGGATAACTAAGCTGCGATAACAACAGCACTTACTCACCACAAAAATGTAGAAAATTAACTTTTAAAATCTGAAGTTCTATGAAATTTAACTTACCAATAATTACTAATTTAAACCATTATAAGGAAGTAATTATTGCATACTTCAAAATAATGCTGGGCGTAACGAGCAGTCATTACTAGGTAATGCTAAAAATAATGAGGTGTCATTACCAAGTTTTTGCTGGAATGTGATACATCAGGGAATATTATCATGAATTTCAGGGATTATTTTTTTTGTAGTGAGTCGAACTCGATCTATATTTGCCTTATATAGTACTTGGATTTTAACTTTGTGTGTATTTTTCTTTTGGAGATTTTAAATTTGTGTGTATTTTTCTCTCCCCAACAGTCCGATGATTATATTGGCGCCCAACAGCATCCCTGGCGTGAAGTGGCAAAGATTCTGAATGCTCTGTGCTTTGTGGTGATAAATGTGATCTTCATTTTAGTTGTTGTGCTGCTGCTACCTCATGCTTAGTTAAGAAAATTGGACACATAATTTGTAAATTAAAAAAAATATTAATAATAAATTTCGAAAATTATCTCAGACATTAAATAAAATAATATAGTTGTTGTGAAAAATATTTTGTGAAAAAAGTTCAATTTATTTTTTATTTATCTGCTAAAGTTATAAATTTTCTATCTAAACAAAATCACATTCGTTTTATAATTTCGAAGTCTTTATAAATATATTTTTTTTTTCTCTTTTTAACTTCATGCGCTGAACTTTCTTCTCTGCCATTTAAAAAAATATTTAAGGATAATTTGTATAATTTATAATAAAAAACAAACAAAACAAAGAGTTAATGTTAATGGAAAGAACATAAAGTTAACAGTTCTTAAGACAATACTTTTTTTGTTATATAACTACATATGTTTGATTCTTTCTGCTAGAAAAATTGAAACTGAAAACGTAACTGTCTCCCTCTGTGGCTTATATGTGGCACTTGTGAATGTCCTTGTTCTTCGGTTATCCTTGAAAAATTGCAATATATTCGAAGCAAAAACAAAACAAGTTATATGACTAAAAATCCAAAAAAAAATCGTTGCTGGCGAATATTCAAACGGCGGCTTTGTTATTATCCCTCTGTAGTTGTTGTTGGAAGTTCAGCTTAATGATGACCATGACCAAAGCTGTAGCCTCCACCGAATCCATGTCCATAGCCCAGTGAGATGGCTGGAGCGGCAGCAGCATAAGTAACGGCTGGGGCAGCAGCCACAGCCTTATAGGAAACGGCGGGGGCAGCATATGAGACAGCAGGGGCGGCGGCATATGAAACTGCGGGGGCAGAATATGAAACTGAGGGAGCATAGGAGACAGCTGGGGCGGCATATGAAATTGCTGGAGCGGCGGCGGCATAGGACACGGCTGGGGCGGCAGCATATGAGACGGCTGGGGCGGCAGCATATGAGACGGCTGGGGCGGCAGCATATGAGACGGCTGGGGCGGCAGCATATGAGACAGCTGGGGCTGCGGCTATTTTGACAGCAGGAGCGGCCACGGCAACTGCGGGGGCGGCGGCTACAGCTACGGCCTTAACGGTGGGTGGATGGTTCACGACCTAATGGAAGGAAGAGTTGCCATATTAGTGAGCGAATATTTTTTGGAGAGAATTCACAGCAGAGACTTAGGAAGGGAGGAGCACCACTCTCAACTATACACACATTGGCCATATATGTGTGATTTATTATCCTGTGAGGGGACAAATCATCAGTGGCGATTCTGTATAGAGTGCTTCGTGTAGATCCCCTTTAGATATTAGAGTCCCTTTCCGAAACTAATCATTAGAGATTGGATTCGGAATGAAATTACTACCGATTACCAAAAGCCCCTTTCGAAAGTTCTCTACAGAATCTAATCATTAAAGATTGGATTCGTAAATATCCTTTGGAAGTCCTCGGATTATTGCTATGAAAGGATATTTCCCCTATCCTATGTCCTTTACAACAACTTAACCCCAAAACTTACAGTACTGAAGGAGGTAGTGGTGGTGAAAGCTGGAACAACAGCTTTGACAATAGTAGGTGCTGGTGCTGGAGCGGCGGCGATTGCAACAGCTGGGGCGGGGGCGGCATATGAAATGGCAGGAGCTGCATAACTCACAGCAGGTGCGGCAGCAGCATAACTAATGGCTGGAGCTGCTGCCACGGCGGGTGCGGCATAACTGATGGCAGGGGCAGCAGCATAACTGACGGCGGGTGCGGCGGCAGCATAACTAATAGCTGGAGCAGCGGCGATGGCTGGCGCGGCATAGCTTACGGCAGGCGCCGCAGCATAGCTAATAGAGGGAGCACCATACGAAATGGAAGCACCACCGCCATGGCCACCAAATAATCCACCAGGAGCAGCAACGGCGGCCGCGATTAAGGAGACAAGGATCTATAACACACATATTTTATACAAATATTTTTCTGATTATTTCAATTTTCAAATCACTGGCTTTGCTCACCAAAAATTGCATGATTTCGCTTTTAATTTATTTTTCGATTTTTTCAAAGGACTTAAAATTTGTTCGTTTTTTTTTCACGAGTTAATTCAATTACTAAGATGGATGCTATTGTCTAGCTGCGTTGGGTGATACTGTAATTCATCATCGCGTTTGCGATACTTTTATAACGAAAAACTGAACACTTCTCGGAAAAACTAAATGAGCAAAAATGCTAAAGCTAAAGCAAAAGCATAAAACACAGAAACGTAAAGAATTTCAGCCGTTGAGTATTTGGAAAAATCAAACGATCACAATCACAACAATAACAACAACAGCTAATGGGCGAGCTATGGCAAAATATGTGATCAGCGATCAAAATTAGCGACTTCGATTTGTTTTGTACCTTATTTTGGGTTTGCTTTTCCTTTTTGTTTGTTTGTTTGCTGGCTTGAAGTGCGGGTCAGTGGACGCCGCCACTTCTAAAGTAAAAAGTTGTTATTTTTGTTGACCATTGATGTCGTCGCCGAGGTCCTATTATGTACATTGGTCTTATAGACGAGACTAGTTGCTTTTATGACTGCCAATTTGTTAGATACAGTTTCGTAATGGAAGAGGAAGTCCGTTCTATGACATGCCTTATCAGTTCCTGTATCACAGTATTACCACCAAATCCGAGAACGGTGCATTTGCTGTCGATATGAGAGGCATTGAGTTCGATTTTAATGTGTGTCTAAATTATGAACACGATTAGCTACATTAAAAATTTGTGAGTACAAGGCAAAGGCAGGAGTGTGTTTGTGTGTCAGGAAGACGGACAATTGGAAAGGGTAAAAATAATGTTTTCTTAATATGAATGAAAATTCATAAATACTAGGAATTTTTTTATAAACTTCTTGCATAAGTATTTTATCATATCAAGGGCTTATATTCATATATATTATAATAAAAACATGTAAAAAAGGCATTAAGTTCGGCCGGGCCGAACTTTATGTACCCTACACCATGGATTGCACTCCACAGAGGCCTCAGATTTTCGTAGAAGTAAAGTAACATTACATGCTGGGTAACTATACCTGCATACACACATACTTACATATGCAACTCAATGAAATGCTTGTAAGATGGCATGTGTACTTTATTACTTGGTGCGATTTTTTAAACGCAAATTCGGCAAGTGAGTTGTGCTTCTCGTTCGTTTGTGAGAATCATCTCCTTATAGATGCCGGGTTTGATGTTGAAAAGTCGCTCCGAAGCCACTTAAAAAGACTTTTGACATGGTCGAAATCATGATCGTGGTAGTCTGCAGCCAAGTAATAAATGTCACCATGCCATTTGTAAATAAATTGGCATTCTATTAAATATAAAGGGTGTTTTTTATTGAGGTATAGAACTTCGAATTGAAATAAAACACAAGAAAATCGTTTTAATGTCCATCAATTTGGCTTTATTGGAAGGATAATTTTATGCCATTAATGTTTAAATAATCCAATGGTGTCAAATCACACGATCTTGGTGGCCAATTGACAGGTCCATTCCGCGAAATTATGCGCTCATCGAATGTTTCCTTCAATAATTCCAATTGCTGTGCACGGTGGCGAATCGATTCATTCGGGTCCTCTTCAACACTTTGCTCTACAGCGGCAATTGTTTCTTCGGTGCGCACTGTTCGACGTCTCTGCGGATGCGTATTATCACATAGAGTAAACGTAGTGCGAAAACGATCCATGGTTAACCGAATTAATTGCTCTGATGGACGATTATGTCGACCATAAAATGGACGGAGCTTGCGGTGAACTTCGCGAACTGAACCATTACTTTCGAAATAAATTTGCACGATTTGCAAGCGTTGTTCTTTTGTCAACCTGTTCATGATGAAATGGCAAACCAAACTAAATATTAATCACTTGACAGCTGACAAAATGGCCGCCAGTTAAAAAAGTGATGCCAACTTAAAGTTCTATACCCCAATAAAAAACACCCTTTAGAAGCAAAATGGTCTTGAGCCAGGACAATATCCCAGTTCAAATCAAATATTGATTACAGACCAAAAAAATGCAAACGAAAAAACTAAAATAAATATAAAACTTTAATTATTTTAATTTAAGGCAAGGCTACCAATATGTTTATTAGGATGAGTCACGAAAATAAATTGCTGCGGCCACCCTCCAGAAATGAAGATTGGACTGTTTAATGATGATCTACAAAATATTTCGTCAGTGGGTCTAGCCATCTGTGAGCTAAACGCTCCTGAAAACACGTCTAAAAATCATCATCATTTTGTCAGAAATATTTTCTGAATTGATAGACCCTTGGAAGCACTTTAAATGAAAAGTTTTATTCTTGTTTCCAGTTGTCACAGTGAGAATCCATAAAAAATACTATAAACGTCCAATAATTCAGCCCACAAGTTACTCTAAGACAAGAATCAAAATTTTTATTTAAAGTTTGTTTCAAGGGCCTATTATTCCACAAAAAAAATATTTTAAAAAATGCAACACAAAAAAATTAGACGTGAAAAACATGATTTTTAGGGGTATTTTCAGGAGCGTTTAGTTCACAGATGGCTTGATCTAGGAACGAACTATTTTGCAAATCATCATTAAACAATCCAAACTTTATTTTCGTGGGATGACTGGAAAGTGTTTTTCAATTTGTATGGAGCGACCCTCGAAATAATACTTCAAGTCAATTCAAAAAGTAAACATAAGGCAGTCGCCCTTATTCTATTTGGCGTAGTCAACAGAAGACGACGTCGTTTTTTGTATTTTGTTTCAATTTCGTATTCCCGTTGGCAATATTGCCGTATTTCGATGACTGTTAAATTAAGTTTGGTATTCTGTAAGAAAAATTGGCGACGCCGTTGTTTTCAATTGGCTTTGATTTTGGCGTCGGCCATTTTAGTGTTGCCTTCAATGTATTGTTTACGTTAATTTTGATTTCATTAGAAAATTAAATGGAAAAAATTAAAATAACAAATAAGCGCCAGTTCGAGAAGCTAGTGGAAGAGCTTGAAAAGAATCCATCACTAGCCAGAGGATTTCACAAGGGCACTGTTCCTAATAATTTTAATGAACAGTGGGAGAGTAAATTCTCATGGACCCCCAATTAGATCTGGTGCTGGATGGCAAAAGGTAAGGTAAATAGTTTGGTTAAAAACTATGCTGTTTGATGGAATTCTTTCTACAGATTTGGAGGGACCGAAAATTCAAAGTTAAAAGAAAAATGGCCATCAATAAAGCAGAAAGCAAAGCTACTGGAGGTGGTGTATTTAAGCAGCAAATGCTGAGCCCCTTGGAGGAAGCTGTGGCAAATTTGCTGCAGTTCGAAAAACAAATAAGTCCAGAGGGTATGGTTCAAGGAGTTCCAAACACTGAAGACAGTGTTGATGTGTGCTTATCGGAATTACTTGAATTGGTAAGACATATTTCAGCAATATGTCGACTTACTTGCGGCCCTTTAATATTTTATATTAAAGAAAATAGAAAGAAAATAGCACATAACTTACATATATATCATCAAAAACAAGAAATAAAATGAATCAGCTGACTCTAACATTAGATATGTGTGCTGTATGTTATTGACATTTTCGATAAACAGGCAACGGCGTCGTAATACTCTTACAGAATACCAAATTAGCATAGAATTGATGTTGTCTTCGATTTGAGTTGCTGTTGCCTTGAAATTGCCGTTGATATTGCCGACGCCAAATAGAATAAGGATGAGTAATCATCAAAAAAGCTTAAATACCCTAAATATTGGGAGATTGTATCCCTTTAAAGTATGAATTTGGAAAAACCTTTTTATTTTTCGTGTATACACAGTCAGAGGAATGTATACTCCGAATTTCATAACTCTAACTGCGGTGATATGGTTGGTACAATTTTTATCCCCATTTTACCCCCTTAAATGTAGGACTTTCGAAAATCTTTTTATTTTACATGTCTACGCAATTAGAGGGATGTACAGACGAATTTCAAAAAAAAAATGCTGAAATACTCTTAATATTAGGGGTTATTGGGGGTATTTTCTGTCCTTTCCCGTTGGACCGATTTCGCCCAGTTGCAATCCCAACCGACTATAAAACGAATTTATGGAAAATTTGGACTTTCTAGCTCCTTTCGTATAGATGTTAGCGTGCTTTCAACAGACGGACATGGCTAGATCGTCTTAGAATTTTATGACGATCAAGAATATATATAGTTTATAGGGTTTCGATAGGATCGATATTTCAAGGTGTTACAAACTTTGTATACCCCCATCCTGGTGAAGGGGTTAAAAATGTATTGTTTTTTTTTATAACAGCAATGCAAGATTTTATTGTATTTATGCATAATGGATTTTCAGTGTGCCAAGTCTATTTTTTATTTTACCACCAGCAATTCTCAATTCCAGAATGTAATTTTTGACTTATGTATGTACACTAGGCCGGGTCGATTTGTATGAAGGCGAAAAATCGCTCAACGTACAAGGAAAATCGATTGTAGGGATCAAAATAAGAAACTTTGCCGAAGGACCCATACCTCTAAAACGAATTCCGATGTCCCTGAATTTGACCCGTATGGTCAAATTTTGAAAAATCCCACTTTGATCAATTTAGAGTTTCCAAAATTCACATTACATGGAAAAAGAAGTAAGGAAAGGCTAAAGTCGGGCGGGGCCGACTATATACCTCGCTTTGATTACTAAACCCGCACTGAGAAAAATAGCATTACTAAATTTGAGTAAAATCCATACTCCAATTTAGTTCAACAATACTCCAGTTTAGTAAAAATTTCCTTAAAAGTAGGAAAATTTAACTAAGTAAGAGTAAAGTTTCCTTATTCCAAAGTCATAGGAAAAAATTACTTAAATTTAGTAACAATGTACTTGGTTTGAGGAAATGATTAATGATTATTCGATCACGGTTTACTTTCCTGAGGAAATGCCCATATATAGTTCCACCCGGTACTCAAGAAAATCATTTTGTATTAGTTTTTATTGTCACAACTTTTAAAATTGCAGCAAAATGAACTGACCTCGTTTAAAAATAATGTTCATAACACTTGGAGGCAATTTTATTTTTATTTATTTTGTCACATTTTTATGAATAAAATTGATAATTTTACAAAAATAAAAAAACATTAGCTGGGCGTCATCTTAGAGACATCGCCTAATTTACTGATATAAATGTTTTCTTAGAGAATAGAAACCATTAATTCAGTGGCTTCATTTGGTTTCCCTTTATGGAAGGCTTTCTTGGAACCCTAGAACTAATAAGAGTGGGAGCAATAGGAAATCCTTGTTAGGGATTAATTTAATGGATATTCGTATGGCAATAAGTTTTATGATGACTTGGTCTGGGTTTCCTTTAAGGAAATAGTTCGAAGTTTTGTAAAACCGATCCATGCAAGTTTTTCATTGGAATGAATAGGTCTCCATGATGGAGTTTAGGTTTTACACTAAAACCTAACATCAATATATTTCTGTGTTGCCAAACCTTTAACTTGGCCTTATCGATTCTAGAGTGTTATCTTTTCTCAGTACCCTATCCATTTTAGGTATAGGGTACTGATATTTCTGAGAAAATGTTGTCCTTCTGCTAACTCATGCTTAGTTAAAAAATCGGACAAACAGATGTATGAATTTGTAGATTAAAAAATACAACTATTTATCTGAAATATTGAGCATAACAAAAAAGACAGGCATATTGGATTTTTTTATGAAAAAAGTTCAATTTATTATTTATTTGCTAAACTTATAAATTTTCTATCTAAACAAAATCACATTCTTCAATAATTTCGAAGTCTTTATAAATATATATTTTCTCTTTTTAACTTTATACGCTGAACTTTCTTCTCTGCCATTTAAAAAAATATTTAAGGATAATTTGTATAATTTATAATACATACATATATGGAGAAGAAAAAAAAACAAAACAAAGCGTTAATGTTAATGGGAAGAACATAAAGTTAACAGTTCTTAAGACAATACTTTTTTGTTATATAACTACATATGTTTGATTCTTTCTGCTAAAAAAAAAAAACTGAAACTAAAAACGTAACATAACTGTCTCCCTCTATCAGGCTTATAACTTGTGAATGTCCTTGTTCTTCGGGTATCCATTAAAAATATCAAATAGATACGAAGCAAAAACAAAACAAGTTAAATGACTAAAAAAACAAAAAATCATTGTTGGCGAATATTCAAACGGCGGCTTTGTTATTATCCCTCTGTAGTTGGCTTGTTCAGTTCACAATTTCGTTAATTCGGGGTGGAGGGTGGTGCAGCTTAATGATGACCATGACCATAGCTGTAGCCACCGCCGAATCCATGTCCGTATCCCAAGGAGATGGCTGGAGCGGCAGCAGCATAAGTTACGGCTGGGGCAGCAGCCACAGCTTTATAGGAAACGGCGGGGGCAGCATATGAGACAGCTGGGGCGGCGGCATATGAAACTGCGGGAGCGGAATATGAAACTGAGGGAGCATAGGAGACAGCTGGGGCGGCATATGAAATAGCAGGAGCGGCGGCGGCATAGGACACGGCTGGGGCTGCAGCATATGAGACGGCTGGGGCGGAGTATGAGACGGAGGGAGCATATGAGATGGCAGGGGCGGCATATGAGACGGCAGGAGCGGCGGCATACGAAATTGCTGGGGCAGCTGCGATTTTGACAGCTGGAGCGGGAGCGGCGGCTACAGCTACGGCTTTAACGGTGGCTGGATGGTTCACGACCTAATGGGAGGGAATAAATATGTTGAGAAGTTGGTCGAACCAAAGCAGGAGTTTTTCTAAAACTCTCTGTAAGATTCCAATATGTCGAATGCTTTTAGCTATATTTCGAATGTAGTTCGTTCGAATGCCAGGAGATACTTCAATCCAGTTTTAGGGATTTGCTAATAGAAAGGAGGAAAACCACACTCAACTATACACATTTTGTCCATATACTTATTCTGTGTGGGGATAACTCATCAGTGGAACTGCTTAATATGTCCAATACTTTGTCGAATATGTCCAATGCTTTTAGTTATATTTCGATTGTAGTTCACTGGAATGCCAGGAGCTATTTCGATGCTCTTTTTGGGATTTGATACTAGAAAGGAGGACTATCACACTCAACTATACACACTTTGTCCTTATACGTATTTCGTAATCTGTGTGGAGATAACACATCAGTGGAACTGCTGTATAGAGTGTACTCCTAGTTCGCAAATCGAATGGGGACAAACAACGACAAAGAAGGACAAATAATCGAGTTTTCAATATAAAAAGGTTTCGTTGACGGAAAGGCTTCAGATGTCTTCTTCGAGCAGATTTTATCTGGGAAATCTACTCCAGGTTGTGCCCTCGTCTGTATTACTTCGAGAAAAAAACCAAACGAGGTCTTCATTTGCTCAAAGAAAACTAATATTTTAGAGCTAATCTATATTCTAGGCTTGAATCGCCAGAATTCTCGGTGGAAGTAACAACTTTGCACAAGAATGAAATTTGTCGATAGAATCGATTTTGTAATTATTGATAGGTTTCCAAAATCTTCAGAATGAATACTAGCATACCAGCAGTGAGTTGAACCCCGAGTAAAGCTCCATCGGATTGAGCAAAGAGCAGGGTTTCTTAAAAACTGAACTAACTGGACTATTTGCTATCGGGAAACCTTTTCGCTAAAAGTGGCGAGACATGAAGTATTGGTATCGATAGTAATTAATATTGGTTGCCGAGAGTTCCTTTGGAAGTTTCTCTATAGAATCCAATCATTAGCGATTGGATTCGGAAATAAATTATTGTCGGTTACTGTGAGATCTTTGCAAGTTTCTCTAGAGAAACACCAATCCCTAGATGTTGTATTCCGATTTATCTAGAGAAACGAATTCTTGAAGTTTGGATTCGGAAAATAATAGCCGTTGTCCACAGACAAACTTCCAAGGGAACTATCGGAAGTTTCATTGGATAATAATTAATACTGTTTACCAAGAGCTCCTTTGGAAGTTTCCTATCGAATCTAATCATTAGAGATCCCTAGAATTTGGATTCCGAAAGAGTTCCCTTGGAAATTTCCCCAGCGAAATCATTCGCTAGATATTGGATTCCAAATATAGGTTCCTTTGGAAGTTTCTCTGCAGGACCGAATCATTAGGAATTGGATTCGAAAAATAATAACTGTTGGCTTCGGAGATTTCCCCTGGAAGTTTGTCCAGAGAATCTAACCACTATATGTTGGATTCAGAAGGAAATTATTTTTTCGGTGGCCGAGAGTTCCTTTGGAAATTTCCGGAAAATATTATATATATGTTACTGAGGGTTCCTTTGGAAGTTTCTCTGCAGAAATTGGAAAATAATAACTGTTGGGTTCGGAGACTTCACCTGGAAGTTTTTTCAGAGAACCCAAACATTATAGATTGGATTCGGAATAAAATGCAGAGTTCCTTTGGAAATTCCGCAGGAATTTGATTCGCTGCAGGAGCGAATCATTAGGAATTCGATTCTGAACTCAACCATTTAAGGATGGATTCAGAATGAAATGCATTTTTGGTGAACTAGAGTACCTTTGGAAACTCCGCAGGATTCCGAAAAATATTATAAAAGTTTCTCTGTAGAACCGAAACATTAGGACTTGGTTTCTGGAATTAATAACTGTTGCCTTCCGAGAGCTCCTCGGGAAGTTTATCCAGAGAACCCAACCATTCCGAGAGCTCCTCGGGAAGTTTATCCAGAGAACCCAACCATTTCAGAGATCCACTGGAAGTTTGTCCAGAGAACCCAACCATTCCAGAGTTCTACTGAGAGTTTGTCCAGAGAACCCAACCATTAGAGTTTGAATTCAGAAGGAAATTACTAAAGGCTACGGAGAGTTCCTTTGGAAATTCCGCTACAGAAACCAATCGCTAGATATTGCATTGCTAAGGAAACTACTATTGGTTATTGAGACTTTTTTGGAATTTTCTCTACGGAGACGAAATCTTGGATATTGGATTCGAAATTCATTTCTTTGGAAGTTTCTATACAGAGAGTATTTCTTGGATATTGGCTTCGGAAATAATTTCTGTGCAATTTTCTCTGCAGAACTGAATCATTAGGAATTGGATTCGGAAAATAATAACACTTGGCTTTCGATATTTTCCCTTGAATTTTATCCGGAGAATCCAACCATTAGAGATTGGATTCAGAAGGAAATTACTTTGGGAACTTCGCTACAGAAACCAAAAGCAAGAGATTGCATCCCAAAAGAAATTCCTATTGGTTATTGTGATTTTTTTGAAAGTTCATCTAGAGAGACGAATTCTTGGAGATTATATTCGGAATTCATTATTTGGAAGTTTCTCTACAGAGACGAATTCTTGGAGTTTGGATTCGGAATTAATTTCTTTGGAAGTTTCTCTGCAGAACCGACGAATTCTTGGAGATGGGATTCGGAATTCTTTTCTTTCGAAGTTTCTCTGCAGAAACGATTGGATTCAGAATTAATTTCTGTGGAGAAACGAAATCTTGGAGATTCGATTCGGAAATAATTTCTCTGCAGAACCGTATCATTAGGAATTGAATTCGGAGGTTCTTTTGGAAGTCTTCCGTGACACACAGATTAGGTTGATATGAAAGGATATATTTCCTTCTTAACCGCGAACTTACAGTACTGAAGGTGGAATAACTGGTGGCAGCTGGAGCAACAGCCTTGACAATAGTGGGTGCTGGAGCGGCATATGAAATAGCAGGGGCGGCGGCGGCGTATTGAACGGCTGGAGCAGCGGCGGCATAACTCACGGCAGGGGCGGCATAACTCACAGCGGGGGCGGCATAGCTCACGGCAGGGGCGGCATAACTGACGGCTGGGGCGGCGGCAGCATAACTAATGGCCGGAGCGGCAGCAACAGCTTTGTAACTAACCGCTGGAGCGGCATAACTGATGGCAGGGGCAGCATAACTCACAGCGGGTGCGGCAGCATAGCTAATGGCTGGTGCAGCAGCGACGGCTTTGTAGCTAACCGCTGGGGCGGCATAGCTCACCGCCGGGGCGGCATAGCTAATAGCGGGCGCAGCATAGGAGTACGAGCCACCGCCGTGGCCACCAAATAATCCACCAGGAGCAGCGACGGCGGCCGCGATTAAGGAGACAAGGATCTATAACACACATATATTTTGCTGATTATTTCAATTTTCAAATCACTGGCTTAAGCTTAGCTTTGCTCACCAAAAATTGCATTTTTTTGCTTTTATTTTTCTTTTGTTCGATTTCTTTAAAGGACTTTTAAATTCGTTTGTTTTTTTTCGCTTGCCGTTAATTCAATTCAATCAATGAAACCACTTAAGATGCTGTTGTTTAGCTGAGTTGGGTGATACTGTAATTCATCATCGATTTGGCGATACTTTTATAACAAAAAAAGTAAACACTTCTCGGAAAAACTAAATGTGAAAAGCAAAAAGCATAAAACAGAAACCAAAAGAATCTCAATCGATGGCTATTGGGAAAAACGCACAATCGCCAACAAAAAAAAAAGAAAAACAAAGCTAACCAGGCTACGGAAAATCAGTACAAATATTCATTGATCAGCGATCAAAATGAGTGACTTCGATTAAAAGTCTCAATTCGAATGATTTTCTGTGTTGTACCATTTTTGATTTTTTGTGTTTTTTTGTTTGTTGTCTTTAAGTGTGCGGCTTGTTGAACGCCACCAATTTTAAAGCAAAACGTTGTGATTTTCGTTGCCCATTGATGCCGTCGCCGAGGTGCTATTATATTGTTCGTTTATGGTCAATGACGACCATACACAGTGAATCTAGTTTACTCGGAAGCATTTAGTGTAGAGTTTGCATCCTGGGGTTTCCCGAGAAATAAATGTTTTATTTATAAATTACGGCTGCAAATCAAAATCCTCAGTTCAAATGTGGAATTTTGACTTTCCACAGAAACAAAACAATAAAGATTGAATTCGGAAAACTTACTATTGATTACCGAGGGTTCCCTGGGAATTTATTGGAGATAGGATTCCGAAAGAAATACCTTTGTGAGTTTCTCTACAGAAAGGATTGGATTCGGAAAAAAATTGTTGAGAGTTTATTTTGAAATTATTCTACAAAAAACATGAATACGAGATTATATTCGGAAATTAATTATTGTCGCTTACTATTGGTTCCTTTAGAAGTTTCTCTGCAGAAACGAGTTATTTGTTATTGTTTCGGAGAATTCCATTGCAATTCTTTGGAAGTATCTCTAATTCTGAATGAAATTACTATCGATTATTAAGAGTTACTTTGGATGTTTCTTTATAGAAAGGAGTCATTAAAAATTGGATTCGGAAGGAAATGCATTTAGAAGTTTATCATACAGAAACGAATCAATATTGATTGATTTCGGAGAATTCCTTGGAAGTTTCACATTAGAAATTGCTATCAATCATTGAGAGTTTTTTTTTATATATTTCTACAGAAAGGAATCATTAGACGTTGTGTTCGGAAAGAAATCTCTATTGGCTACCGAGAGTTCCTTTGGACGTTTTTCAAAAAAATAACAATAATCAAAAATGGGAAACGGAATGAAAATGCTGTTGGTTCCTTTAAAAGTTTCTCTGCAGAAACGAATTCCTTTTTAATTCTTCTAATAATCAGACTAGTGTCTTCCAAAAATTGAGTAGAAACGCTATTATTGAGATGAAAGTATGTTTTCTTTCATATTTTGTATCTTCAATGCAAACATAGAATACTGAAGGAGGAAGAAGTGGTGCAGCAACATCTTTGAAAACAGTCGATGGGTTAATAGTGACCGCGCTCACTCGAAAGAGAGAAATCAATGAAAACTCCTAATAATATTTCAAAATACTTCAAAAATGAATTAATATCCTATATAAGAGATCATCCTAAACAATCAGCATCAAATTTGACGGAGTATACGCCTGGCTAAGTTCTAAACTTCTAAAATTAATGATAATAGTAGAGTGTTTTGAATAGAAAACACCCCAAAATGTTTTGCCTTAAGTAATTTTTAGGACCACACTGTCCGACAGTCCATAGTACACTTGAACGAGATGAAATATATCTTAAACTATAGGTGAACTAGAGTTAATTGGCGTTTTTAGTTTTTCATTTTCTCATCCTGTTGCCCATTAAATGACTACAAATTTCCAAAGGATACAGCTTTTCAAAAATTAGTTTTAATCGCACCCTATGACACCGGTATAAATGTCAAATTAATGAACAGAATATGTGCTAAAAATATTTTAAATTTCAAACTTCTATCTGTATTAGTTTAGTATTAGCAACCATTTAAATGCTTGTCTCTTAAAAAGCAAGATATGAATAAACAAGAAAAACTAAGCTTGAAATAGGTGTTAATACTGAACTAATACAGACAGAGGTTTGATATTTGAAGTATTTTTAATAGATATTATTCTCTTTAATTTGACAGTAATACCGTTATCATAGGATGCGAACAAGTATATAAAATATTTTGTTTAAAAAATTGTAGCCATTTTTACTTAAATTAAACTAAAAGCGACGAATATCCCCATTTTGCCTACAGTTTCATTCGTATATCGTCCGGTTCAAGTGCAACTACTTTTGTTAAATTGTCGTACGGTGTAATGTATTAGATTCTATATATTAGATAGTTCCACTATATTGTATACATTATGGACAGCATGGAGATGACTAAGAACTACCACTAGGGACTGTTTATCAAAATCATCTACATTCATGTAAATATGAAACGAAAATAAATATTTCCTTTTAGTTTTTTCGTTTGCATTTTTTTTTTGGTCTGTAATCAATATTTGATTTGAACTGGGATATTGTCCTGGCTCAAGACCATTTTGCTTCTATATTTAATAGAATGCAAATTTATTTACAAATGGCATGGTGACATTTATAACTTGGCTGCAGACTACCACGTTCATGATTTCGACCATGTCAAAAGTCTTTTCAAGTGGCTTCGCAGCGACTTTTCAACATCAAACCCGGCCTCTATTCTCGTTCGTTTGTGAGAATCATCTCCTTATAGAGGCCGGGTTTGATGTTGAAAAGTCGCTGCGAAGCCACTTGAAAAGACTTTTGACTTTTTTGATGGTCGAAATCATGATCGTGGTAGTCTGCAGCCAAGTAATAAATGTCACCATGCCATTTATAAATAAATTTGCATTCTATTAAATATAGAAGCAAAATGCTCTTGAGCCAGGACAATATCCCAGTTCATAAATATTTCCCTCATCCCGCGACATTATGATTTCGGGTACATGCAAACCCTACTTTTGGGAGAAGTTGGTCAATCGATTAATGTTGTATACATTAAGCACATACCACACATACTTTGTACATTTCTTTGGGTTATTCAGGTTTTTTATTGTTATTTAAGCAAGTGCCTTACAAAAAGGGCGTTAAGCACAGAGACACCGAATCGTGTACATCCTACAAATTGAATGTATTAATATGGCTAAGATGAGAATGTTTGTTTAAAATATATACATACAGTCGATTTCAATGATAACGACATAACGTGCCGGTTATAATGACAAAATTACCAAGTCCCGAATTTGAGCCAATACAAACCAATGCAAATTAATATGTGTATATTTAGAAAATTTTTGTATTTTGCTACTATCGGAAAGTTTAGCGCAATGCCCATTAACTATGGAAGTTACGATGGTTGCTATGATGATCGCGTTAACACCTGCGAACAGTATCACGACGATGACAACATTTTAAAATTTATAGATGAGGAGGAAGTCAATTAACTTGATGAGGATATAGGCGTTTAGCCGTAGAAGAGCTACAAAAATACGTTTGTTCAGCAGATGTAACAAATGAAGATTTATACGCTTTCATCCTTCAGAAATTATCTAAATTTTGATATTTCAGTTGGCGTGGCACCTCCCACACAAATTGGAGTTTTATTCGTTTTTTATAAATTAGCATATTCGGAGTACTGTTGCAGCTAGAGTCTTGATTTTTTGTGAAAGTTCACTAATTATTAGTCTGCACATTTGTGCTAAAAATGGGCGGTATTGGAAAAGTGGGCGTGGCACCTTCCATACGAAGTTGAAACCTATTATTGAATATTGTCAGTTCTAGGACACCTAGAGTGCTGACGTTTTGTTTAAGTGCATCCAGCATCAATGTGCTTATTTGTGCCAAAAATGGGCGGTATTGGAAAAGTGGGCGTGGCACCTCCCATACGAAGTTAAAACCTATTATGGAATATTGTCAGTTCTAGGACACCTAGAGTGCTGAAATTTTGTGTAAGTGCATCTAGCATCTATATGCGTAGTTGTGCCGAAAATGGGCGTTATTGGAAAAGTAGGCGTGGTTATTGAATATTACCAGTTCCATGACACCTAGAGTGCTGAAATTTTGTGTAAGTGCATCTAGCATCAATGTACGTAGTTGTGCCAAAAATGGGCGTTATTGGAAAAGTGGGCGTGTCACCTCACATACAAAGTTAAAACCTATTATCGAATATTGTCAGTTCTATAACACCTAGATGGGCGGAAAGTGGCCGTGACCTTTCCAATACGAAAAGAAAAAACAGTTTTATATTAGACACCGAGACTTCTAAATTGTTGGGTGAGTTAATTTAGTTGTAACCTGATTATACAATATACAAATGGATGGGTGGGATTTGAAAGATGGGGAAATTTTGATTTGAATTTTGTAAAATTACACGGTTTCTTTGGAATTTCTTACCACAATAGTAAAGAAAGGTTACAAAAAAATGAATATTCATTCGTCGAAAGTCGACTTAAGTCAAGAAAACGGAAGTAATATTAAATTTTTAGTTTTTGTGTTGTTTGGTTAGTAAACAATTTGATTGACTTTCTAGGTGTTTTGAATGTAGCAGAGTTACAAGCCGACCAATAATTATTTGCTGATTCGGCTGACAATTTTGGGAAAAGGGATGGAACAATTTGTATTGGGTTTTAATAAATTTTCTTTTATTTTTCGGCAAATAGTTCAACATTTTTTAATATTAGCCACTATTAGGCAATGTTCCCATTATTTCATATTATTATCCCATACAAATATTTTTTGGGAGTGGCAATCCATTCCCAAAATTTATAATATAGATGAATTTAATAAATATTTTTGCAATTGCAGCTTTTCATATGAGGCATATTTGACCATACATCTTGAATATCATAATCCTTCCAAAGAATGGTAGGTACTAAAGAAGCACAGTAGAGGGCCACGCATACTGGAATTGACTTATATAAATGCGACTTTCAAATCAAAATACAATCATTCAACTTTCTATAGACATCATCTTATTGTGCTATACCAAATTCAAAGAAAGATCCATATATTTCACAGTAGTAGGTTGTCTAAGTCGACAGTTTTATTTTCTTTTGTAATTTCAAGTGGGTTGTCTATTTCGACAGTAAGATTTGACGGAATTAAAACTCTCGGCGGCGTGGTTGAAGTCGATATGAGTCCATGAAATCGGTGGCGTGGTTGAAGTCGATGTAAGCCGATGACATGTGGCGGTCGGATTGTATCTCTGGAATGTAGTACATTCGAATTCCAGCTATTCGATTAAGTAAGTTCTTCTAACGTAGGAAGTTTTTTGTTTTGTTAATGGAAAGGAGGTGAATCACACACAACCTAAAATCAATTTGATTTTTGACAATTCTTCCTTTATTCGCCGTAACTAAAGTTCTGTTCTTCAATATTCTCCATGGAATATATTCCTCTCTTTAGTATCTCAGGGTAGGAACCGATCACAAGAAGATTTTAATTTCCGTCTGTTTTTTGCCTGGCGAAGCGGCCGGGGGTTCAGCTAGTCACATATATAATTAACAATTGAATTTGATATTAGATTCAAAATTTCATATTCAATAGGATAGTATCGCTTTTAACGACAATCGGTTATATATGACCGAAGTTCATTCATTAATTCATTACGACGATGACAATAAAATTTGATATTCTACTGTCCCCTATAAATAAAATCACTCTCCTCAGAACTTGGACCAGCCGTCAATATATGGGTCTTGTATTTCATCTTTGGCCTAATGGAGGTGGTCTAAAAATTGGAAAGATCAACACGAGTGAAGTATTTCTTGTGCCGCTTTAGAAAACCTAGGCACTTGTATGCTTCCTCCGACACATCAAATATGTATATGTTTGTCTAAGGAACATCACATTATATCTTCGTGCTCATAACGTCAAGAGCGTCTGGTTCGCTAACGATAACACCATTGGATCAGTGAATTTCTTGTGAGGCAATAGGAATCAGGGAGTTTTACGTGCATTGGTTCGTGGATTATTGGTTCGAATCCATTCATAAATGGTTAAAGTGTCAGACCATCAATCACCTTTCGTCCTCAATTTCGAAAGAATAAGAATGTTAGTCGTTGATCTTCCAATGAGTAGATTGTAGTCAAAGTCTTTGTACATTCAAGGACTTGTTGACATAAACCTTAAGATTCAAAAAAAAACACCGAAGGAAAAAGATCCAACACCATGAAATTATACGATCTGACCAGTCAATTCTGATCGTCATATCGGGGTGATTCCATTGGAACGGGTGTGACACATTTGCCTAAATATCTCCCATATTCATGGACTGAGATTTTTACTATATTGCCAATTGAAAAAATCGGATTAATCGGAATATTATTGCATCTATAATCTGCTAAGTCTTAGCGTTTTAAATATTAGAGATATACAACAAACTACAGCGTCACGGGTGTGACCATAGCTATGAAGAAAATCTTGAAGTTTTACTAATTTTCTTGAATTCGGTAATGTTCTTCCATTACATGACATTATTCACTTTTGCTAATCAAAAGAGTACTTCATACATTTTCTTCTAAAGTATACGTTACCGACATCTCTTTATGAATATAGGAAATATAGGACATTTAAATTGTAATGGGCGTGACATTTTGACGGCGTGACTGTTACGACACCAGCCTATGTCTGGAAAAGGTCAGACCTATTGTTGTCATTATTTTTATATATATAATCAAATTATTGGTATTTTTATACCCTCCACCTCCAGGATGGGGGTATACTAACTTTGCCATTCCGTTTGTAACACCTCGAAATATGGACCTGAGACCCTATAATGTATATATATTTTTTTATCGTCATAAAATTCTAAGACTATCTAACCATGTCCGTCCGTCTGTTGAAAGCGGAGTATACATTCCTCTGACTGTGTAGACACGAACAATAAAAGGTTCTTTCCAAATTCGTACTTTCGTACAGAGGGATAAAAATAGTACCAACTAAACGACTACAGCTATAATGATGAAATTAGGTGTGTACATTAGAGCGTACCAGGTTACAAGTAAAAAAAGTTCGCCGTAATTTTTTTTATTTTTTTATGCCTCGTCGAGACAAAAACATCGATGTATCACACTTTAAAATCCGTTTATAAATGCAGAAGTTATATAGAAAAATGTAAAAGCGCGACCCCTACGTTCGGCATAAAAAAATTTTTTGAAACTACCTTTCAATAATACTTCATATTCGAAGGTGTACGGCGAACTTTTTTTTTGAGGTACGCCCTAGTGTACATACCTCTAATTGCGTAGGCACGGACAATAAATAGATTTTAGAAAGTCGTACTCTTAAGGGGCTAAATAAAGAAAAATGGGATAAAAATGGTAGCAACCAAATGGCCGAAGCTAGAATCATGGAATTCGGTGCATAGACACGCAAAATAAAAAGATTTTTCCCAATTCCTACTTTTACGGCAAAAATTGGTTCAGTCATGAAGTTAGGTTATTTTGCACTGTTTACGTGAGATAATGGATTTTCAAAATTTGTACTTTTGGAATTAAAATAGAAAGGAAATACAACCAACTGTTGCACCCACTATCCACCAATATTTATGGTATTTAAACTTTTTGAAAATATAAATATAAGAATATTTATTTTTTAATAAATTATTATTTCGATATATATAGTGTAAACGTGTCAGTAGCGTGGATTGAAATAATAAAAATATTATATTTATTTATTTTTTTAATATTTGTTTTGGTTTGGCTATATTAAAAAATATATATATTTTCCTGTAATATTACTGTGCTGTTCTACGACAGCCTCTGTGGAATGCAATCCATGGTGGAGGGTATATAAAGTTCGGCCCGGCCGAACTTAACTTAACTTATTATAAATTGATTTTGAAATTTTGTCGAAAAAGGGTCACTTTACGTGGAATCACCCACTATCAACTCCTGTAGCAATTGAATTGTTTATCAGATTATATGACATTAAGGAAGGTCTGGTTGAAACCACATGTCGTCTACACCCATATCATGAAATTTAGCCAATACAAATTGGATTGTGATGTTGTGAAAGCGAAAACTAGCAACTGGTCATATAATAAGACCAGTTGGAGCCCAAAATCAGCTCAACAATCTCTTGTGGATTTTTTTCATCTCAAACACGACAATTTTTATGATTAACGAAGCCTTCGAACGAAAATCTTCATTATTTAAAAAAAAAATATTGTCAACAATATTCTTTCCTGTGCTTCTTTGTTTATATAACCCTAAATGTTCAGCTATTAAACAATACGCTTCGTGTCAACAACAGCTATCTCAGATCACAAACTTCCCGAAATACAAATTTTGCGTGAAATTTGCTCATTTTGTAACGCTTTGAATTTTTGTGAATGTAACGGTGTCAGATAAATATCTCGGAGAATATGACTAATCAATTGCTGTATGAAGTAAGCCTTTGAACAGCGATTAACCTTTTCATCAGTTAAGTGAATGCGACTTTTTCGAGAACTTTCATTTTTATCATTTTTTATATTAGGTTCATTCAGAAACAATTGCTAGATTTCTACGATAAATTTATGGCGGAATGCATGGCTAATTTTCATCCGAAGTAGGCTTTTTAATGAATCCGTCAGAAAACTTGTGGATTTTTTCCTTTACTCCAAATGCGGCAATTTCGCTTATTAACCATAAGATGAGCCATTGAGCCAAAGATGAGCCTTACGACTGAACAAAATATTGCTATAAAACAGTGGACTGACTTAACCAAAAAATTAAATTTGCTCAATTTATAATCGTTTGTCTATTTATGATGAAATGACAAACAATACAGAGCTCGATTGATAATAGCGTGTCAGATCTGGCCTATTTGTGATCGTTTTATCACCATAGGAAAGTGGAACGTCTAAAGAATTCCCGATACAGCCGTCAAAGATGGTGTCTGCTTTCGAGTTGTATGTCCTCACTTTTTCTCCATTCCATACTCAATCTTAATGTCTTTAGGCTTCGGTCAACTATTGACCACAATAATAATAAAAGTATAGTGGATTTTTTTTTATGAAAAAAGTTCAACTGTTGTATTTATTTGCTAAAATTTAAATCGTTTTTTTTTCAGATTCTATTTTAAATAAAGAACTCTGTTTATAAATACATATTTTTTTAATTTTCTTCAATGAACTTTCTTCTCTGCCATTTAAAACATATTTAAGGATAATTTGTATAATTTATAATATTTATATGAAAACAAAGGAATTAATGTTAATTGGAAAGAAAGAAAGTTAGCGGCTCTTAATTTAATTTCAAATCGAGTTTTATTCGATACTGTCTGTTTTTATTTAATTTATAAATACATATATTTGATTCTTTCTGCTAAAAATTGTAACAAAAACGTAACGTGTTGGTTAACTGTCTCCCTCTCTGTCATCTCGTACAGATGTCCTTGTTCTTCGCGTATCCTTAAACAAATTAATACATATGAAGCAAAGACAAAACAAGTTAAATGACTAAATTCATAAAATCGTTATTGGCGAATATTGAAACGGCGGCGTTATTTATTATCCTCTGGTTAGTTCACATTATCGGCGGCGGTAATCGTTGTTCTAGTGCTTAATGATGACCATGACCGAAGCTATAACCACCGAAACCATGACCGCCGAATCCATGTCCGTAGCCCAAAGAGATGGCGGGAGCGGCAGCAGCATAAGTTACGGCTGGTGCGGCGGCAATGGCTTTGTAGGAGACGGCGGGAGCAGCATATGAGACAGCAGGGGCAGCATATGAGACAGCTGGGGCGGAGTATGAAACGGAAGGAGCATAGGAGACGGCGGGAGCAGCATATGAGACAGCAGGGGCGGCATATGAGACAGCGGGAGCGGCATAAGAGATAGCTGGGGCAGCGGCAATTTTGACAGCGGGAGCGGCAACGGCTACAGCCTTAACTGCAGGTGGATGGCTGACAACCTAGACGCAGAAAAAATGGTGCAGGTTGGTTATTTTGGTCTGCAACAAAGCTATTTCTAAAGGCTCCTCGGGTTATGAAACTTCTCTTAGAGATATATTGAGGACCTGAGAAAAAACCTCTCGAAAACTGATATTCATTCGGGAACGGTTCGAAGGATAGTATTATTTCCCCTTGAAGGTTCTATGGCGGCAATACTCTTGCTCTATTTCGGGATAAAACTTAAAAGTTGTCGAAGAAATATATATTTAGTTTAGAGTTCTCCTATTTCACTTCTAGGTCATATTTAGATTAACCTTTATTATCTTAGAAGACGTATGACTCTTCCCGAAGTTTTTTCCATACTCTAAATTTATTCAAAAGCTATCTCGGTAGTTAGTCGACAACTTCTTGGAAATATAGTAGAGACTTCTTCTATTTCGAATCCTGGATATATTTTCAAAGGTTCGTAGAATAAATTTTATTATTTCAGAAGACTTATATCTCTTAGTGAAGACTTTATGGTAATCTAACATCCATTTATTCAGAAACTATCTCGGTAATCAAAAAGTTTGCTGATGAAATAGACAACTGCTTGGATATTGTCTTGGGTGTTCTTCTATTTCATGTCTTGGGAATATTGGGCAAGGTTCGTATAATAACTTATATTAATTCAGAAGATGTATATCTCTTTCTGAAGACTTAATGGTAACCTACTCTCCATATATTCAGGAACTAACTCGGTGGTTGAAAAATTGTTCGACGGAATTGACAATTCCTTGGAAGTTTAGTTGGATATTTTTCTAATTCACATCCTGGTAATATTGTCAAAGGTTTGAGAATAACTTTTATTATTTTAGAATATATATCTCTTCCTGTAGACTCTAAGGTAACCTACTCCTATAATAATAAGGATTTAATGTAACCTACTCTCCTTTATTCGGGAACTAACTCGGCAGTTGAAAAGTTGCTCGACAAATTAGACAACTTCTTGGAAGATTAGTTAGATATTCTTCTGTTTCACATCCTGGTAATGTTGTCATAGGATTCTAGAATAACTTTTATTATTTCAGAAGACGAATGTCTCTTCCTGAAGGTTTTAGGCCAACTTACTCTACATTTATTCAAGAACTAACTCGGCAGTTGAAAAATTGTTCAACGAAATGGACACCTTCTCAGAAATTTAGTTCAGTCTTCTTCTATTTCACACCCTAGTAATGTTGTCAAAGGTTCTTAGGAAAACTTTTATTATTTCAGAAGACGTTTAACTCTTTTTGAAGGCTCTAAGGTAAACTACTCTCTATTTATTTAGGAACTAACTCGGTAGTTGAAAAATTGTTCGATGAAATATACAACATCTGTGTTATTTAGTCGATAGTTCTTCTATATCACATTTTGGTAGTATTGTCAAAGGTTCGCAGAATAACTTTTATTATTTCAGAAGACGACAAGTCTCTTTCTGTAGGCTTTATCTTCATTTATTAACAGTAACTAACTCGGTTGCTCGACGACAACTTTTTGCGAATTTAGTTGAGTGTTCTTCTATCTCAAGATTTTTATATAGATAATTGGAGCTACTTGACCGAAAACGTCCTACACATGATTATACTAGCTTATTTTGGGAATCATCTCAGCAAGAACTCTCGGTTACTTTAATAGACTAGTTTCTTATGGAAAGTTTTCCATGATATTTCATCAGAAGTAGAGTGGAGAAATAGAAAACTTGTGGAAAATTTCGTTGAAGAACTTCCAGCTCTAGATTTGTAGATGGATATTTGACCGAAAACGTGAATAAACTAGCTTATTTTTGAGATCTTCTCGGCAAGAACTCTTCGTTTACCTCAATAGACTACTTTCTTCTGGAAATCTTGGTGATCTTTTATTAGAAGCAGATGGGAGAACTAAGATTAAGATAGATTTGCCAGTTTCCTTCGAGAAGTTTATCGCGGAAACCTTGTGATCTCGATTAGTTTTTCGAGAACTTTCCTTTAGAATCTTTCAATTAACCTTAACAGGTTAGTATCTTGGGAGCCTTGATAAACTTCCATCTGAAGGAGATTGGAGAACTGAGATTATTGAAAATTATCTCAGCAAAAACTCTTCGTTTAACTTAATAGTCTAGTTTCTTGTGGAAAACCTGGCGATGTTTCATCAGAAGTACAATTGAAAGGCAAATTTCTCTCTGAGAAATTGAGATCAATTTTTGGAGAAAAATTCCAACTGAGTTACATTGATCTCGACTAGTTCTTCGAGAACTTTACTTCGGAATCTTTCGATAATCTTAATAGGTTAGTTTTTTGAGGAAACCTCGATGAAGGAGATTGGAGAAATGAGATTATTTGATATGAACTCGGCATATCCGACCTTTCACTTGTCTTAGTACACTAGATTCTTGTGAAAAACTTGATGGTCTTTTATCAGAAGTAGTTTGAGAACTAAGAGTTGGAAAGATAAGTTTCCTTCGAGAATTTCTCGTCCAATTGACGCTCGAAGTAGGCAAAAATCCTCTGGGATTTTTTTTTAGAAAACTGCCGAAACGAGAAGACATCTGTAGGAGATTGGAGAGCTGAGGTTATTGGAAATGATCTCGGCAACAAGTTTTCATTTGCCTTGATAGACTAGTTTATTATTGAAAACCTGGTGATATTTCATCAGAAATAGGGTGAGAACTAAGATGAGGAAATATAGTATAGTTTCCTTCGAGAAATTTATCGCGGAAACCATGATTAATTAAAAACCAAATAACCTCTGGGAAATTGAGATACATTTTTTGAGAAAACTGCCAAACCGAAAAGTAATGTTGGACGATGAACGTGCAAAGTTTTCGAGATCTTTCCTTCAAAATCTTTTCGTTAGCCTTAACAGGTTATTTTCTTTTGGAAGGAGACTAAAGAACTGAGATTATTGGATCTCGGCAATAACTTTTCGTTTTACTTAATAGGCTAGATTCTTAGGGAAAACCAGGTGATCCTTCATCAAAAGTAGAGTGAGGACTAAGATTAGGAAAGATATGATTCTTTCATTCTAACAATTTGTCGTGGAATCTATGTACAATTCACACTCGAAGTTGATTATTAAAAGGCAAATAACCTCTGGGTTAGTCTCTTGTGGAAGTCTTAATGAACTTGCATCTGAAGTAGATTGGAAAGTAGGGCCAGTCTAAAGGTTTGTCTAGTTTTTCTCAACGCCACTAGTTTTCAAGAACTTTCCTTTATAGGCTAGTTTTCTTTTGGATAACTGATGCATTTTCTTCGGAAGGAGAATTAGAAAAATCTGAGCTTCATTCAAAAAGTTTTGCTTTCTTCGAGAAATGTATGTCGGAAACCATGGCTATTGCCATTCGAATTAAGATTTTGAACGAATCTCTCGGAAAAATAAGAAACTGCCGAAATAATAAAAGAGAGCTCGCTTCCAGATTTTTCTTTTGGAAAGGGAGAATTCACCAGAATAGTTTTCCAAAATTTATAGGTGACTTGGGCAAGTTTCCATTGAAAAAACTTCACTGTAATCGTGGTTAACCCATCAAGACCGTCTACAGAAGGTTTTCACTAAAAGCATTTCTTGCTAATCGTACTTCAATGTCAGTGGTTAAAGGACTAAGCGCTGAGGGCTGCTCAGCTTGATGGTTCCTGTCGAAATCTGTGATATATCTGAGACTAATTGCTTCCCCCTTTAAAAAAGAAGTTGCTATCCTTTGAATATCCCCCAAAAAACTTACCGAGCTGAAGGTGGTATAACTGCTGGCGGCTGGAGCAACAGCCTTGACGATAGTTGGTGCTGGAGCAGCATAACTGATGGCAGGGGCAGCATAACTCACGGCAGGGGCGGCAGCATAGCTAATGGCTGGAGCTGCTGCGACGGCCTTGTAGCTAACAGCTGGAGCGGCATAGCTGACGGCAGGAGCAGCATAGCTCACAGCAGGGGCGGCATAACTGACGGCGGGGGCGGCCGCATAGCTAATGGCTGGAGCAGCAGCGACGGCCTTGTAACTAACCGCTGGGGCGGCATAGCTCACCGCAGGGGCAGCATAGCTGATAGCGGGCGCAGCATAGGAGTACGAGCCACCACCGTGACCGCCGAATAATCCACCAGGAGCAGCGACGGCGGAGGCGATTAAGCAGACAAGGATCTATAACACACATATTTTATATTATTTTTCAATTATTTTTCTATTTCAACTTCACAGCGTACCAAGAATTTCATGTTTTTAGTTTTTGTTTTTGATTTGATTTCAAAGGATTCAAAATACGATTTTCGTCTTTAAGACCGCTTGTTTGTTTGTTTGTTAGGAGAACTGCCCGTTTAGATGCGTTATGCCAAACTGTAATTCATCATAGATTTTGCGATACTTTTATAACAAAAACTCAACACTTCTCGGCAAATAAACTAAGTGAAGAAACGTAAAATAAAAAACGCGAGCACACAAACCCGAATCTCAAACAACACAAAAAGAATCTCAGTTATTGATTATTTGAAAAACACAAAAAAACGCACAATCACAAAAATACCAACTGCGAATGAAACAAACAAACGAAAAAATCGGTGCAAAATTTTCATCGCACGATCAAAATGATACAACTCCGATGAAAAGTCTCAATTCGCATCATTTCTTGTGGCACTCTTGTTTTTTTTTGCCTTTTTGTTTGTTGGTGGTTTGAAGTGCGGCATGTTGCACGCCACTTGTAAAGTTAAACGCTTTGATTCTTGCTGACCGTTGATTGTTGTCGTCGTCGCCGTCGCCGTCGTGGTGCTCTTGTGGTGTTTGTCTTGTGATGTCGTTGGCCATACAAAGTGAATCTAGTTTATTCGGATGCAGCAGTGGGCTGGGAAGCTGGCCAAGTACTACATCGAATAATGAATCATAAGAAAACGATAAAGATTTTATTCGAGTAGAGGTCTTTAATCTAAAACCTTTTGAAGGTATAGGTATGGAATTTCAACTAAAGAGACGACATCATCATGTGAAATATTCCTGTTTCACACGTAGATGGCGTTGTCTTTAGTTAGCCCAAAATACCTAGAGTATAAAGAACGAACATATGGAAGAGTCAATGAAAATGTATGAAGTATACTAGTCGTCAAAGTATTGTTGAAAAATTGGACAATTGAGCGGCATCATCATGTGAAATATTCCTGTTTCACATGTAGATGGCGTTGTCTATAGTTAGCACAAAATACCTAGAGTATAAAGAATACACACATGGGAGGGCCAATGAAAAGAATGAAGTACTCATGTCCTCATAGTATGGTTGAAAAATTTGAATATTGAGCACAGAAAATTTATATCTCTTCCTGAGTGTTCTGTGACATCATACAATTCGTCTATTTTGATTTTTTGAAGAAATAGACAATCTATTGGAAATTTATTTTATTAAGAGTTCTTCTATATAGCTTCTTGGTAATCTTGTCAAGGATTTGCAGAATAACTGTTATTATTTTAGAAAACTTGTATTTCTTCGTGAAATCTCTATGGTAACCTAGTCTTAATTTATACCAGAACTAACTTGGTAGTTGAAAATTTGGTCGACCAAATTGACAACTTATTGGAAATTTAGTTGAGTTTCAGTGTTCCTCTTGTTCAAAGGTTCGTAGACTAACTTTTATTATTTCAGAAAACGTATTTCTCACCCTGATGACTCCATTGTAACATAATCTCCATTTATTCAGGAACTATCTTCAGGAACTAGATTGCTCTTGGAAATTTAATTGGGTGTTCTTCTATTTCACATCTTGGTCCTATTGTCAAAGTTTCGTAGATTAACTTTTATTATTTCAGAAGACGTATATCTCTTCCTGAAGCCTTTGTGGCAACCTACTCTCCATTTATTAAGCACCTAACTCAGTAGATGACAAGTTGTTCGATGAAACTGACAAATTCTTGAAAATATAGTTGGTAGTTCTTCTATTTCACATCTTGGTAATATTGTCGAAGGTTCGTAGAATAACTTTTATTATTTCAGAAGACGTATGTCTCTTCCTGAAGTTTTTATGGGAACTTACTCTACATTTATTCAAGAACTAATTTGGTAGTTGAAAGGTTGTCTTGGAAATTTAGTTGTAATATTGTCAATGGTTCTTTACCGACCGAAGATAAAGAAATCTTCTAGAAAACTTAGTCGGGTGTTCTTTAATATAACTTTTATTATTTCAGAAATCTTATATATCTTTCTGATGACTCAATGGTAATTTGGTCTCCATTTTCAGGAACTAACTCGGTAGTTGGCAAGTTGGCTGACCAAATAGGCAACTTCTTGGAAATTTAGTTGGGTGTTCTTTTTGTCACATCTATTTAATTTTGTCAAAGTATGATAAGATAAGAAAATAAGATTTTCAGATATATGACTGTAACTTAAGTCTGTCAATCTCCCCACATCCTTACAGCTTCAACAAAAGTCTTTTGAATCTATGCCCAGGTTCTAGGCAAGTGTGTATATAAGGCAGTTGAAATGTTTCAAGTGGATGAAGGTAGCACACCTATTCATATCAAACTTTGGCCTGATCATCTTTGCGATTCTGCACTTGTCCAGGTATGACCGCCTGCTGTTCGCCAGAATCAGTTTCTATGGTCTAAATAATCGAAGTAAACAGTCAAACAGAGACTGAGTAATAGCGACGGGCGGGGAATTCTAGTCCAATGGTAGAGGACTTATAATTTTTCTTGAATCAGATTTTTTTAATTTGTACCTTTAGTTGAAGTTATGGAGGACCTTTTCGGGAACATTGTTGGCCTTTGTTTCCTATTGACAGCCAGTAAAGGGTAGGAATAAGTATGACAAATAATCTTAACAATTTCTCTTGCCAAAGAAATTGTTGGAGGATATTGAGGAAGCAAACAAAGATGAAGTCCAGAAGCTTCCCATCCAGCTTTCTGGGTTCTTCAAGAACTTCTTTACATGATTCTTATTACTAATCACATCTTACTGAAGACTTTTTGTTGAACGTCGAAGAATCAACCGAAGAGGGAGTCTAGGAGGTTCTCATAAATTTTTTTGGGTTCTCCAAAAACTTCTTTATTTAATCGTCACTACTAATCACCTCTTTCCAAAGATCTTGTTGGTGGATATCGAATAAATAATTAACGATGTAGTCTAGAAGGCACTCATCTTGCTTCCCGGGTTCTCCAAGAACTTTTTGACTTGATTCTCACTACTAATCACCTCTTACAGAAACTCTTTTTTCCTGGATATCGATCAAACAATCCAATACGGAGTTATGAAGGCTCTTATCCAGTTTTTTGCGTTCTCCAAGAAATTCTTGACTTGATTGTCACTACTAATAAGCACTTACCGAAGACCTTTTTAGTTGAATATGGAAGAAACAATCCAAGATGGAGTCCGGAAGCCACTCATCCATCTTTTTGGGTTCCCACGAACTTCTTTACTTGATTTTCACTACTAATCATATCTTATCGAAGACCTTTATCCTTGGATATCGAAAAAACAATTCAAGAATGAGTCAGTAAGGCTCTCATCTAGGTTTCTTTACTGGATTATCACTGTTAATCATCTCTTATCGAAGCCATTTTTGTTGGATATGGAAGAAACTATCCCAGATGGAGTCTAGAAGACTCTCATCCAGCTTTCTGGGTCCTTTCTTTCTGGCTTTTTGATTTCATCGTCCTCATATCGAAAACCTTTTTGGTGGTTATAGAAGAAATGATCCAAAATAGAGTCAGAAAGATTCTTATCCAGCTTCCTGGGTTCTCCAAGAACTTCATTACTTGACATTTAAATGCATTTTTTGACACATCGAATATATGTTTTGTTCAACGGGCATCGCTATATATATTCCTGCCCCGAACATCATTGAAATCGTGAACTCCAATGGATCAGTGAATTGATCGAGCTCATTCGGAAATGGCCAGTAAATCCTGGCTGAGTGACTCATACATCAATCGCCTTTTGTCCTCAACTTCTTGAAGACTTGATCTATAATCGAGGTCGCCGATGAAAATAAGAACAAGTGAGGGGGGCAGAGCCCTGTGGTACTTCTGCGGTTAACCTATGCTAGTCGGAGGATAATCCATCTACAACAACAGGTATAGCGTGATATCTGAGGAAGCTCGATATAAATCGAGAAAAGTCGCTACCAACACCAAAATCGAAGAGTTTTTATATAAGTGCGCCGCGCCAGACTCTGTCAAAGGCCTTGGCGATCTCTAGAGCTACGACCTTACTCTCTCCAAACTGGTGGATGGATCGATTCCACTTTTCGGACAGCAGAGTCATCAGATCATTCGTAGATCGAACGGAAGCCATAGTGTCGATCATTAAGTAAGTTATTGGTCTCTAAATACCTCACAAGATGCTGGTTAACCATACTTTCCATAATCAAGTCAAGTAGTGCCTTAAGGCACTGTTTCAGCGATACTTGAAAAGCGATTCAGCGATACTTGGAAAGGTCTAATATATCCTCCCTAAATGATTGATATATTTGATTAGATATTCAATCAATCAATTTCCCACATATCGTTAATGTCGTATAAGCTTGGGCTCCCAACATTTGCTGAGATGGCACATATTTCAGATTTTATTCGAATTTATAGTATAGCTAGTGATTCAGAGTCGATGCATAGCATCCGTGAAATTATCCACGTGACACCTTAGAGGGCCCTCCACAGAAATACAGGGATAGACTTCCCATTGGTTCCAATTCGAAGCTTCTGTTAGATGGACATGACTTCCCTCTTGGTAAGGGATTGGGGATCGAACTCCTATCCAACACCTCTGCTGATCTGTGATTGAATGCAACTCCATATCTAACAGAGCCTTGTGATTCCCATAAGGGACTGTACCATTTGCCTGATAGAATATAAGTTCTAGGAGCCCTGAGCTGAAGATCGACCATATGATCGATCTCAACTAACAACGCTGTATCATCCACATATAGATGGCGGTATTGTGTCTCTTTTATGGTTATGATAGCAGTAGTTTTTTTTTTACTCCGCACGAATCAAATAAAATATTAAAAAACTAATTTGTTTTGTGTTTTAATAAATTGTCTCCTCTAGACTCCGTCTGAGGAAGACCAACAGTGTTATTTTCTTGGTTCACTCTGAGTTCCACATTGTACCCTTGGTGCTAGAATTAAGTCCTCAGTCAGACATCGTAGATGAAACTACAGTCGAGCCTGGATAAATGGGAGCTCAAGGGACCGTTTATTCCCACTAACCCAGTTTCCCTTTTATCCAGACAATTTGTGTGTTGTCCCACTTAAAGACGTTTTGCGAGATTCTCGATTATGCTGGCACCACTTATCCAGGTTCGACTGTACAGCATCTTACATCTGATTCGAGGATGTTCCCAAAGCAAAGTCGTAACACACACGAACAAATGTAAAGAGGTCGAACAAATCGAAATTGAAAAGGACTGATTTATTGTGGTGCCTTAAGGCACTACTAACCATTCCCCGGAGTTTCCAAATAAAAATCTTTCAAAATCGGAGTTAAATACAAATTTCTTTGATTTCTTTATTTTCTATATTAACCCCACTCCACTTTCATAATTCCTCCACTTTCAGGTGAATACCACCTTTCACCACCAGCACAGCCATACTCTTCGGGTCGTAAGACAGCTCCTCGGACATCTTGTCGCCCAAGGAAAATCGAAATTGGGATAGCAGCATAGCCAAACCAAGTGACACTTGGAGTTTTCCCAAAATCTCCCCAATACAGGCCTTTGGGCCGGTGCCAAAAGCCAAATAGCTACAGGGTGGCCGTTTAGTCAGCTCTTCATCCGCAAATCTTTCAGGACGAAATATCTCTGGTTCGGGATAGTAATCGGCGTTATGGTGGACACCATAAAATGGTAAAAACACTAAGGTTTCCGGTTGTACATCCAAGCAACCCGAAGAGGTGCGCAGAGTGCAGGGCTGGCGGCAGAGACGCGTTACCCCGGGAACAATGGAATGTTTGCGCAGGGTTTCTGGAAAGGAAAGAATATTTTTTTTGCCAAAATAAAAAATGTGTTGTTGTGTCTCTTACCCTGAATAACTTGTTTAAGATAGCCCATCTCCCTTAGGCTTTCATAGGTTAACTTATGGTCGAATTTAGCCATAACCGTGGTTATTTCCTGTCGCAACTTCTCCTGAACCTCCCGGTTTTTGGCCAATTCATAGAGAGCATAAGACATGGTTGTGGCACTCGTCTCAAAGCCGGCCAAAAAGAAACCAAATGCTTGAGCTACAATTTGCTCAAAACTCAAGGAAAAGTCCTCGGGGCAGCCCTGCTCATTTTTCAATTGGATCAAGACATCCATGAGATCGCAACGCCTGATCTTGTTTTGCTCTCGGTACTCCATGGTTTCTCGAACGGTTCGGCAAAAGAACTCGGTGGTGGATTTATCGAACATCTTGAAATTGATCAGAGCCATAAGTTTGGGATACTTGACGGCCAACAGATCCCAACAGGGATGCATTAGGTTATACATGGCCTTGTCGGCCTGGACCCGGAATTCCGTATGCGGCTCTTGCAGGCTGTTGCACTCAATGCCAAAGATGACATTGCCCGTGATGTCGGTGTTATAGCGGGCACACAGATCCAAAATTTCCATTTCCTGATTGCCCAGGGCTCTCTGCTGCCTCAGCAGGGCCGCAAATTGTGAGGCCACCGCGAGGAGGGAGGGAAAAGTGCTCTTGATTTTGGCGGGCGAAAACATGGACGAACATTTCTGCCTTAGAGGTTTCCACAAGTTGTAGTCGGCTCTTAGTATGGCCGTACTCAATGGGTCTCGGATGTTGGTATATAGACCACATCCTTGATGGCCTCCAGATCCTGGACTATGAGCATCGACATGAAGAGACCTTCGATGACCTTGAAGGGTTTCCTCTCGCTGTACATCTGCTGATAGTGATCGCTGACCACCAAGGCCCACTGCTTGCTCTTGGCTTTCTGCCAGAAGTCCCAGATGCTGATGAGCTCCACATTGTAGCGCTTCCAATAGTTGATCTTTTGGATATATTTCGCCGCTATTAGAATGCCGATGAGTGTTATAAGAAACGAAAATATTGAAATGATATTCATAACTTGGAATGCAATTATTTTGAGATCGTTTTAAATTTGTCTCCGCAAGCGAACTGGAGCTGCGGTTATTTTGAACTGACTGGTTATTAATATTTAACTGATAAAAGAATTCCAACACCGACTGGGTTAAATTGTTTTCTTCTCTCTCTCTCTCTTAACTGATAAGACCTGTTTTTATTTTGTAGAACAGAAGGTTGAAGAATAATTTATTCTGGCCGCTAGATCTCGGAACATGATAATCTGCACTGATGGCCTTTTTTCGTTGGGTTTACTTCCCATCGATACATTTTTGCATGATGTTTTAGTTAGAAACGAACAAATCACACACTTGCCTTCACACAAAGAGCTGGCTAGCCAGGCTAACTGCTCGTGCAAGTGACGCAATGAGGCGTTGTTTGATGTGACTCCACGTCCACGTCCATTCATTTAAACTGCCTTGTTTAGAGATCCGAGAGAGCAACGCGGCCATAGTTGAAGATTTGTAACACCGGAATCGCCATAATTGTATTATGACGTTTGCACTAAATGGGCCCACCATCACCACCACTACCGCCACCAAACCTCCTCGTCGTTACAATGTTTATTGGGTGGTTTTGGGCAATTGATTGAAGAAAAACGAAAAAAAAACTTACAAAAATGTGAAAACTGCCTTTTATATAACAATTTAGAATTATGAAAATCATGGAATATGGTTGCGCGCTGGACATTTTGAAATGGAGTGAAGGGGTTGTCTTTATTTGTGTGTCCAACAAATTTTAAATTGTGTTCCAAGTCTGAATATGTTACACATGAAGGCAAATAGATTTATCGAAATCAATATTCCAACAGCATATCTTATAATTGGGTGGTCATTATCGGATCGATGGTGGAGGTGGACATGGACGTATTAGGTCAACATGAATGTACCACAAAAAAATAATAAAAATACAAGCACGCCGAGTAACCACATACCATATGCTGGACTAACATCATTATAATAAAGTTAACTTACTTTCGTAATGATAAACTGAACATAATCTCTATTTCATCAATAACCAAATAACATGGGATCAACAGCGACCCATGGAGGTTGATAGTGGAGAAAACTCACTAAAAATGTTCACCCTGGACAAAGTCCTTATACAGTCGCTGATGAATTTTGGACAGTGTGGCAAATGAACTAACAAATTCAATGTATTCTCTAACCTACCAATGTCCAAATAACAAGAGGAGAAACCCATAGCGGACTATAGTGGCAAATAGCCCAATAAAATAGATTCAAGAGCGAACCATAGCGGATAATAGTGGCGAAGACTTAGTTAACATTTCCATCTCATCCGCAGCCCCACTGTAGTCGCTGAAGATGACGAAATAATACAAGCGGACGGTAGTAGCGAAACCATTCTTATCATTTCAGATCACGATATTCCTGTAACAGTTTTAGGAATGACCCATAGTGATAAAAACTGAATTAATATTTCTGCCACAGCTGCAACCCTTTAAACCACTGTGCGGTTCAGAATCACAATCAATCGGACAAAATCCAATAACTTTTGTTCTAGTAGACATTTTTTAGTGTTTTTCGTAAAAAAAAAAACAAAATTAAACAAGGATTATTTTGAGATACTATCGCTAAAAATCGGGCAATTTGCAACTTTTCATATTTTTCGATTTTAAAGAAAATTTTTATTTTTATGTTTTTTATACCCTCCACCTCCAGGATGGGGGTATATTCACTTTGTCATTCCGTTTGTAACACCTTGAAATATTCATCGGATACCCCATAAAGTATATATATTCTGGGTCGTGGTAAAATTCTAAGATGATATAGCCATGTCCGTCTGTCTGTCTGTTGAAAGCACGATAGCGGCCGAACGAAATGATCTAGGAGGTTCAAATTTTTCCTAAATGTGTCTTATGGTTGTAGATCGGTTGGGATTGAAAGTGGACGAAATCGGCCCAAAGGGAAAAATTTTTCCCTCACATGGACTGAAAATACCCCTAATATTTAGAGTATTTCAGCATGTTTTTGAACATATTAGCTTGTATTTACTTGATATTTGCAATGCGCATTCCCTTTATAGCATAAAAGGGCACCATAGAGTAATTTTTATTTGTAGGGGCGAAATGGGACAAAAAGGGATAAAAATGGTACATATCAAACGACAACAGATAGAAACACGAAATTTGGCGTGTACATTCCTCTAATAGAGTAGATACATAATATGAAAGTATTTTTTCTAAATTCGTACTTTATTCGTTAAATGGGGATAGATGGATAAAAATAGTACCAACCTAACGGCTGCACCTAGAATAATGAAATTCGATATATACATTCCTCTGATTGCGTAGACACGTCAAATAAAAGAACTTTCCAAAATTCGTACTTTTTGGGGTTCAAATGGAAAAAGGGGATAAAAATAGTACCTACCAAATGACAGTAGCTAGAATCATGAAATTCGGAGTATACATTCCTCTGACTGCGTAGTCACGAAAAATAAAACGTTTTTTCCAAATTCGTACTTTCAAGGGATACAATGGTTACAGGGGATAAAAATAGTACCAACTAAACGAATACAGCTAGAATGATGAAATTCAGTGTCATTTATTGTGTAGATACGTAAAATAAAGAGATTTTAGATAGTCGTACTCTTGAGGGGGCAAAATTGGAAAAAGGGAATAAAAATGGTACCAACAAAATGGCCGCTGATAGAATCATGGAATTCGGTGTATACATTCCTCTGACTGCATAGCCACGTAAAATATTTTTTTCTAAATTCGTACCTTATTTTGTTGCTTTTACGACAAAAAATGGTAGAATCATGAAGTTGTCTTATACTGCGTACGTGAGAGATAAGGTATTTTCAAAATTTATACTTTTGAAATTAAAATAGGATGGAAATACAACCAACCAAACGACTGTAGCTGAAAATACACTCTTTATCCCCCAATATTTAGGGTATTTATAATTGCTGCCTTATATTTATTCTATGAATTGAAGTATTATTTCCAATATATATATACATAGTATAAAAATATTGGTAGCCTTGGCTTATTAAAATTTCTTATTTTCATACAGTTAAAATTTATTGCGGACATTCCTTTTGTAGCTTGGAAGCACCACAAAGAAAATAAAAGTTGGAGCGGGCGAAATGGGACAAAAAGAGATAAAATATGGTACCAATGATACGACAACAGCTAGATTCATGAAATTCGGTGTGTACATCCCTCTAATTGCATAGACACGTAAAATAGAGGGATTTTTCGAAATTCGTACTTTTAAGGGATATAATTAAAAAGAGGGATACAAATGGAACCTACCAAACCGCTGAAGTTGAAATCATGAAATTCGGTGTATACATTCTGACTATGAAGAATCGAAAAAGGTTTTTTTTGGCCGAACTTAACGCCTTCTTACTTGTTTTTATATTTTCACGTATTTGTTCATAAACTGAAGAAAATTTGTATTTTTCAGATTCTCACTTTCTTCAGATTTTGAAAATTGAAAAAAAAAAATAATTTCTTTGTCGAACTCTTTCTCTCACATTTTAAGAGATTTTGCGCTCGAATTTGTTTTATTAGAAATTGTTGTTTCTTACCTTCATTATGTGTTTATTAAAAATAATTTGGGAATTCGGGGTTTTTGGAAAAAAGGGAAAAACTAGTATTTTTCATCAATTCATCAAAACAGATAAAAATGGTAAAAAAATCATGTCGACCATTTTAATAAAAAATCCCCAATTTTGGAACACATTTGGGAATTTCGGTATTTTTTAAATGAAAGTCTACTATTTTTTCAACGGGACTTAATTCGTAAAATTATGAGAGATGTGAACTGGAATGACCAAATCTTGTATTTTTGCAAAAATTTAGCATTAATAAAAACATCAATAACTCTGTCAATTACTAACGGATTAAAAAAAAACAAATCGGCGTTTTACTGCCTACTAAATGTGGTATTTAAGTAAATTTAGAAGTGGTGCGGTTGCCAATCAAAATAATGTACAAAAACATTGCCAAAGTTGAAAAATGAATAAAAATTGTGTTTGATGGACAAAAGCTCTCAGATTTCTTAAGTTTTCTTAAAAATATTATACAGTGTTCGAAATTTGTTGTTGGTTTGTTCTTTTCAAATCCGATGAGAAAGTGAAAATTGGTTGACAACCAACTAAGTTACAGACTTATAAGTGTGCAAAATTACGAAAACCATTTTTTTCTGTTTTTCAATTGTGAGGGAGGTACAAGACGGAGTTTGGTTAAAGCGTAACTATTTTTTTTTTGTTTAAAGTGATTATAAAAAATAAAATAACAAATTGCAACAGATTTTGATTACCCGTATGGTTGTTATGTCGGTTTTATTTTAAACTAAAGTTTATGTCACTTCTGTGGGAGGTACAAGAGGGGGTGTGGCAATATCACCCATATTTTATTCAATGCGTTACACTTTTTTGTCCCATGATGTAATAAAAATCCCCAATTATCACCAAAATATAAAAAGCCGGCTTGATTCATCAACAACCGTAGAAATTTTTATCATATATTTCCCAAAAAAAATGAAAAATCCCCATTATAAAGAAGTTGTTTTATTTTAAAGAACTTATGAATGCTTGATGAAGTAGACAACGTTGGGAAGTGATTTTATTTATATTATTTTTCTTGTAGATATTGTCGAGTAGAACAAGAATCTGTATTTGAAATTTCCCAGACCCCCTCCCCCCAAAAAAAAGCATTGCGACCGTTTTAATAAAAAGTCTGAAATATCAGTACCAATTTGGATATTTAAACAGGAAATTATTTATTATTTTTATACCCTCCATCTCCAGGATAGGGGTATACTAACTTTGTCATTCCGTTTGTAAAACCTTGAAATATCGACCTGAGACCCTATAAAGTATATATATTCTTGATCGTCATAAAATTCTAAGACGATCTAACCATGTCCGTCCGTCCGTCTGTTGAAATCACGCTAGCATCTAAACAAAAGGAGCTAGAACGTTCAAATTATCCATAAATGCATCTTATAGACGTAGACCGGTTGGGATTGAAACGGGGCGAAATCGGCCCAAACGGAAAATTTTTTCCCTCACAAGGACTAAAAATACCCATAAAAATCCCTAATATTTTAGCGTATTTAAGCATGTTTTTTCAATATGTCTGTTTATATTTGCTTGATATTTGGTATGCGCATTCCCCTTATAGCAAAAACGTGCACCATAAAATGATTCTTATTTGTAGGGGGTGAAATGGGACAAAAAAGGGATAAAAATGGTACATATTAAACGACAACAGCTAGAAACACGAAATTCGGTGTGTACATTCCTCTAATTGAGTAGATACATAATATAAAAGATTTTTTTTCCAAATTCGTACTTTTAAGGGGTAAAATGGGAATAGAGGGATAAAAATAGTACCAACCAAACGGATGTACCTAGAATAATGAAATTCGGTGTATACATTCCTCTGATTGCATAGACAAGTAAAATACACGGATTTTTTAAAATTCGTAGTTTTTGGGGTTAAACTGAAAAAAGGGGATAAAAATAGTACCAATCAAATGACCGAAGCTAGAGTCATGAAATTCGGAGTATACATTCCTCTGACTGTGTAGACACGGAAAATAAAATGATTTTTCAAAATTCGTACTTTTTGGGGTCAAAATAGAAAAAAGGGATAAAAAAAAGTACCAACCAAATGACCGCAGCTAGAGTCATGAAATTCGTAGACATGAAAAATAAAAGTTTTTTCCAAATTCGTACTTTCAAGGGATACAATGGGTACGGAGGGATAAAAATGGCACCAACCAAACGGCTACACCTGGAATAATGGAATTCGGTGTATACATTCCTCTGATTGCATAGACACTTAAAATAAACAGAATTTTCGAAATTCGTACTTTTTGGGGTTAAAAAGAAAAATGGGATAAAAATAGTACCAATCAAATGATCGCAGCTAGAGAGTGATGAAATTATAATTGCGTAGAAATGTCAAGGGGGTAAAAATGGTACCAACCAAATGCTCGCAGCTGGAATCATGGAATTCGGTATATACATTTCACTGACTGCATAGACACGCAAAATAAAAAGTTTTTTTCGTACTTTTTCTTTTACGGCAAAAATGGTTGAATCATGAGGTTAGGTTATTTTGCACATGTACGTCTGATAATGGATTTTCAAAATTTGTACTTTTGGAATTAAAATATAAATAGATAATGGTTTGATATAATTAAAATATTATATTTATTTATATAATTATTTTTTCAATATTTGTATTTGTTTTAGTTTAGCTATATTACAAAATTTATATTTTCCTATAATATTGCTGCACTTCTACGAAAACCGGCAACCTCTGTGGAATACAATCCATGGTGGAGGGTATATAAGGTTCGGCCCGGCCGAACTTAACGCCGTTTTTACTTGTTTTTACTAAAATTCCAATTTTCGCCGAAGGTACCTTTAATATTTATACTCTCATTTTGGAAATATAAGTCAGAACACAACCGCTTATATGCCCAACTAAAGGTAGTTATGATGGCTACAAATGTTGTGAATATAATTTTCACATACAAACTGTGGTTTTGGAACAGTCTCTAAAAAATTGAGAACACATAGAAACAGGAACAGCCTCCAAAACAACAACTATTTTGTATATTTTTGCTGTAGCGTGAAACCACAAAAAATAGAAAAAAATGAAAAAAAAATATTACGTTTTATTTTGCAAACTTTTTGTATACGCAAAGGAATTAAAAAAACATTATTTTTTAAATTTTACATAATAGATAACACCGTACGACAATTTAAAAAAGTCATTACGCTTGAACCGGATGATATACGTCTGAAACTATAGGCAAAATGGAGTTAATTGGCATTTTCATTTCCTCATTATGTTGCCCCTAAAAGGACTACAAAGGATAACATTTTTTAAAAATTATTTTTAATACTTATTTGCACCAAATTTAAGAGATAAAGATCTGCTAACAAACTTCATGCCTTTTTTTCTGCCTTTATTAGTTTACCATAAAACAACCATTTAAATTTCCCTTATTTTATTTGGTTTATTCTTATTTTACTTTTTAAGAGGGGAAACTAGAAATCATTGTTACTGCTAAACTAATACCACTTGAAACATGCATCTGACATCTTAGCAAAGAAAACAAGGCCTAATTGGGTCCTTTTTGTAGAAGAAAATGTTGTCTTCTTGTTTGGCCAAATCAATTTAAGCAAAAATTTGGCAAACAAAATACCCAAAGTACTTTACTTTACTACTTTCAAACGACATCAATATCATTAAAATCTGAAGGCGCGTTCTAATGTTACTACATCAATAACGAAGCTATCTCTTCACAAAAACGACAAAAAATTTCAAAATTGAAAAGGGTCAAATCTTATGGAATTTCTCATAAATAAAGTCTTGTCTATTTTGAGTGCCGAAATCATTGCCTTATCGAACAGCCCTCGTAACATGCGGATCTAATGATGATCGAAATCACAACGAAGAAAAAGCACTTGTTCAAACACCATCCATCTGACCATTTGTCTCCATCTAAATCCCACACTAGTCACTTAAGTTACAAGCCACTTTATTGATTAGCAAAAGTTTTTGTGTGTTTTTAGCTGCTGTTTTCGGCGAAAAGTATTTTGTTTCATAAAAATAATATGACGTTGCAACATGTTCCATTTTGTCTAGGAGATAAAATCAATGAGAATTTCAAATATTTCCAGCTACATTTACCTCCAAATAGCTGCAAACGTTATGGATTTTTAAAAAAGCCGAAAAAACGCCAACGACGACGAACGACGAATGCCTTTGTTACGCATATGGGCTGGACTGGAATTCTTTCATTTGTAATATTTTTTATGTACGAACATTTTGTAATTTTTGTGGAGTAATTAAATTTTGTAGTTGACGATGACGGTGGTGGTGACAGTTTTTTCTTTGCCTATGAATTGCATTTATGATTTGGGTTCTTTTTGAACAAGGCAGACAGATAGATGTAGTTTTTGAAGTTCCCAAATCCCGGTGGATTTGTTAGAGTGGCATGTGTCCAGCGGTATGGCTTAGGCCGGGCTAACATTTCCACACTTTGTCACCTTTTATAGCTGAGTTAGATGAATTTGACACCTGTATTGTTGGTAGCAGTTTTTTTTCTTGGTTTGATACGTTTTAATTTAAGCACCAATAAACTGGATTTTTTGCACATTAAAACAAATTGTCATAGTTATGAAATGATGGAAACAGAGGTGGCCAGAAGTAGCGTAACAAAAGGAAAAAAATCATATTTCAAGTTGGTAGCGAAAGGTGCACAGGAGAGCTTCGTAATTTGCCAATAAAACATTCTGAAGGGAGTTCTCTGTAGTTTAAGTTCGGTTTCAAATGGTTAATGGGGAATTGCATATTGTTAAATCAATGAGAAATTTCGAAAGGTCTTGTGATTTCAATGATTTAATGTTTGTCATTCCAAAATAATAATTTGGCTGAAATGAAGATGATTGAATTTTTCAATAGAAATAATGAGAAATAAACAAATAATGATAACAACACCTGTTTTCAAAATAGAAGATTACAACTCGGCAAGTCAAAATAATATTTTTACTAATACTAATATTTTTAAAAAAATTTGAAATTATATCTTTGTTGTTGAAATGTTTGGAGGATGTGGTTTATTCAACTATATTTTGTTCTCTGAAAGATCTAAGAGCAATTGCTAGTTTTTACCGAATAAAAAATTAAAAAAAAATATATGTAAAATATTGGAAATAAGTTTTTGAGAAAATATTTTTTTTTTAATTTCGCGTACAATTGTTCTGAACAGACTCAATTAATTTCGTAGTGGTATCGCCAGTGGTTTATGATATATCAGCACAAATATAGAAGTAATCGAGTGAACAAATTATACGAGGGCCAGTAACACTACAGTAAAACCTCCTAACAGTGAACAGCCACGGTCGGCCGACATTTATCCATTATAGGGAGGTGTTCACTAGTGGAAATTTGAACATTAGTTTCAGATTATTGTCCATTGAAATGAGGTGCACTATTGAGAGGTTTCACTGTAAGCAAGAATAATTTTTTCAGAATGTCTATATATTTATAACATTTTCTGAGATATTTTGGCTTTCTTGATATTAAAAAAATATAAAAAAAATTCTGAAGGGCTATGTATAACATTTTATAAAGTATTTTGACTTTCTAAACTCCAAAACGATATTAAAAAATATCTGGAAAATTTTTATTTTAATTTTTTTACTAAAATTTTTATTTTATTTTTTTTACTAAAATTTTTATTTTATTTTTTTACTAAAATTTGTATTTTAATTTTTTTTACCAAAATTTTTATTTTGATTTTTTTACTAAAATTCAAATTTTCGTCGAAGGTACCTTTAATATTTATACTCTCATTTTGGAAATATAAGTCAGAACACAACCGCTTATATGTCAAATTAAAGGTAATTATTATGGCTACAAATATTGCGAATATAATTTTCACAAACAAACTGTGGTTTTGGAACAGTCTCAAAAAAATTGAGAACAAAAATATTTTTTTCGAAAAAAATAATTTTTTGCTGACACGAAAAAATCCATAAAAATAGAAAAAAATATTTTGTTTTATTTTTTAACAGCTAATATCATTACGAATAATAAAATATCTATATTTTAAAAATATATGGATAAATGTAGAAGTTATGGCCATCTTTATAGGCGAAAAGAAATTTTTAAATAAATCATATTTTTAAATTTTTGTTTAAATAGCGTGAAAATCCCTTTTTAAAAAACCATAAGGGTGATCAAATTTTGCCGAAGGTCCATTTATAATATTTTGTGATGTATTTTGGCTTTCTAAACTACAAAGCGAATTTATTTTTTTATGAAATTCCAATTTTTTAAAAAGTTCCAATTTATGCCGAATTTATGTAAATATAAGTCTGATGACACCCGTTTATATATTCAATTAAAGGTAACTATGATGGCTACAAATATGGCGAATATTATTTTCACAGAGAAACCGTGGTTTAGGAACAGTCTCTAAAAATTAAGAAAAATCTATTTTTCCGAATAAAAATCTTTTTTTGCCGTCACGAAAAATTCCATGAAAAATAGAGAAAAATCGGAAAAAAATATTTGGTTTAATTTTTTAATAGCTAACATTTGAACTAAGACATCTATATCTAAAAGATCTATGAATAAAAAATTATGACAGTCATTGTAGACGCAAAAGATTTTTTTAAATTAAGATTTTTTAAATTTTTGGAAATATATTCAATTAAAGGTAATTATGATGGCTACAAATATTGCGAATATTATTTTCACAGAGAAACCGTGGTTTAGGAATAGTCTCTAAAAATTAAGAAATATCTATTTTTCCGAATAAAAATCTTTTTTTTTTGCCGTCACGAAAAATTCCATAAAAAATAGAGAAAAATAGGAAAAAATATTTGGTTTAATTTTTTAATTTTTTAATAGCTAAGATTTGAACTAAGACATCTATATCTAAAAGATCTATGAATAAATGTTAAAATTATGACAGTCATTGTAGACACAAAAGATTTTTTTAAATCAAGATTTTTTAAATTTTTGTTTAGCGGGAAACAGATTAATTATAAAAGAATATTTTAATTTATTCCTTAATAGGTAGCGTATTAACCAATAAAACAAGGCCTATTTAAAGAAAATCGATGCAAAAATGTATAAATCATGGCCTAACTTCGATTTAAGCAAAAACTTGGTAAAAACGATTTTTTCAAAATTGCCTTACTTCTATAATAAGGGTCATAAAGAAAATTTTGGGGCTATGGGCTATGTATACAATTTCCTGAAGTATTTTGGTTTTCTAAACTCCAAAACGATGTTAAAACAAATATGGAAATTTTTTATTTTATTCGTTACTAAAACTCCAACTTTCGCAAAGGTACCTTTAATATTTGTACTCTCATTTTGGAAATGTATTTTCTGAAATTATATTTTCAATTAAAGGCGCTTATGATGTCTATATAATATTTTTTTTTTCACATAGAAAAGTGGATTTGGAACAGGTTCCAAAAAATTAGGAAAAATTGATTTATTTTTTGGAAAAAACATTGTTTTACTATTTAATAATATTTTATATTTATTTTTAATAATGTTACTAACACTTTAACGAAGAATACAATATCTATATGTAAAAAATCTATGGATAAATGTAGAAGTTATGACACTCTATAGACATACACATTTAAAAAAATAAAATTTATTTTAAAAATAACATTTTTTTAATTTTTGTTTAAATAGCGGTGAACTCGAATAACAGAATATTACAATTTATTTTTTAATAGTTGACATTTTGACGAAGGAAACAAGGTCTATTGGAAGAAAATCTATGGATAAATGTACAAGTTATGGTATTTCATCAATTTAATCAAAAACTTGGTAAAACTTGATAAAAACTTTGTAAAAACGATATTTTTCAAATCCTATCTACAATAAGAGCCATAATAACTACATTTATCCGTAGATGACCTTCAAATAGTCATTGTTCCCTTCTTTAGGATCACAGCTATTATTAAATAAAACCTAATATTCAATTATATAATTTGTGGAAAGAGTTTTCGCAATTTTTTTAAATCTTGATTTTTTTAATTCTGTTGCGTCCACCAAGAGGGCCATAATTTCTACATTTATCTATAGATATTTTACACAATAAGCTTTGTTTCCTTCGTTGGCATATAAGCTATTAAAAAGTAAAAAACAATATTTTTTCCGACTTTTATTATTATTTTTATGGTTCTTTTCATACCAGCAAATATTTAAAAAAAAAATATTTTTTTCTCATTTTTGGATATTGTCCCTCACACCACTGTTTCTATATAAAAGTGAAATTCGTAACATTTGTAGCTATCATAATTACCTTTAATTAAACATATTAGCGGGTTTTGATCGGACTTATATTTATGAAATGAGATTACAAATATTAATGATAGACAAAAAATTGGAATTTTAGTAAAAAAAAATTAAAAAAAAATAATAAAAAATAAATAATTGATTTTATCCAACACTATGTGTTAATGGACACCAACAAATAAATTTTTGGGTCTCGGACACATTTTTTTATTTTTTTCATTGCATAGTGTAACAGGCCCTCGAAGTATATAGAATTTAGTTGAAATCGACAACCATGGATTTGGAATTCTCTCACACATCTTGTAAAATCTGACGAAATAAAAAAAAATAATATGGTCACCCTGTTAAGTCCATTCAATTGCATTGATTTAAACAAAAGTTGTGTGGCGATCCATTCCAATCACTCAAACTCACTCAATAACCAACCAATCAATAAAAATTGTGAATTGTTAACTTACCCCGAACTACTTTGTTAACAAATAACCAATAAAATAAATTAAAACAAAATGCGTGTACGCAATGCATTTCGTCGAAGCAGAAGAAGGAGGAGAATAACTGCAGTAAAAGCATTTTAATCTCCCTCCTAATCTTGATCGTAAATCTCTAATCGTAAATCCAGTCCAATCCAACCAATCACTCATATGAATACCAGTTTCCATCCAATCCAACCCAATCCAATTAAAATAAGTACTCTTGACGAAAGGATGTCCGTGATTAGAGAGAAAAAAATGGTGTTTATATGGTCTGAAAATTGGAAACACCTGACTGAGTTTATCTAATTAAGTTGTTGTGTGTTCGTTTTTTTTTGTTTCTATCAAAATTAGACATAATTAAAGCGAAATTGTTTTGCTCAGCCAAATGTTAATTGATGTTACTTACAATTGTGATTTGTTGTTTTATCGGCATTGTTGGTATTGTTGTTGTTCGAGCTGTTACAATTGTTGTTTTCGTCAAGGTGAACATAGAAATATTTGTTGGAAATAAATATGCAGTCGATCCCAAAATGAAAATTTAGTCATTTAAGATCTGAGTTTGACAGACTAAGACTATGATAATATGTACTAATGACGAGTTTAGAGGGGGAAGGAATCCCAATTAGTTGGAGACATCATAGTAACGAGAGTAGCACACGCAAGGAAGAAAGATGTAAACGATGTAGTACACTCAAAAAAATCTGAGGGAAATCCGTAATCCAATATAGTTTAACAAATTTAATTCAGTTTATTAATTAAGGCTGAGTAAAATAATTTCCTTATCTCAAAATCGTTAATTTGCTAGATGAATTATGTACAAAAATTTTATAATTTTGTATATTCAAGTTGAAATACATAATTTTCCTAGATTTTAACAAAAAAGGAAATTTTAAGCATTAATAAACTTATGAAAAAAAATAGTTCAATTTGTTTAGAAAATACTGAATGTTAATCTAAGAAATAATTCTCGTTCGTAGAGAATAATTTCTAAAATCCGTCAAATACACTATTCAACAACTATTTTGTGTACAATATTTTCTGATGTATTTTGGCGTTCTAAACTCGAAAAATATATTACAATTATTTTATGAATAGTTTTTTAAATTTATAATAAAATTCCAATTTTCGTCGACGGTATTTATACCATTATTTTGGATAAATATGTTATCAGTTATACGTTAAACAGAAGTTAGGTAAGGGCAACAAATCCTCGGATAATCAACATTACTTAGAAGAAATAATTTTGGGACCATTTTATATTTTTTTTATTTAAAAAATAATTTTCTGTTCATAAACCAATTCTTCTAAAGTTAATATTCAGAGAATTAGTAGCCCTGACCTACCTTATGTTTAACGTATAACTGATAACATATTTATCCAAAATAATGGTATAAATGCCTTCGACGAAAATTGTAATTTTATTATAAATTAAAAAAAAAAAAGAATTTAAATTTAAAGAGAATTTACCTCTTCTTTTTAACATATAATCGGACTTTAACGGTCAAATATTAAAATTACCTTCGACGAAAATTGGAATTTTAGTAAAAAACAAGTAAGAAGGCGTTAAGTTCGGCCGGGCCGAATCTTATATACCCTCCACCACGGTGTGCATTCCACAGTATTACCAGCAAATTAAAGGATGTCGACTTTACATAGAAGTACAGTACCATATTACAAAAATTGTGATATTTTTATGAACATTACTATATTTGTTTAATATTTCAAACTATAATGTATACTTATGCGCACTGTTTAAAATCTACAATCAGTCGCCATTAGAAAGAAGCATTTTCAGATACAGACAAAGTGATAAAAAAGTATAAATTTTAAAGATATCCCCATTCGCCCCATTCTCCGCCCAAATGTACAAATTTCGAAAAATCCCTTTTTCGAGTATTCATAGTCAGAATGTATACACGGAATTTCATGATTTCAACTTCAGCGTTTTGGTAGGTCCCATTTTTATCCGTCTTTTTAATTATATCCCTTAAAAGTACGAATTTCGAAAAATCCCTCTATTTTACGTGTCTATGCAATTAGAGGGATGTACACACCGAATTTCATGATTCTAGCTGTTGTCCTATCATTGGTACCATATTTGATCCCTTTTTGTCCCATTTCGCCCGCTAAAACTTTTATTTTTTTTTGTGGTGCTTCCAAGCTACAAGAGGAATGTTCGCAACAAATTTCAAATGTATGAAAATCAGAAATTTTATTAATAAACCAAGGCTACCAATATTTTTATACTATGTATTGTATACTATGTAAGTAAATAAAATGCAGCAATCATAAATACCCTAAACATTGGGAGACAGAGAGTGTATTTTCAGCTACAGTCGTTTGGTTGGTTGTATTTCCATCCTATTTCAATTTCAAAAGTATAAATTTTGAAAATACCATATCTCTCACGTACGCAGTATGAGACAACTTCATGATTCTACCATTTTTTTGTCGTAAAAGCAACAAAATGAAGTATGACTTTGGAAAAAAAATATTTTACGTGGAAAATTTTTATGCACTCAGAGGAATGTATACACCGAATTCCATGAAACTGTCTGCGGCCATTTTTATTCACTTTTTCGCATTTTCTCCTTAAAAGTACGATTTTCGAAAATTTCATCATTCTAGCTGTAGTCTTTTAGTTGGTACCATTTTTATCCCTCTGCTCCAATTGAATCCCTTGAAAGTACGAATTTGGGAAAACCTTTTTTCGTGTCTACTCAGTCAGAGGAAGGTATAAAGCGAATTTCATGGTTCTAGCTGCATCCATTTGTTTGGTACAATTTTTTCCCCTTTTTCTATTTGACACCCTAAAAGTACGCATTTCGAAAATATCCTATATTTTATGTGTCTATCCCCATTTAAACCCTTAAATGTACAAATTTAGAAAAAATACTTGTATATTATGTATCTACTCTATTAGAGGAATGTACACGCCAAATTTCGTGTTTCTATCTGTTGTCGTATAATAGGTACCATTTTTATCCCTTTTTGACCCATTTCGCCCCCTACAAATAAAAATCACTCTATGGTGCCCTTTTATGCTATAAAGGGAATGCGAATTGCAAATATCAAGTAAATACAAGCTATTATGTTCAAAAAAACATGCTGAAATACTCTAAATATTAGGGGTATTTTCAGTCCTTGTGAGGGAAAAATTTTTCCCTCTGGGCCGATTTCGCCCACTTTCAAACCCAACCGATCTGCAACCATAAGACACATTTAGGAAAAATTTGAACCTCCTAGCTCATTTCGTTCGGCCGCTATCGTGCTTTCAACAGACAGACAGACGGACATGGTTATATCGTCTTAGAATTTTACCACGACCCAGAATATATATACTTTATGGGGTCTCCGATGAATATTTCAAGGTGTTACAAACGGAATGACAAAGTGAATATACCCCCATCCTGGAGGTGGAGTTTATAATAAAAGACAAAAAAATCTTTTACATTGTTTTCTTCGTAATTTTTTCTTCGTAGTATTAGCAATTCAAAATTTTAAATTGAAAAAAATTAATTTTTCCTATTTTTTATGATTTTTTTCATGCTTTTTGCATGAGATTTAAAAAAATCAATTTTTTCAAGACTGATCTTAAACCACTCCTTCTATGTGAAAGTTAAATTTGCAACGTTTGTTATCATCATCATTCTCTTTAAACGAGCATATAAGTGGTGTGAACGAAACTAAATTTGCAAAATGGGAGTACAAATATTAAACGTACTTTCGACGAAAATTGGTATTTTAGTAAAAAAATACCCATAGAAAATTTTGTATGCTGATATCATCAATCAGTATGCCTTAGTGCACATATTTTTAGTTTTCACACTACTATTATTTAATGTGTATTAAATCATCTAAAATGGTATTATTTATTTCCTTAAATGGTTTTACAACATATTTTTGGTAACAGATATTTAAAACAGTGGATTGGCGGATTTTCTCTTGTATGATTATATAACCGTAGTTTCGGTCTTCTACCAAAAGCCTTTCATGTTGGATAGTTCTGATTTATTTCTAGGAAAAATTCCCATCAAACATAGCCGTGGTATTTTATACGGCTGGCTATTTATACTCCTCATATGGAGACAGAGATTAATATGATATCCTCCATGCTCTGGTACTTCAACAATGCTGCTCTTTAACTCTATGGCATGAATTTGTACAAATCTCTGACATATATTTTGCTTTCATATCGATGATGGTTGTTCATGGATTTCACAATCCGAACAAATTGCACCAAACAGCCGATGAAGTTTGAGTTAAAGAAAATGGACATAAAAATGTTAACTATGCAAGTGTTACAACTTCATTGAAATGTAATTGTGCGTTTAGCAAATGTGAAAATATGTCAGCAACAAGTTACCTTTTTTACTTATCTATTTGGGATATTTGGGATACTATCTCCAAGACTACAGCAACAATACATGCTTTTGGCCAATGGCTATAGCAACACCTCATAAAACATCATTAAACGAACTACTTTTCTAAATTTGTGTATTAACAACAAATTGTTGAAGCAATTATGTGCTCGAACACTGATGGAAGTGAATGACAAATGAGGCATATTTCCATGAGAAACCATACAAACGTGATACTCGCTTAGAGGCCTGCATCCTGGCTAGAATTGCTGCCGAAAATTAAGACAGCAATAAAAATCACTTGTAACACTTCCAAAAAATTGCAGTTGTCTTCTCTGAGAAAAAACTACGAAATTTCATAGACCATAAAGCATACAGCGACACACACACTAAAATACCACAGAATACCTATGGATGGCTTCGTAACATTTGCTACACCTGGTAAACATGTTGGCAGCAGCAGTAAAAAAACATACAAGAACATAAATCTTTAAATACCATAAAAAGTGGGTACAATTGGCCACAAATTATTATAATTTCAAGCTGAAATATTGTAAAAAATCTTTTCAAAATCTCACGCTAGCGTGAGCGATTGCCTTTTGTACTTTTAACGTATCGATGCAATTAAGCCTATATAACCCTGACAGTTGACAGTTATTTTGCAAGGAATTTGAAAAATCCACAACAGCACCGAATGCGAAATGAAACAAATGCCTCTGGACAACGCAAAATACATAAAACATTTCTGTACACAGACAATTTCGTAATTAAAGATTTTAATTAGAAACACCTCAGTCACAAAATGTGATCAACATACAAAACAGTAGCAGTTGGACGGGCGGGCCATGGCGAGATGTTTACTAAACATAAAATACATTTTACACAGAAATCTATTATTTACAAGCATTTGATACTTTTACTGGCGGTCGCAGCGACTCTAGTACACACTTGGTGTACATTAAGTGGAGGGAAGATAATGATAATTCACATACTAAATTTTTCAATTATTGAGTTATTACTATTCAATTTTTATTTTTTTTAATTTTTAAATATTTAAATATTGAATTTTTTCAATTAATTTTTAAAATCTTAAATTTTTATTTTTTTAATTCTTTATTTTTTCTAATTTGTAACTCAATGAGATGCTTGTAAGTTGGCATGTGTGTATTCGGCAAGTGAGTTGTGCTTCTCGTTTCGTTTGTGAGAATCATTAGCTTAATGAGGCCGGGTATGTTGTTGAAAAGTCGCTGCGAAGCCACATGAGGAAACAGTTGACAGAATAGCAATCATAATAGTGGTGGTCTGCAGCCAAGTAATAAATGTCACAATGTCTTGAAGCAAAAATATACAAACGAAAAAAACTAAAAAAATACTTTTTAATTTTTTGTTTTTTATTTTTTATTTTTTATTTTTTATTTTTTATTTTTTATTTTTTATTTTTTATTTTTTATTTTTTATTTTTTATTTTTTATTTTTTATTTTTTATTTTTTATTTTTTATTTTTTATTTTTTATTTTTTATTTTTTATTTTTTATTTTTTATTTTTTATTTTTTATTTTTTATTTTTTATTTTTTATTTTTTATTTTTTATTTTTTATTTTTTATTTTTTATTTTTTATTTTTTATTTTTTATTTTTTATTTTTTATTTTTTATTTTTTATTTTTTATTTTTTATTTTTTATTTTTTATTTTTTATTTTTTATTTTTTATTTTTTATTTTTTATTTTTTATTTTTTATTTTTTATTTTTTATTTTTTATTTTTTATTTTTTATTTTTTATTTTTTATTTTTTATTTTTTATTTTTTATTTTTTATTTTTTATTTTTTATTTTTTATTTTTTATTTTTTATTTTTTATTTTTTATTTTTTATTTTTTATTTTTTATTTTTTATTTTTTATTTTTTATTTTTTATTTTTTATTTTTTATTTTTTATTTTTTATTTTTTATTTTTTAGTTTTTAGTTTTTATTATTTATTATTTATTTTTTTTTATTTTTTATTTTTTATTTTTTATTTTTTATTTTTTATTTTTTATTTTTTATTTTTTATTTTTTATTTTTTATTTTTTATTTTTTATTTTTTATTTTTTATTTTTTATTTTTTATTTTTTATTTTTTATTTTTTATTTTTTATTTTTTATTTTTTATTTTTTATTTTTTATTTTTTATTTTTTATTTTTTATTTTTTATTTTTTATTTTTTATTTTTTATTTTTTATTTTTTATTTTTTATTTTTTATTTTTTATTTTTTATTTTTTATTTTTTATTCTTTATTTTTTATTTTTTATTTTTTATTTTTTATTTTTTATTTTTTATTATTCTTTTTATTTATTCTTTATTTTTTATTTTTTATTTTTTATTTTTTATTTTTTATTTTTTATTTTTATTTTTATTTTTATTTTTTATTTTTTATTTTTTATTTTTTATTTTTTATTTTTTATTTTTTATTTTTTATTTTTTATTTTTTATTTTTTATATTTTATTGTTTATTTTTTAATTTATAAATTTATTAATTTATTGATTTATTAATTTATTAATTTATTAATTTATTAATTTATTAATTTATTAATTTATTAATTTATTAATTTATTAATTTATTAATTTATTAATTTATTAATTTATTAATTTATTAAGTTATTAATTTATTAATTCATTAATTTATTAATTCATTAATTTATTAATTTATTAATTTATTAATTTATTAATTTATTAATTTATTAATTTATTAATTTATTAATTTATTAATTTATTAATTTATTAATTTATTAATTTATTAATTTATTAATTTATAAATTTATTAATTTATTAATTTATTAATCTATTAATTTATTAATTTATTAATTTATTAATTTATTAATTTATTAATTTATTAATTTATTAATTTATTAATTTATTAATTTATTAATTTATTAATTGTTGCTATTGCCAAATGACCTATCTCATTATTTTTCCATCATCTTATGGTGTAGCGCATCGCACAATGTTGTACAAATTTTTGAGCATTACATGACATTATTAAGTAATGGACACTTTTGAGTCATTTTTTTATTGGCATTAGTCACCACAATTGGTGGGACTGGATGCTGGCTGGACCCGACGCGACGCTACGACGCATTGATTTAGATGTTGTTGCTCTTGTTGCCATGCCCATGTACATAGATAGATAGATCGATCGATCTGCTGCTGGCCTACTGTGGCACTATGGTTGTGACTGCTGCTGCTGCTACTGTTTGTTTGCGACAAATCAGTATCATTGATTGTTGTCCATCATTAAAACAGTTTGCCTTTGCAACGCCCCAAATTATACGTACATAGATGGCTCCTCTGGTTGTTTGTTTATGGTAAACTGGACCACTTGTTTGAATTGTTGTAATTGCCATTTGTTAACCAACCAAACGACCAACCGAGCAGCCAGCCAATGTTTCGCCTCTTATTCTTGCTGGCTGAATGTTGCTGTTGCAGTTGCTGCTACTGTTTTTTTTTTTTGTTTTTTGACTTTTGTGATTTGTTGAACATATTTTGCAATTACATTGAATACAAATCAAATTTAACTACGAGTATTTATGTGGTAATACATAATGAGTTCACATGAAATTGAAATGCGTTTTTTGTATTGTTTTTGTATTTTTGGTGGGGAGTCTGAGTTGAATTCTGAGAATTTGCTAACAGTAAAAATATACGAAAACTTTGGAAATGTGTCTGTCCCCAGAGATGTTGTGATGAGAGGATATTGCCGCTGAAAAGCTATTAAATATACAAACGGCATAATAGCCGACATATTGTTTGAATTGCAAATATGTTTGGGACTGACTCGTATAATTTTTTCTATAGTAAACATTGTTCGCCAAATTTTAACAACTTGGTCAATAAATTTACTTGGATGGGAACCAAGGAGAAGCCGTCGACTCAAAATTATAACATTTTACTTAAATGTATTTAAGCGTAATTTTGAATAATATAGCATTTATAATATATGCATTTTATATGTTTTTTTTCAGGCATATGCTTTGGTTCTTTTCCAAACCCAAGTGCAAAAACGTCCATTTGATTAACCAGAAACATGCGAAAGACCGAAATAATAAAGAACATGGGTGAAAACAGCAGTGATGCCCATTTATTTAATTTCTAACTCTTAGTTGTTTTATGTTTACTTATCATTTATGATGTTATTGTAATTCTTTATTCACCACTTTATGTAATTATTAATTTTGAAATATGAAAAACACAAAATATGGAAAATTGCGCTTTTGTCTTCTAGGTGCTTATCTGGCGATATCCCGTTTTTATCTTCCCGGTGATATTATGGCGATATCATCCAGATTTCTTGCGGATGATAATCTGGCAATATCGTCGATTTGCCATCTTTGCATTCGTATTGTCTTAATGTATCGCCCTGGCCGCACAAACTTCTCCAAGGGTTGAGGTAACTTCCGCAATACGAATATGATTGTTGCCGCAACATTATTTTTCTTCTAGACGATACGATTTCGAATCATTTTCGTATTGCTTTGCTTGTTGGGTAAGGGAAGGCAACCAATACGTTTACATATCGAAATAATAGTCAATTCAAAAAATAAATATTCTTATATATATTTTTTCAAAAAGCGTAAATACCATAAATATTGGTAGATAGTAGGAGCTACAGTTGGTTGTATTTCCATTCTATTTTCCAAACAATAGTACAAATCCATTATCTCACGTACATAGTGCAAAATAATCTAACTTCATGATTCAACCAATTTTTCCGTGAAAGTAAGAAGTACGAATTTGAAAAAATCTTTTTATTTTACGAGTCTATGCAGTCAGAGGAATGTATACACCGAATTCCATGATTCTAGCTGCGGCCACTTGGTTGGTACCATTTTATCCCCTTTTTCCTATTTTACCCCCTTAAGAGTAAGACTTTCTAAAATCTCTTTATTTTACATGTCCACGCAATTAGGGGGGCTGTAGTCGTTTAGTTGATACTATTTCCATCCCTCTGTACCCATTGAGAGTACAAATTTGGAAAATTCTTTTATTTTTCATGTCTAGGCAGGCAGAGGAATGTATACTCCGAATTTCATGACTTTAGCTGCGGTCATTTGGTTGGTACTATTTTTATCCCCTCTTTCCATTTTAACCCCAAAAGTACGAATTTCGAAAAATCCATCTATTATACGTGTCTACGCAATCAGAAGACTTCATACACCGAATTTCATTATTCTAGGTGCAGCCGTTTAGTTGGTACCATTTTTATCCCTCTATTCCCATTAAAAACTACGAATTTGGAAAAAAATTTTATATTATATTATTAATTTTATATTATATACCATTATATGTACCATTTTTATCCCTTTTTTGCCCCATTTCACCCCCTACAAATAGGAATCACTTTATGGTGCACGTTTTTGATATAAGGGGAATGCGCATACCAAATATCAAGCAAAAATAAACAGACATATTCAAAAAACAATACGCTAAAATATTGGGGATTATTATGGGTATTTTTAGTCCTTGTGAGAGAAAAAATTTCCCTTTGGGCCGATTTCGCCCAGTTTCAATCCCAACCGATCTACGACTATAAGACACATTTATGGAAAATTTGAACGTCCTAGCTCCTTACGGTTAGATGCTAGCGTGCTTTCAACAGACGGACATGGCTAGATCGTCTTAGAATTTTATCACGATCAAGAATATATATTCTTTATAGGGTCGCAGGTCGATATTTCAAGGTGTTACATACGGAAGGACAAAATTAGTATACCGCCATCCTGGAGGTAGAGGGTATAAATATCTAAAGTTTACGATTTGGTTAGGATGTGGTCCACTTCAACTGTATCTTCAGTATTTTTTGGAGCGGAAGAAAGTCAAATCGGAGGAACATTTGTATGAGAACTTTATCTAAAGCTGAAATTTGTTGTGAGCGGACTTCATATGCTACCGGTAGTTCGCGTATAAGCTTTACATGTCCAGCAGACGGACATATTTAAATAAAAACAGCTGGTGGTTATAGGCCAATCCTTATACTAGAGTGTAGGGTATGTAAAGTGAAGAATGGTCCAGAAAGTTTCCATATTCCAGATTTCAAAAGTTGAAAATCAGCTTTGCCTCTTAAAAACTATTTTCCCAACGATTTTGTGTTTTTGTAAAACGATAAAAATCGACTTTTTGGTCCTGATTTTCGATTTTTATTTGTATGGAATTTACTTGCTTGACAAGAAAAGAGCTAGTCGTAATCGCGGATTTTTCTTACTGATCCATTAAAGGAAAGACAATGGGAAAAAAGTGCCCCTGGAATATTTGAGGACATTCAAATTGGTCGTTTCAGTTTTGATTACCGAACACTAGTATAAGCAAAATAGTTTCACTTTGAGTAGCCAGCTATGGTCATGTCCTGGCGGAGAAAATTTCTAATACTGACTAAGTTTTTTTACTAATCCGCGTTTGTAAATATACAAAACGTTAAAATATTTTTTACATTGCCAGTCGTAAAGTAAAATAGCCCTATTATTTTTATATTAATAAAAGCAAAATTTAAACATTTTTTCGGATATCCGAGGAAAGGACCCGAAAGTAAGTCCAAAGTTATGACGTAGAATCGTTAATATATTAAAAAACAGCCCATGATATTGGACAAACTAAATGTTTATTTATTTTAACAATTATCATATATTTGGGGCTTTGTGATTTACTTTGTTGACCTTTAATTTTTTTGTGACCGTTTAATTTTCTTCTGGGATTTTTCATTTAATTTAAGTACATAATGTTTACTCGTCTTCTCGAAAACAAAAAAATCCATATTCAAATTAGGGCAAAAACAACTGACTATTATTCTCCAGGGACAAATTGCTAGAGCGTCTCTAAAAAAACTAGCCTTTAAACAGTGCTAGGAATATGATTTCATTTGGCAATTTATGATTCTATTTGTCGTTGTTCGAATTTTTTCTAACGGTCATTCCTTTATAACGATAGTGGATCTCATTTTTCATTAGTATGCCTATCAATGAATAATATTCCCTTTTTACTTTTGTTTTCGGTGCTTTGCGTTTCGAGAATTAATTGTCTAAAACACTTTTCATGAAGATTGAACTTATTCGGAAAGAGGACCTCCACGCGAGGTACTCTTTCCGAAACATATAATTTGTTCATATACAATTTTTCTATACAAGCTTATTTTCTATAAGAGTGATTCAAAAAAAAATCGACACAGTCGCGGATCCGAGGTCCTCCGATTTGTATAAAATTTGGCTCGTTATTCTCCTTGTTACTGTGACGTAAAAACACTATTCAATGTAGTTTGTATTTAATGATTCGTCAAAGTTGACAATTAACAGTGTTTCTAGAAATAAATTCATTACTTTAAGTTGAATTATTGTCCGCATGCATTATCAGCTTACAGAAGCTTAGGTGTCATATATATTAAAATAAGAAATGTATGACGTTTTTTTTTTCATTTTATGTTACATGGAAGGTAAGCGTGCCTGTGGGCGGATTTAAACAAAAACTTGTTTTTGATCTAATTTGACGATATAAGGGATCTGTGCGAAATTTCAAGATCCTAGCTCCATTCCTTCTAATTTTTGCCGCAGCTTGTATGAAAAGACTCCACTGCTTGGTGATGTAAATAAAACCTTTTGAGCTAGTTTATCATTTAGTAATAAAATTACTTTATTTCGTTTTCACACAACGTTTCGTCAATTCCTTGTTGACTTCTTCAGGAGTTTCGTATGAATATTAACTTAAGAACGTTATATTGATTTATCATTACATTTAAACACAAAAAACATGTGAGTAAACAAAAATAATTAAAATTCCCTCTATCAGGTTTCCTATGCGATTATCTACGATACATCTGATAACACGACATTTTTCATGTGGAGGTATGAGTAGGTTTCCATCTATTTCAGAAAAAAAGAATTAAATTACCTTCTGACAAAAATCCTTTTTTTCGATCCACTCTATTGTCTACAATTTCTAATTTTTTGGAAATCGGGAAATACAGCTTTATTCGCCATTTACATTTAAAAGTAATTATTTGGAAATCGGTTCGGACGAAATTGCTCATTTATATTTTTATATTCTTGGATGGTTGATGGAGATCCTGCAAAAATTTTTGTTTCTTCTGCCCGAAATATCTTTCAATTGACATTTAAATTATGGTCATCAAACTAATCACTCCTCCACTATAATTGTTGATCCCAACCCCCAACTAACACCAAGTATGTAAGTGGATTATTTTGACATACACCACTGTACAGCACTTGCCATTAGTTGCATTAATGATTTTTATCTCATCACAGCCACCACAACATTACATCCATCCCCCCATTCATTCGGATGCATTGTCATCGATTTCATCTGTCCACCATCAGAGATCTCAGATCTTATGAAACAGTCGTTTTGATGTTTCTTTTTGCTGCTCCGCTCTGACCTGGCTCTTTATAATTTAATTACAAAACAAATTCCGTTAAATGACCACTGATCACTGGACATGTCGGATAAAATATGGTTTTCTAACATCCTTTCAAGGCAAACCACACTTGTGCTGGACAAAGATGTACGCCGTACGCGGCGGCAGCAGCATCGAATGATAAATGCGTCCAAAACTGAACGCAACGCAATAAATCTTCGCCAAATAGTTTTCACAAAAACAAGTGGAAACAAGTTTTCGTTCGTTGTGCTCATAACGAAATCGAAATGCAAAAAAAAACTCGGCTTTAAACGTGACTTAAATGCGACATACTGAGTGTGACATTTTGTGACAATCATAGGTTGATATGTTTGAAAACAATTGCATACTTTGGGGCGTGGGCAGGAAAATGAAGCTATCTTGGCAAAGAATTATTAAGGCAGCATAGTTTTTGGATAGAACAAATTGTACAAATTTATTTTCATATTAAATTGCCTATCCATTGTTAATAGGACAGAATCGTAGCTGGGGCTTCCTTTTGGGGGAAAGGGGTAAAAATTATATTGGACAATAAATAAACATAAACATTTTTTATGTATAATTTTTTTATTTTTTACTAAAATACCAGGGGGGTGAAAATAATATTGGACGATAAATCAACACAAAATAATATATGGATTTTTTTTTACTAAAATACCAATTTTCGTCCGAGGTTGCTTTTATATACTCCCAATCTGGAGATATAGGTCCGATCACACCTGTTTATATGTAATTAAAGGTAATTATATAATGGCTACAAATGTTGTGAATTTAATTTTCATATAAAAATAGTGGTTTAGGGACAGCCTCTAAAAATTGAGAAAGAATTGATTAAAAAAAAAATCAAAAAATATTTTTTTAAATGATTTTATTTATAATATTGAATTTTTTTAAATTAATTTTAGTTAATTTTTTTTTTTTTCAATTGATTTTACAAATGTTGTGAATTAATTTTCATATAAAAATAGTGGTTTAGGGGCAGCCTCTAAAAATTGAGAAAGAATTGATTTAAAAAAATCAAAAAATATTTTTTTAAATGATTTTAATTTTAATATTGAATTTTTTTTAATTAATTTTAGTTAAATTGTTTTTTTTTTTTCAATTAATTTTATTTTTGAAATATAGGATCGATCACACCTGTTTATATGTAAATAAAGGTAATTACAATGGCTACAAATGTTGTGAATTTAATTTTCATATAAAAATAGTGGTTTAGGGACAGCCTCTAAAAATTGAGAAAGAATTGATTAAAAAAATAAAAAAATATTTTTTTAAATGATTTTATTTTTAATATTAATTTTTTTTAAATTAATTTTAGTTAAATTGTTTTTTTTTTTAATTGATTTTATTTTTGAAATATAGGGCCGATCACACCTGTTTATATGTAATTAAAGGTAATTATAATGGCTACAAATGTTGTGAATTTAATTTTCATATAAAAATATTGGTTTAGGGACATCCTCTAAAAATTGAGAAAGAATTGATTAAAAAAAAATATATTTTTAAATGATTTTATTTTTAATATTGACTTTTTTTAAATAATTTTAGTTAAATTGTTTTTTTTTTTCAATTGATTTAACAAATGTTGTGAATTTAATTTGCATATAAAAATAGTGGTTTATGGACAGCCTCTAAATATTGAGAAAGAATTGATTTAAAAAAAAATAAAAAAAATATTTTTTTTTAACGATTTTATTCTCAATATTGTATTTTTTAAATTAATTTTATTTACATTTTTTGTTTTTTTTTTTTCAATTGATTTTATTTTTGAAAAAAGTCGATCAGCTTTTTTAGTGTTCTAAAGTGCTTAAACAGTACTACATTTTAAGAATATATCGTCAGGATATTGTACAAATTAGTACAACATTATACACAATTTTACATTGAAACGGACGCTACAAAAAACAGAAGTACTTTTGAAGCTCTTGTAGAATTATACAAAGTTCCGCGATTTTTCGAGAACTTTGTTTTTCCATACATACATGTAAATGAAGGTCAGAGGATATATTTTGTTCGTAGATTTATGGAATATGAGAATTATCTCTTAGATTTTTTTAATTGGGTACATCAGAAATACGGACGCAATACAAAACGGACGCTACAAATATTTCCACGCGTAGTAAACAAGTGGTAATTTTCGTTATAGCACTTCAACTTTTATTAAAAATAAAAGAGAACAAGTTAATTTCAAGTTTCATGATAAAAAAAGTTGTTGAAATAAGGAAAAAAATAAAGTTAAAAGCTATTAGTGTGGTCTGATTTCATTTTTTGATAGACCTTTTTTGGGAGATTAAATATTACATATTAAAAACTTACTTCCAAAGTAGTGAGTCTGTAAACGCAGACTGTAAGAAATTGTATCGGCCTTCAGATCAGCCTTCACGAAACTTATTTTCAACTCGGTGGCTAGGTCTGCACTGAAATATTGGGTTGATCGTTTGATGGACTGCCAGTTGTGATACTTATATGAATGATTTGTGTTCCATTATTAAATGACAAAGTTCAACTTTTCCAAAAAACAGAAATTGGAAAAATAATCAGCACTTTTTATAGACGATTCTAATTTAAATTTAAAACATGGTCCACCCTATATTACATATATTTATTAAAAAATAAAACAAAATATTTTTCCGGTTTTTTTCTATTTTTATAGGTTTTTTCGTGCAAGAAAAAAATATTTGTTTTTAGAAAAAAAAATAATTTTCTATAATTTTTTGTAGACTGTTGCTAAACCACTGCTTTTAAATGACAAAGTTCAACTTTTCCAAAAAACAGAAATTGGAAAAAATAATTAAATAAAATAATTATCTTTATCGGATCGGAGTTATATTTTCCAAATGAAGGTGGAAATATAAAAATGTACATTCGATGAGAATTTGAAAAAATTGTAAAAACTAAAAAAAAAATCATTTCCGAGTTTAGAGACCCAAATTAAGGTAGATAATGTTATACGTAATCCTTCCACTATTTTTGATGAAAAAATATTATATGTCGAAATTTTTTTTTTAGTTTTTTAAAAATATATTTGGATTTGGAGCACTCTATTATCTACTTTCTATAGTGATCTTCTACTCTATAGTGAAACTCTAAACTCTCTTTTCGAAAAATCTGATAATTAAAAATTGTCAAAATCTTGTTTCAATTTATTTATGTAGTTTACACTTTGCTCGAAGCAGAAATTTTATGTAAAGGGTGATTTTTTATAGGAAAGTTTTTCAAAAAAAAAAAACACATAAAATTTAGAAAAATGCATGAAATCGTTATTTGAATCGATATATAATTTAATGTTTGAAGATTATTTCATGCAAATGTTGACCTTGACTGCGCCTCAAATGGTCCATCCGCTTAGTCCAATTTTGGCATTTCCACGTTTTTGAGTAACAGAGGCCCAATTGCTGCGAACGGCGACGAATCTATAATTGATGGTCATCATTAACACTGGCCCATACAGCTGCAATATTTTCTTCAGTTCGCACTCTACGTAAGCGTGTTGGTGGTTTAATGTCCAACAATGTAAATTTGGTGCGAAATTTAGTCACAATAGCCGAATAGCCGCTTCAGTGGGTCGATTAAACTGGAAGCGCGCGATGAACTTTCTTACCAGAGCACGCATTTTGATAATAAAATTCAATAATTTGTTTGTAAGACGATTCATGGTTAAATTATAGACCAAACTGAAGATGTTTGACAGTGAAACAAAAAACACGAAACGTGCGACAGCTGTTTAAACCAGTGTTGCCAAAAAGATAATAGCTAAAAAATCACCCTTTATAACCCAATAACGCCATCTGTCCTCATATGATGACAACGGTTTAGTGCCAAACAAATGAACCACAGTTTTCTTTGGGCGTTAATGGGTTAAGGAGTTCTGTGACTTTTCCATCTGTATTTTGCTGTAAATTTTTCATAAATTTATTTTTTCATTTCTTTTATTTCTGTATAATCAATATTTGATTTGAGCAGGGACCTTTTTGGCATCTATAGAATGCAAATTTATTTAGAAAATAACCTATAATTATCACTGCTTTTATCTTTCACCAATCTGACCTTGCCTATGGTGGACCAACAAATAATTTGCCGAACCTGCCTAAATTTCACACAAAATTTGAAATATCTCAGGCATAACGAAGCTATAAACCATTACCTCCCCCTCCATACACCACACACCACAATTAATAATGGACGGTTTATTAGGGCCACGGATTTGCACATAAGAACCCCACATATGCCGCTGGAAGGACTGCCCACTTGTGTCCTTGTGACAAGGTATTGTTGCGTGCTCTTGAAATCTTTAAAAATAGAAAAATACTTAGCGATAATGATGAACAAATCAGAATTTATTGAACTGAAAATTGTGTGGTTGCATGTGTGTGTGGCAAAACACTTTATAAATAAACCTGTCATAAGTAGGGGTGGGGAGGATTGAACTACCCCTTAACTGGTGAGAAAATTCATAATACATTAATGGTTGTTTTAACGATAAAAGCTGATAAATGTTAAAATTCTTCAGAATGAATGTTATAGATTTTTTCCATTTGTTCTTCTATTTTTATGGGTATTTTCGAACCAGCGATTATTTAAAATATATTTTTTTCTAAATTTTTGGGATACTTTTCCCAGACCACTATGAGAAAATAATATTTGCAATAAGTAACTTTAATTGAATTTCATTTAATTTTTTTAAGATATCCAATTTTTTTATTTTAATTTAAGTAAAATTTAAATCATTTTAAATTCTACCTTCTGTGAGTCTGGATATATATATTTTTTTTCATTTTCCAATTGTTGTCCCTTTTATCCCCGTTTCCCATTATAAAGGATTGTGATTAATAAAAAATTAAAAATAAATAGTTGTCATCTTAATAAACTATTGATCCTCTTTAATAACAAAGGTTCCCAGAAGAAGTCTTCAAGTTAATTTAAGATCACCTCTTACTAGAGGTTGAAGGTCATGAATCTTCAGTTTATTAGTTTTTATTTTTATAGATATTTTCAAAACAAACAAAAATCAAATCACAATATGAATCATTCGTAAAGAATTTTGCACTCGCATTACTGATAGTATTTTGCTATAATATTGTGTTTTTTTTTATAAGAACAATATATATAAATAAAAACTTTTATATCTATAGATGTGTGTATGTGTGTGTTTGTGTATTTATTCTACTGAACACTTTGTGTTCAGCTGTTATTTCCTTCATGTTTTTAATCTGGTGTTGTTTTCCTGAACTGAATATAAACAGTGAGTACTCCGCGTCGCCAGCAGAGAAACTACTATTATTCCCTCCCCACCCCAAATGATAATATTAACTTTCTTTTGAACAAATAACAACAGTCTACTGACTTACATATATCTACAGATATATGAGCTACCATATACATCACATTCCCTGTCTCCCCAGCCATTCTTCATATTGAGCTTGAGCTGTGAAAGCCTGCTTAAGGGTAAACAAGACTTACACAGACAAGTGAAATAACAAATAAATGAAAAAACGATAAATGTTTTTTTGTTTCAAATTTTTGTTTGTATTATATTAAATATTTGTATAGAAAATACTTAAAACAAAGTTCACCCGAAAAGAGTTAACATCGAACAAACGACCATCTCTAAATATACAATTTCGAAAATGATTATCGTTCAAAGAGGAAGCTGAAACAGTTACGTGGCTTATGAACGGAAATATTAAATAATAATTTAATATTATCTTTGGGTTTGGACAAAAGCTAAAGGCCAATATCCATGTATCCCATGAAGTTCACCAACCTCATGATTGGCTGGTTGGTTGGTTGGTTATCTTGGCGAGATTAGCAGGTGATGATAAATATTTGACAGCTGCTATTTTTTTTGTTTTTTCGCGTTTAGTGAAAGTTCAATGTTCGAAATTTTATGCAATGAATTCGTCACACTCACCGAACTTCAGGGTGAAGTTTCATTCAGTTTTCGCTTTTCAATGTTTGATTTTGAACGATATTAATTACAATGGCTAATGATGGAAGTTCATTGCCAAAAGTGGCAATAACTGCACTCTTATTTTGATAACTCACAATGACAATTTTCACGAGTTAAGTCCATTTTATTGCTGACACATATAATTTTAAGTAACGAGTTTAATTGCAATGACTAAAGATGGAAGTGTATGGAAGTTTGTGACTGCAATATTATTTCCACATTGAAAATTTTCACGAAATAATTCCATTTTTTGCTGACACTTATCATTTTAAGTAACGAGATTAATTACAATGGCTAATAATGGAAGTTCATAGTCAAAAGTGTAAGAAAGTTTGGAGCTGCACTCTTATTTTGATAATCCAGATTGCAAATTTTCACGAGTCAATTCTATTTTTTGCTGACACATATCATTTTAAGTAACGATATTAATTACAATGGCTAATGATGGAACTTCATTGCCAAAAGTGTCAGGAAGGTTGTGGCAGCAGTCTTATTTTGATACTGCACATTGCAAATGTTCATAAGTTGATTCCATTTTTTGCTGACGAAATTTTGCTTAGCTAATTATCGAAGTTCATTGCCAAAAGTGCCAGGAAGTTTTTGGCTGCACTCTTGTTGGATAATCCACACTGATAATTTTTAGGATCCAATTCCATTTTTTTGCTGACACTTATTTTTTTTGCTGACGAGAATAATTATAATGGCTAATGATGGAAGATCATTGCCAAAAGTATAAGATAGTTTGTGACTGCTCTCTTATTTTGATAGTTCACATTGAAAATTTTCACGAGTCAATTTCATTTTTTGTTGACACATTTAATTTTAAGTAACGAGATTAATTTCAATGTCTAATGATGGAAGTTCATTGCCAAATGTGTAAGGAAGTTTGTGGCTGCACTCTTATTTTGATAATCCACATTTAGGATTTTCACGACTTAATTCCACTTTATTGCTGACACATATCATTTTAAGTAACGAGATTAAGTACAACGGCTAATGATGGTAGTTTAATTTTAAGAAAGTTTGTGGCTGCACTCTTACTTTGAAATTCCACATTGAAAATGTTCACAAGTTAAATCCATTTTTTGCTGACACATATAATTTTAAGTAACGAGATTAACTACATTGGCTAATGATGGAAGTGCATTACCAAAAGTGTAAGGAAATTGGTGCCTTAAGTCTTATTTTGACAATCCACGTTTAAAATTTTCACAAGTTTATTCCATTTTTTTGCTGACACACACATCATTTTAAGAAACGGAATTAATTACAATGGCTAATGATGGAAGTTCATTGCCAAAAGTGTAAGGAATTTTGCGGCTGCACTCTTATTTCGTTAATCCACATTGAAAATTTTCACAAGTTAATTCCATTTTTTGCTGACACATATCATTTTAAGTAATAAGATTAATTACAATGGCTAATGATTGCCAAAAGTGTAAGGAAGTTTGATAATCTACATTGAACATTTTCACAAGTTAATTCCATTTTTTGCTGACACTTATTTTTTGCTGACGAGAACTATTAAAAGGCTAATGATGAAAGTTCATTTCCAAAGTAAATTCCATCTCATTTTAAGTAACGAGATTAATTACAATTTCAAATTATGGAAGTTCATTGCCAAAAGTGTCAGGAAGTTTGTGGCTGCACTCTTATTTTGATAATCCACATTGAAAATTTTCACAAGTTAATTCCATTTTTTTGCTGACTAAATACAATGGCTAATGATGCAAGTTCATTGTCAAAAATGGCAGTGGAAGTTTGTGGCTGCACTCTTATTTTGACAATCCACATTGAAAATTATCACAATTTAATTCCATATTTTGTCACACTAATATCTTGATAATCCACATTGAAATTATCACAAGTTAATTCCATTTTTGTCACACTAATATCTTGATAATCCACATTGAAAATGATCACAAGTTAATTCCATTTTTGTCACACTAATATCTTGATAATCCACATTGAAAATTATCACAAGTTAATTCCATTTTTGTCACACTAATATCTTGATAAACCACATTGAAAATTATCACAAGTTAATTCCAGTTTTGTCACACTAATATCTTGATAATCCACATTGAAAATTTTCACTAGTTAATTCCATTTTTGTTGCTGACACATATCATTTCAAGTAAGGCTATGCAACACAAATCTCTTGAAAATCCATATTGACAATTTTCACAAGTTAATTCCTTTTTTTGCTGACACTTTCATTTAATAAAAATCCATTGAAAATCCACATTGCAAATTTTCACGAATTAATTCAATTTTTTTTGCTGGCAAAATCGAGCTCAAAGGATAAAATTTTCTTAAAAAGGTCATGGTCGTATATCTCGAAGTTTTCCCTGGATATAGGGTTGCCAAGGAGGGAAATTCGCAACATTTGTAGCCGTCAAATTTATCTTTAATTTAACATAAAAACGGGTGTGATATTCAAAAATATATATTCAAAAATGCAAAAATAAAGAAACTTAATTCTTCACCTTTGAATGAAATTCAATCCCTTTCATTTCCCGCTCCATCCTGGTGTGACCACAAAGTAAAGTGACTCCTTGTCATCATTGAATGATGAGTGACCGGATATGCCTTCGTTGGCACTCAATATGGTTAGGATTTAACTCAATTAATAACAATGATTCATGATGAGACGATTAAACGCTTAGACACTTAACCATAGCTTAAGCGAGATTCCACTCAAATGCTTTCTAAACTCAAACACACCCAAGACAAAGTCAGCAAAGTTGTTCGCCGGTTGGTTGGTTGCTTGCTTTGTTGGAGTATTTATTTCCTGATATTCCAACGACATATTTGCATAATAAAACCATAGATTCGAAAGGTTGTGTATATCAAGTCAATGTATGATGATTCCCCCCCTCCTCCTCCTCCTCACCAATCGTCGTTACTTAACTCATCCACACACATCAGCCGCTTGACTGAAAAAGCAATGTATCTCTGAAATGACAGCAATTAAATAAAACTAAATATCGATCGTTATCAATTTCTTTGTTCTCGCCTCACTTTCAGAATCTGAACAGCAAAACTCTAACTTTACATAATGGAATATTTGGAAATAAATTGTATCGAAATTTCAAGGTCACCATCCAGATGGCCGCCACTACTTCCATCACGTTTATGGAATCATCGCAAATTAATAGCGTCAAAGCTACACTCAGAAAAATAGTGTTAGTAAGACTGAGAATTAGAGACCTAAGAAAAGTCCAAATTAATTTCAACAAATGTACTTCTATTTGCAATTTCTAAAAAAATACCGAAACGCTATTACATTTTCTGTTTTTTTTGGTTCTAAACTCGAAAGCGATTTTTAATTTACCTTACCTTTAATATTTTTTATTTCATTTTGGAAATATAAATTTAAAGAATTTAACTTTCACATAGAGACAGTGGATTTTGAACAGTCTCCTAAAAATAAAGAAAATTAGATTTTTTGGAAAAAAATATTTTTTCTGGCATGGAAAATAGTAAAAACAAGTAAAATCAACAAAAAATATGCAATTGTAGACACTAGGGTGGATCAAAAAGCCGGAATTTTGCCATAAGCTAATTTTAAAAGAGCTTAGCTTTTTTCTGGAGATAAAAAGAAATATATTTTTAGCGAATTTCCAAAAAAATGTTTCTAGTTTTACAGAAAATTATGAATACTAAAAATATTTTTTTTTACTTTTTTGCTTATGTTTTATTTATTTTACAAACAATTTATTTATTTTACCTTTGATTTTTGTAAAATACATTTTCTGATTTTAATGAAAGTTTGCAAATTTCAACGTCTGAATAAGGGAAATAAAACTGTATATCCGAATTTTCCAAAAATCAATAATAAACGCAGGTGTGGATCGAAAATCAGGAATTTTGTTTTAAGGTAATTTTAAAAAATTCGTAACATTTTTTCTGGATACAGAGATAGATACATAATTTTTTAGGAAATTTTAAGAAAAAATATTTAATTTAATTTTTATTTATTTTATAAACAAAAAATATACCTTCGATTTTGTAAAATATTTTTTTTTAATTGTTAATAGTATCAGTAAGACGCTGCATAAGCTTCATTATGGTGTTCCAGGTACTTACTCTAAAACAATTACAAACGTGATGACTGTCGAAATTAAAAATATTTAATATAAATAATTAAAATAACTTACCTTAATAATAAATACATATATATATATTCAAAAAATATCATTTGAAATTCAAAAGTAGTCATATGAAGTTCAAAACTCGTCATTTGTAATTCAAAAGACACCATTTGAAATTCAAAAATGTAAACAAACTTATTTAAGAAAAATATAAATCTGATTCCAAAACTGCAGAATATCTAAATTTGCAGAAAAAATAAATGCTACCCAACCTAATGTATATTTTGCTTAAATAATTTTGTTTACCCTTTTTGAATTGCAACGGGAATAATTTTTGAATTACAAATGGAATAATTTTTGAATTTCAAATGGTGTCTTTTGAATTACTTATGACGAGTTTTGAATTGCAAGTTTTGAATTTCAAATGATGTCTTTTGAATTACAAATGACGACTTTTGAATTTCAAATGTTTTCATTTGAATTACAAATGACGAGTTTCGAATTTCAATTGATATTTTTTGAATTTCAAATGGAATTTTTGAATTTCAAGTGATATTTTTTGAATTTTTGAATTTAAACTGATGTATTTTGCATTACAATTGTAAAAGGTGTAGAAGAAATTTGAAAAAAAAAAATAAAAAAATGAAATTAGGAAAAAGTAAAATTTGTATCTCATATAAATAGAAGGCATATTTGTTGTTTAAAAAATAAATAAGACAAAAATTAAAAAATATATATATTTTGTTAAGATTTGGCAATTTTCTGTAAAACTAGAAGAACTTAGCTTGAAGAAATTTTCTTTAAGGTTCTGTGATGTTATTGAAAGTTTGCAAATTTATAATTCTGAAGAAAAGAAATAAACCTGAATTTTCGATTAAAAAATATGAAATTTTAGACAATAAAAAAATAAAAAAATGAAATTAGGAAAAAATAAAATTTGTATCTCATATAAATCGAAGGCATATTTGTTGTTTATAAAGTAAATAAGACAAAATTTAAAAAAATATATATTTTGTTAAGATTTGACAATTTTCTATAAAACTAGAAGAAATTAGCTTAAGGAAATTTTCTTTAAAGTTCTGTGATGTTATTGAAAGTTTGGAAATTTATAATTCTGAAGAAAAGAAATAAAAATAAAAAAAATGAAATAAGGAAAAAATAAAATTTGTATCTCATATAATTCGAAGGCATATTTGTTGTTTATAAAATAAATAAGACAAAAATAAAAAAAAATATATTTTGTTAAGATTTGACAATTTTCTATAAAACTAGAAGAAATTTTCTTTGAGGTTCTGTGATATTATTGAAAGTTTGCAAATTTAAAATTCTGAAGAAAAAAATAAACCTGAATTTTCGATAAAAATAAAAAATTTTAGACAATAGGGTAGGAATATAGGGTAGGAATATATACAATAGGTAGAATCATCATAAGGTAATTAAAAAAAATCGTAACTTTTTTCTGGTAGGATATAGAATAGAATTTTTTGGTCAATTTCAGGAAAATTGCTTCTTGTTTAATATAAATTTATCAAATTGAAAAAAAAAATATATTTTCTCTTAATTCCCTGTATTTTTTAATATACACAAAAGTGCCTTCCAAAGAAATATTTCTTTTCAAATATTTTTTGTTAATTTTGTACATATTTGTTATTATGAAAGTGCGTGAATTGCCTTTAAAAGAAATTACAGTAGATTCCCGATATAACGACACTCGATTTAACGAATTAACAATTTAATGAATGTAATAATCAGTACTCGATATAACGAACATATTTAACAAACATGGCTGACAATCAATTACATGTTAAATCGGGAATCCACTGTAGCATCACTTTGTAGAAATTTGAAAACAATATATGAAAAATATATGAAAATGTTTGTCTAGACGAATTTCGAAAGATCGCTTTATTTTTCGTGTCAGAGAAATGTATGTATGTATAAAGCGAATTTATTGATTCTAGCAGTAAACGTTCGATTGGTAACAATTTTTATTCCCTTTTCGTTCCTTTTCCCCTAAAAGTACACTTTTCCAAAATGTACTTTTTATTACGCGTCTAAATACTGAAAGGACTGTATGCCGAATTTCATGATTATGGCAGCAGCCACTTGGTTGGTACCAATTTTATTCCATTTTTACCCGTAAAGTACGAATACCGAAAGATCGCTTTATATTTCTCCCCGTTTTCCCCAAAAACTATACATTTTGAAATTATTTTGGAAGTCTATTTAGCCAGAGGAATGTACACACCGAATTTCATGATTTAAACTTCAACCGTACCGTATGGTCGTACAATTTTTATCCCTCTTTACCCGTGTCGCCCCTTAAAGGGCCGAATTTCTAAATATCCATTTATTTTACAAGTCTACGCAATTAGTGGGATCTACAAACATAATTTCATGTGTTTACATTTTGTCGGTACCATTTTTATCCCCTTACGCCCCATTTTCCCTAAATACTCAAAATACATTTTGTCGGTACCATTTTTATCCCCTTTCGCCCCGTTTTCCCTAAATACTCAGAAGAATAGACGACGAATTTTATGATTCTAGCAGCAGCTAGAATTAGTGGTACCAATTTTAGTCCTTTATGCCCTTTTTGACTCTAAAAGTACGAATATCGAAAATACCCTTTATTCTGCACGTTTTTATAATTTTTTCGTACCATTTTTTCTCATTTCGCCCATTAAAAGAACAAATTTCAAAATATCCCTTTATTTTACAAGTCGACGTAAAACTTATGTTTCTAAATTTTATGTTTCTACCTGTTGTCGTTTGATTGGTACCATTTGTATCCCTTTTTGCCCCATTTCACTCCTTCGATGTATGAAATTTGCAAAAATATATTTTTGGTCCCTGTTTTCAGGGAAATGAGTTTTCAGGGGAATGAGTAGAAATTTGAGTGGAAATTTTCCAAAATTTTTTGAATACTCTAAATATTACAGAGTATTTTCAGTCCTTATAAGGATTTTTGTAGGGATTTTTCCCCTTTGGGCGGATTTCGCATTCAATTCGATTTTCAATTCCCACCGATCTGCAACAATTAGTTACATATGCAAGCTTTTGCAAGCTGGAGTATTTTCAACAGATAGACGGACGGATATGGCTAGATCGTCTTAGAATATTTAAATATTTATTAATTATTTTTTTATTTAAAAAATATTTAATTTTTTTTATTTAACTAGAATCTAGTTCAAAACATATCCCAATATCAAGAAAACTTTTTGAGGCAATTTTTCCTAAATGTATGTCCATTACAACTCATTGAAGGGCTACGTCACTTTTTTCTGAGTGTAGCCATTCCTAGCCAAATAAGAATAAAGTCCAAAACTAATTCCAGCTTAATCTGTTAACAGAAAAACACCATATTTGTGAGTCTGTAAATGAGTGTCTGAGAGCCAAAAATATTAATGGTAACAAATACTATAGTATCAATAACTTTGAGTTAATAACATGCAATACCTTTCAACGCATATATTAAGATAATCACCATCACGACCAGCAAATATATAGCAAATTTTGAGACCAGCATCGAAAATGGTCAAAAACGATTTGGCCAGACGACTACAAATCTTTCGGACAAAGCCAAAGCACACAGCTAAGTCAACAGGCTCAATGTTTATTGGCTTATAAACATTAAGATTATGTGTTTAATTTGATGGTGGGCACAAATCGGTAGTAGTCGATATTTCGATACATTTTCGGTTGTTAATTGTTTGTGGCTAAAAAAAACAAATGCGGAAAAATTGAATGGCCGAGTGAGCGAATGAGTGAGTGGTGGTGGGAGAATGTTGTCTGGCGATTTTTGGTTTAAATCGATTTGTATTTAAATTTAAAAAAATACATGTAAATAAATTTTAAAGAGAATTGAAATGCGATAGCCGGAATAAGCCTAATAAGCAGTAGGCAGTAAAGGGAAGTGGTCTACATTCAGATTTGTTGACAAAACATAACCAAGCATCTGAGGAATGGAGGAGAGGAGGCAAGAAAGCTACCATTTTGGAAATCAAATCGAAAAAGGAAAAAAATATTATTACATATTTGGAAATGTCCCAAGTAATTCACATATACGGATATAATTAATTAATTTGGAAATATAGTTTCTAATAAATAATTAACCTGTGGCACACGAAAACCAATATTGGTGTAGAGGGGTAAACAAATTAATATACAAGTCTCGGCTTTTTGAAAGTTGATGTATGATGGCCATTTTAGAGAGAGGGTCAATATTTCTTTCAATTTGCACATTCTTCTGATGAATCGGTATAGGGAACCTGACGATCCTTATGTTTTAGGTATAGGGTCTGTTCAGCATTATTACTTCGAGCAATACGAGGAACATTTTTGTGCAACATTTTAATCCTCTAGCTCCTCAATATAGGGCTCTTATCGGTTCTTTTTGTGAAAAAGGGTAAAAATATCTCTAAAACAGTTCAAACCTTGTAATCCTTACATTCTAAGTATAGGATGTGGTCAGCAATTTTACCGAAAATACAATGAAGAACATTTTTGTAGAACATCTTAAACCTCTAGCTCCTAAATTTAGGGGTCTTTTGGTATATTTTTGGTATCTTTTTTGAAAAAGGGAAAACGCAGTAGCTCCTCAAAATAGGAGTCTTTTTGGTGTCTTTTGTGATATGGGGTAAAAACCGCTTCTAAAACAGGGGTTTAATGGGTCAAACCTTGTGATCCTTACATTTTAAGTATGGGATGTGTTCAGCAATTTTACATAGAATACTACGAGGAATATTTTTGTGTAAAATTTTAACCCTCTAACTTCTCCATACAGAGGTCTTGTTAGTCCGTTTTGTGAAAAAGGGTAAAAAACTACCCTGAAACAGGGGTTTAAAGAATCAAACCTTGCGATCTTTACATTTTACGTAAATTATTTGTTCAGCAATGTTACTTAAAACACCACGAGGAACATTTTTTGGAAAATCTTAACCATCTAGCTGCTCAATATAGGGGTCTTTTTGGACCTTCTACGAATAAGCGTAAAAACATCCAGAAAACAGGGGTTTAACGGGTCAAACCTAGTGATCTTTACATTTTAAATATAGAATGTGTTCAGCAAAATTAATTAAAACACTGCGAGGAACATTTTTACCCTCTAGCTACTTAATATAGGTGTCTTTTTGTGGCTTTTATTGAAAAGGGTAAGAAACGCCCCTAAAATAGGAGTTTAAGGAGTCAAATCCTGTGATTCTCAAACTTTAAGTATATGATGTGTTCAGCAATATTACTTAGAACTCTACGAGGAACATTGTTGTGAAATATTTTAACCCTCAAACTCCTCAATATAGGGGTCTTTTCGATCCCTTTTGTGAAAAGGGGTGAAAAACACTCCCGTAACCAGTGTTTAACGGGTCAAAATGTTCTACAAAAATGTTTGCCATAAAATTCTACTATAAGTCTCTGAATACACCAACAGACAAAACTTATCTTAAGTGACAGAAACAAGTTAAAACTTAAAATCAATTTTAGGGTAAATATCTTACTTTTTTCGAATTTGGCAAAAAACCACCTCTTAAACAAGGCTGTAACGGGTTAAAACGTTCTACAAAAATATTTGCCATAAAATTCTACAATAAGTCTCTGAATACATCATTACACACAACTCAACTTAAATGAAAGAAAAAAATCGAAACTTAAATCGCATTTTAGGGTATATTTCGTTCTTTTTTGCTAATTCGGTAAAAACACTCTTAAAACAGGGTCCTAGCGGGTCGAAATGTTCTACAAAAATATTTGCCATAAAATTCGACTGTAAGTTTCTGCATACACCAACACACAAAACTCAACATAATTGACAGAAAAAAAGTAAAAAATTAAATCGCATTTTAGGGTTAATTTCGTACTTTTTCCGAATTGGGTAAAAGCGTCCCTAAAACAGGGTTCTAGCGGGTTACAATGTTCAACAAAAATATTTGCCATAAAATTCCACTATAAGTCTCTGAATACACAAACGGACAAAACTCATCTTAAGTGATAGAAACAAGTTAAAACTTAAATCAATTTTAGGGTAAATTTCGTACTTTTTTGTATTTGGTAAAAAATACCTCTAAAACAAGGCTGTAACGGGTTAAAACCTTCTACAAAAATATTTAACATAAAATTCTACTACAGGTCTATTAATACACCATTACACAAAAGTCAACTTAAATCACAGAAATAAGTCAAACTTAAAATCAATTTTAGGGTAAATTTCGTACTTTTTTCGAATTTGGTAAAAAATACCTCTAAAACAAGGCGTAACGGGTCAAAATGTTCAACAAAAATATTTGCCATAAAATTCCACTATAAGTCTCTGAATACACAAACGGACAAAACTCATCTTAAGTGATAGAAACAAGTTAAAACTTAAATCAATTTTAGGGTAAATTTCGTACTTTTTTGTATTTGGTAAAAAATACCTCTAAAACAAGGCTGTAACGGGTTAAAACCTTCTACAAAAATATTTAACATAAAATTCTACTACAGGTCTATTAATACACCATTACACAAAAGTCAACTTAAATCACAGAAATAAGTCAAACTTAAAATCAATTTTAGGGTAAATTTCGTACTTTTTTCGAATTTGGTAAAAAATACCTCTAAAACAAGGCGTAACGGGTCAAAATGTTCTACAAAAATATTTGCCATAAAATTCTACTATAAGTCACTGAATACACCAACACACAATACTCAACTTAAATGCCAGAAATAAGTCAACACTTTTGAATCCATTTTAGGGGTAATTTCGTACTTTTTGCGAATTGGGTAAAAACACACCTAAAGCAGGGTCCTAGCGGGTCGAAATGTTCTAGAAAAATATTTGCCATAAAATTCCACTATAAGTCTCTGAATACACCAACACACAATACTCAACTTAAATGCCAGAAAGAAGTCAACACTTTAAATCCATTTTAGGGTAAATTTCGTACTTTTTTCGATTTTGGCAAAAAACACCCCTAAAACAGGGTTATAGGGGGTTACAATGTTCTACAAAAATATTTGCCATAAAATTCTACTATAAGTCTCTGAATACACCAACACTCAAAACTTAACGTAAATGCCAGAAATAACATAAAACTTAAAATCCTTTTTAGGGTTAATTTCGTACTTTTTTCAAATTCGTACTAAAATGTCCCACAAAACCGAATTTTAAGGGGGTTGGTGTGAATGGAAAAAATATTCTACGTCAAATTTCACTATAAGTCACCGAACAAAGGAAAGCTGTAGATACAATAGATTCAAATAAAATATCAGTATCAATTTGGACATTTAAACAAAAAATTATTTAATTGCCACAACTCCAAAAAACTGACCCCTTACATCGCTCCCATAGCACATTCCGAACACATGTAAGTACATGTGTTCTTGTAACAAAACACAAAAACATGCTTCACTTTCAACAACATTCAAAACTCTATGATTAGTCGCCATATAATGTTAAATACATATTTTTTGTTAATTTTTTTCCTGTTGTTGGTTTTTGAGAATTTTCAGGCGCTACCGTTTGTTAAATTACCTCAAGCGTTAAGTGGAACTAATGACAAATGCCATATAAACTTTTGGCGAAATGTGTATTTCGGTTTAGCCAATTCTATGTTTTGCCAGCCAACCACATACACACACAATAATGTCAACAGATACTACTACCACCAGTGTAGAGTATGTGGCAATATTAAGCAGTAAGCAGGGCTATAATTATAAATTTGAATTAACGGTTTAATAGGTATTTTGAAATAATCCTCACTCTGGCACTAAAGAATGCCAGTGACAGAAATGTTTCAATGTGTGGAGGATTTCGCACAGTGGTCCAAAGAAAAAAATAATATGGGAGAACTGCAGAAATATAGTGGCATCCGACATCCTTTTAAAGTAAAGTTTAAATTTTTAATTATTTTTTTTTTTTCAAATTTCCGTCTTATATTTAACTTTGCTACATAGAGTGAACGAGAACCAAAAAGTTATTTTTACAAAATTCACTCCTTTAGATGAAATGGGTTAAAATGGATAAAAATGGTACCAACAGGTACATAACATTCAGGTATAAACATAAAATGCATCCCTCTAATTCGCACTTTTAAGGGATAAACAAACAAAACTCGTCTTAAGTGACAGAAACAATTCAAAACTTAAAATTAATTTTATGGTAAGTTTCGTACTTTTTTGAATTTGGTAAAAATACCTCTAAAACAAGACTGTAACCGTTTAAAACGTTCTACAAAAATAAAAGGGATAAAAATGGTACCAACTGGTACATAAAATTCAGGTATAAAAATAAAATGTCATCCCTCTAATTCGTACTTTTAAAGGGATAAAATGGGAAAACAGTGATAAAAATGGTACGACCATACGCGCAATTCAGTGTATACATTCCTCCGAGAGCATAGACTAGGAAAATAAAAGTACTTTTACAAATTCGTATTTTTTAAGGGATCAAAATGGTACCAATAAAACGACAGCAGGTAAACATGAAATTCAGTGTATACGTCCCATGTATACATATTCATAATATAATACGCCCGAAAGTTAAAATCATAAAATTCGGTGTGTACATTCCTCTGACTGCATAGACTAGCAAACTCAAGGATTTCAAGGCAATTCGTACTTTTTGGGGGAACGAATTGAATTTCACTTCCACATAGAGACAGTGATTTAGGAAAAAATCTCCAAAAACTGAGAAAAAATTGAAATTGTTTTCGAATTTTTTTTTGGGGACGAAAAAAATCGTAAAAATACAAAAAAAAAATAGAACAAGTAAAAAAGACGTAAAGTTCGGCCGGGCCGAACTTTTTATACCCTCCACCATGGATTGCATTCCACAGAGGCTGTCGATTGCAGTAGTATTACAGGAAAATATATACTTTTTTTAATATAGCCAAACCAAAACAAATAAAAATATTGAAAAAATAATTTTATAAATAAATATAATATTTTTATTATTTCAAACCATGCTTATAAGGCAACGCTATCAATACGTTTACACTTATTTATCAAAATAATATTTCAAGTCAATTTAAATAAAATAAATATTTTCAAAAAAGCTAATTTATGGCATCTAAATATTGAAAGTGGGTGCTACAGTTCGTTGTATTTCCATTTTATTTTAATTCCAAAAGTAAAAAAAATGATAATCCACTATCTCACGTAGTTAGTGCAAAATATCCTAACACATGATTCAATCAATTTTTGCCTTAAAAATAAAAAGTAACAATTTTGAAAAATCTTTTTATTTTGCGTGTCTATGCAGTCAGAGCAATGTATATACCAAATTCCATGAATCTAGCTGCGGCCATTTGGTTGGTACCATTTTTGTCCCACTTTTCCTATTTTACCCCCTTAAGACAAGGGCTTTCTAAAATCTCTTTATTTTACGGGTCTATGCAATTAGAGGGATGTACAAACCGAATTTCATCGTTCTAGCTGTAGCAGTTTAGTTGGTACTATTTTTATCCCTCTGTACCCATTATATCCCTTGAAAGTATGAATATGGAAAAAAGCTTTTATTTTTCGTGTTTACACAGTCTGAGGAATGTATACTCCGAATTTCATGACTCCAGCTTCGGTCATTTGGTTGGTACTATTTTTTATCCCCTTTTTCCATTTTAACCCCAAAAAGTACGAATTTCGAAAAATCCGCGTATTTTACGTGTCTACGCAACAGAGGAAGCCGTTTGGTTGGTACCATTTTTATCTCTCTATTCCCATTTTACCCCTTAAAAGTACGAATTTGTAAAAATTAAATTAAAAATTAAATTAAAAATTAAATTAAAAATTAAATCAATTAAGGGAATGTACACACCGAATTTCGTGTTTCTAGCTGTTGTCGTTTGATTGGTACCATTTTTATCCCTTTTTGGCCCATTTCACCACCTACGAATAAGAATCACTTTATGGTGCGCTTTTGTGCTAAAGGGGAATGTGCATTCCAAATAACAAGTAAATACAAGCAAGCATTTTCAAAAATCGTGCTGAAATACTCTAAATATTAGGGATATTTTTAGTCCTTGTGAGGGAAAAAATTTTCCCTCTGGGCCAATTCCTAGCGAAGAAAATAATGTATATATGTATAAATGCAGAAGTTATGATCCTCTTTGTAGACGCAAAAGATTTTTTAAATCGTGATTTTTTAAATTTTTGGATAAAATAGCGCGATTAAATCTTTTATAAATTAGATAAAAAACATTCTGTTTCATATTATATTATCTGGTGTCTTAATGAAGAAAACAAGGCCTTTTTGAAGAAAATCTACGTATAAATGCAGAAGTTATTATGTATTTGTAGATTGAAAAGAATTTTTTTAAATCACGATTTTTTTACATTTTTGTTTAAATAGCTCGAAAAATTGATTTCCAAATTCGATCAGTTGATTATTTTATTTGAATAAATATTTAAAAATTAAACAGCCGGGATTTTAATGAAAAAAAAAAACATTGTCTCTTTGTAGAATATCTATGGATAAATGTAGAAGTTTTGACCCTAATGGTAGAAGTAAGTGAATTTAAAAAAATCGTAAAGACGACATGCACTTCTACAAGAAGGGTTAAATTTTCCATATTTATTCAAAGATTTTCTTCAAATAGAACTTGTTTTCTTTGTCAAGATGTCTGCTGTTAAAAAAATAAAATAAATATTCTTTTAACAAATATGTGAATGGTTCTCTCGCGTTATTTAAACAAAATTAAAAAAATCGTGAACTTTTTTAAAAAACTTCTACATTTTTTTCATAGATCTTTTGCATGTAGAAATTGGAATGTTAGCTATTATACAGAATAGAATGATTTTTATTTTTTTTTTTCATTTTTTATGGGAGTTTTCGTGTTATCAATAAAATATTTTTTTGATAAATATAATTTTTTCGCAATTTTTGGAGACTGTTTATAAAACACTATTTCGATGTGTATATTAAATTCACAACATTTGTAGTCATGACCTACTACATTGTATTTGTATGTTAAGATCGGACCTTCATTTCCAAAATGACACTACAAATATTAAAGGTACCTTCGCCGAAAATTGGAATTTTGGTAAAAAAATTTTCTACAAAAATTATCCATAAAAAATTGTTGGTGTGATTTTTTGAATCATTATGCTTCAATGCACACAAAAAATAAATATTTAGGTTTAGGATTTTTAGTTTTCGTTTAATAGTGAAATTTGTTTGAAAATTATTTTGTCGAGTCCATAAATGTCAAAGTTAAACATTTTTCTTTGAAAATTTATTTTTTTGCCGCAATCAGCGCATAAATTCGATTTTGTCAAGACGACAATGATTTGTTCCGAGGTAACCAATTTCACATCTCCAGTGGGTCTGCAGATGAGTCCTACCGCATATCATAAGCTCGTCAAATATAGGCAGAGCCTAAGCGAAATTCTAACAAAATCGACTAAAGCCATTGATGATTTTTTTCAATCTCCCCCACTGTGCCCTGGGCTATGGTGGAAGTTCCCTCGGGTGACTGGCACTAGAACCTTATTAGCAAAAAACGCACTCATTGACATGAGTTAAGATAATCACTCATTGCTGTTGCGAAATAGAAAGCATGGCCCCAACACCACAAAACGTCAGATCGATCGTACGTCCGTCCGTCCGACCGGCAGTCCAGCCCAAGGCCTGGCTGGCCTCCATTAAAGTTTTACCATGAAAAACTGGCAATTACAGCGAAGTTCGAATGTATTGATGATCGTTGCGAGCATACAAACTATGTTTAATTTTCATTTAAATTTTCAAAATTTTCTAATTCTTTTTGCTGTCGCTTCTTCTTCTTCTTGTCGTTCTTTATCATTCTAATGCGGTTGCAACACCGAAGAGCGTAGAGTGTGCTATTGACTTTGGCTGAATGCCTCGTATTGTTCTTTGGCAAATATGCCGTTTGTCGTTGTGCCTCCGCTCTTCAGCTATTCTGGGTTCCTCCTGGTGGGGTTTCGCTGGTTGGCTGGCTGGAAGAACAGCCAAAGTGCCGAACAACAAACGGTCGTCGTCGGAAAAAAGAGTTCATCAAACAAATACAACGTGCAACGTATGAGTTTCCATCATAGAAACAGCGTTAGCAGCACCGACAGCACACCTGTGCATATTTATTTAAACCTATACCCACAGTGCACACATGCATTTTGTGTTGTTGGAACGGGCACACACAGCGGTGCCTGCCTGCGTCTCAACAACTTTCTGTTGTTTCTGGCCACCATAGCGCAGCGGCTGCTTTCAAACAACTGCAGCTAACAACTCGCAGCACAATAAGCCGTAACAGCCGAAGCAGCCGTAACACTTTAAGCTAACTGCACAGTTATTGGCTTAAGCTTCCAAATAAACTCAAATAGGCAAATTAAACAACGTCAGTGGCGGCCGCCGAAAGACCGCTAAATACGTTCTAATGCACTCTCCGAATTTACGAGGTACGAGGCGGTATCCTAATTTACATGATGGTGAAAACAAGGCCGGGAGTTTGGCCGGGTGAGGTCGAATGCTTTGTGCACTCCTTCCTGTAGGTCATTGCATAGTATTGCCAGCCGATGAGGGCATCGAGATTGCCTAGAAAATCTACAAAAATATACAAAATATTGCCTAGGTTGCCTAAGGTTGGACTATAATATCCCTTTTTAATTTTAAATCTGTCCTACAAAATATTGTCTAAGGTTGGACTATAATATCCCTTTTTAATTTTAATTTCTATTTTATAATAATAAATATTGAAATTTTCTGTTACTATAAACTTTTACGCCCCTAATAGCCATGCCCATAGACAAAAAGGTAGCACAGTGCTTGGAAATAGATTTATTTTGTCAAATATTTCAAAAATTTTAATCGTGCAGCTTTTGATAAGGGTGTTTGAAATTCCTCCTATTAAAAATCCACAATTCCTAAAACGGGGAAAATAAATCCCAAAAACGTAAGTTAATGAAAAATGACCGTCACACGTTTATTTCAATAAGGGCACAGTACAGAAAATAAATGAAATATGAATCTCCTATCATACTTCATACAATACCACTGTGCAACAAAAAAGAAAAATTTTGTGACCAAGCCGAAAGAAAATATTTTTGTGTGCATTGAGGCTGATTCTGATAAAATCAACACAAAAAAATAAAAATCTTTTGAAAAAAAAAATTTTTGAAAAAAAAAAATAATTTTTTGAAAAAAAATAACAATTTTTAAAAAAAATAAAATAATTTTTAAAAAAAAAATATTTTTTTTTTGAAAAAAAAAAAAAAAAATTGTTTGAAAAAATAATAATTTTTGGAAAAAATAATATTTTTTTGAGAAAATAATAATTTAAAAAAAATATTTTTGTGTGCATTGAGGCATGCTGATTCTAATAAAATCAACACAAAAAAATAAAAATCATTTGAAAAAAATAATAGTTTTTGAAAAAAAAAAATAATAATTTTTGAAAAAAAAATTTTTTTGAAAAAAAAAAAATAATTATTTTTTGACAAAAAAAAAATAATAATTTTTGGAAAAAATAATAATTTTTGGAAAAAATAATAATTTTTAAAAAACAATATTTTTTTTTTTGAAAAAAAAAACTTAAATTAAAACTTTCCTAATATTTATACTTTCATTTCGGAAATACAGGGCCGATGGCACACCAGCATATGTCCTAGAAGGTTAAGATGACTACAAATATTGCGAATATAACTTTCACATAGAAATTGTGGTATAGGAACACTCCAAAAATTTAAAAAAAATTATTTTGTTCCAAAAAAAACATTTTTGATGGCAGAAAATAATACTATCAAAAATAGAAAAAAAAATATTTTGTTTTATTTTTTAATAGATATTATTTCATAACAGAGAAAACAGTGCCTACATGTAAAAGATCTATGGATAAATGTAGAAGTTAGGGGCAAGAAGTTTGGCGTGAGCGATAGAGGCTACTGTTTTCTAAATTTCATAACATCTGACATAGTTAAGATATTATGACGAGCAAAGGTGAGTTTGAAAGCTATTTTCTTGTGGTCATATAACAATTAATACCAAAATATTCTATCTGGACAATAAAAAATTAAAAATAATAATATATTGAATTTTTATGAAGTCCCAATGTCCCCTTCGATTTCAATTATTTGTTCACTAGTTTGTGTTTGGTTTCAAATGCAAAAAAAAACGAAATAGTGGGATCTCACAGGAATATAAAGTTATAAATTTTATCTATATATCTATATATATAAAAATGAATCTGTGTTTGTAAGTTTGTGGGTTTGTTTGTTTGTTTGTTTGTTTGTTTGTTCTTTATAGCAGACTAAACTACTGGAGCGATCTTCTTGAAATTTTCACAGTATGTTCATGTTGAACCGGTGGTGAAAATAGGCTATATAAATTTTTGATATTTTCAGTGGGCGTGGCACCTCCCACACAAATTGGGGATTTTATTCGTTTTTTATAAATTAGCATATTCGGAGTAATGTTGCAGCTAGAGTCTTGAATTTTTCTGAAAGTCCACTAATTGTTAGTCTGCACAGTTTTGCCAAAAATGGGCGGTATTGGAAAAGTGGGCGTGGCACATCCCATACGAAGCCAACACCTATTATTGAATATTGTCAGTTCTATGACACCTAGAGTGCTGAAATTTTATGTAAGTGCATATAGCATCAATCTGCGTAGTTGTGCCAATAATGGGCGGTATTGGAAAAGTGGGCGTGGCACCTCCCATACGAAGCTAACACCTATTATTAAATATTGTCAGTTCTATGACACCTAGAGTGCTGAAATTTTGTGTAAGTGCATATAGCATCAATTTGCGTAGTTCTGCCAATAATGGGCGGTATTGGAAAAGTGGGCGTGGCACCTCCCATACGAAGCCAACACCTATTATTGAATATTGTCAGTTCTATGGCACCTAGAGTGCTGAAATTTTGTGTAAGTGCATATAGCATCAATTTGCGTAGTTGTGCCAAAAATGAGCGGTTTTGGAAAAGTGGGCGTGGCACCTCCTATACGAAGCTAACACCTATTATTTAATATTGTCAGTTCTATGACACCTAGAGTGCTGAAATTTTATGTAAGTGCATATAGCATCAATTTGCGTAGTTGTGCCAAAAATGGGCGGTATTGGAAAAGTGGGCGTGGCACCTCCCATACGAAGCTAACACATATTATTGAATATTGTCAGTTCTATGACACCTAGAGTGCTGAAATTTTGTGTAAGTGCATATAGCATCAATTTGCGTAGTTGTGCCAAAAATGGGTGGTATTGGAAAAGTGGGCGTGGCACCTCCCACACAAAGTTAAAACCTATTATTGAATATTGTCAGTTCTATGACACCTAGAGTGCTGAAATTTTATGTAAGTGCATCTAGCATCAATGTGCGTAGTTGTGCCAAAAATGGGCGGGATTGGACAAATGGGCGTGGCACCTCCCATACGAAGTTAAAACCTATTATTGAATATTGTCAGTTCCATGACACCTAGAGTGCTGAAATTTCGTGTAAGTGCATATAGCATCAATTTGCGTAGTTGTGCCAAAAATGGGCGGGATTGGACAAATGGGCGTGGCACCTCCCATACGAAGTTAAAACCTATTATTGAATAATGTCAGTTCTATGACACCTAGAGTGCTGAAATTTCATGTAAGTGCATATAGCATCAATTTGCGTAGTTGTGCCAAAAATGGGCGGTATTCGAAAAGTGGGTGTGGCACCTCCCATACGAAATTATAACCCATTTTCTAATATATTCAATTCTATGACAGATACAATACTGAAATTTTGTGTAAGTGCATCTAGCATCAATGTGCATAGTTGTGCCAAAAATGGGCGCTATTGGAAAAGTGGGCGTGGCACCTCCCATACGAAGCTAACACATATTATTGAATATTGTCAGTTCTATGACACCTAGAGTGCTGAAATTTTATGTAAGTGCATCTAGCATCAATGTGCGTAGTTGTGCCAAAAATGGGCGGGATTGGACAAATGGGCGTGGCACCTCCCATACGAAGTTAAAACCTATTATTGAATATTGTCAGTTCTATGACACCTAGAGTGCTGAAATTTCGTGTAAGTGCATATAGCATCAATTTGCGTAGTTGTGCCAAAAATGGGCGGTATTCGAAAAGTGGGTGTGGCACCTCCCATACGAAATTATAGCCCATTTTCTAATATATTCAATTCTATGACAGATACAATACTGAAATTTTGTGTAAGTGCATCTATCATCAATGTGAGTAGTTGTGCCAAAAATGGGCGGTATTGGAAAAGTGGGTGTGGCACCTCCCATACGAAATTATAACCCATTTTCTAATATATCCAGTTCTATGACAGATACAATACTGAAATTTTGTGTGAGTGCGTCTAGCATCAATAAGGGTAGTTGTGTCAAAAATTTGCGGTATTGGAAAAGTGGGCGTAGTACCTCCCATACGAAGTTAAAACCTATTATTGAATATTGTCAGTTATATGACAGGTATAGTGCTGAAATTTTGTGTAAGTGCATCTAACATCAATGTGTGTAGTTGTGCCAAAAATGAGCGGTATTGGAAAAGTGGGCGTGGTACCTCCCACACAAAGTTAAAACCTATTATTGAATACTGTCAGTTCAATGTCACCTATAGTGCTGAAATTTTGTGTAAGTGCATCTGTCATAAATGTTCGTTTGTGCCAAAAATGGGCGGTAGTGGGATAGTGGGCGTGGTACTTCACATACGAAGTTAAAACCTATTATTGAATATTATCTGTTCTGTAAAACCTAGAGTGCTGAAAAATTGTCTGAATGGATCCAGTGTAAATAGTTGTGCAAATATGGGCGGAAAGTGGGCGTGGCCCTTCCCATATAAAATTAAACCCGGTTTTAGAGTATATTCGACACCAAGATGGGCGGAAAGTATCCGTGATCCTTCCCATACAAAGTTAAAACCTGTTTTAGAGTATATTCGACACCGAGATTCCTATATTGTTATACAAATGGGCGGGATTTGAAAGATGGGGAATTTTTGATTTGAATTCTGCAAAATTACTAATTTTCTTTGGATTTTCTTAGCATAATAATAAAGAAAGATTACAAAAGTGTTGTTTGATTAGTGAACAATTTGATTGACTTACTATGTGTTTTGAATGTAGTACATTCGAATTCCAGCTATTCGATTAAGTAAGTTCTTCTTACGTAGGAAGTTTTTTTTGGTAATGGAAAGGAGGAGAATCACACCCAACCTAAAATCAATTTGATTTTTGACATTTCTTCCTTTATTCGCCGTACTTCAATATTTTCCATGGAACATATCCATATCTTTTGTATCTCAGGGAAATACATTGATTATAAGTGGTACATATAATACCGATCACAAGAAAAAACAATATGATTTTTATTTCCGTGTGTTTTTCTGCCTGGCGAAGCGGGCGGGGGTTTAGCTAGTCATACATATATATAAAGTTACTGACTAATTGACTGACTTACCATTGATCAGACCTTTTACGACAAACATTTTTAGTTTTGGATGGAAATTTTTTTGGATGGCCCATCCGAAATTGCCCCCTTGGAAGATAGAATACATTTAGTGCAAAAAGTCGGATTTTTTAGTTCCAAAACGCAATTTAGTCATTTTCTTCTCATTAAATTCTGAAAAGTAGTTACGCAGATAAAAAGTTGTGGCATCATATTAAAGCTAAGAAACCACAATTTCTAATAAAAATTTGAGTGCAAAATCTCTTAAAATGTGTGAGAAACAGTCGACAAAGTAAAAAATTAAATAACGTTTTTTTTTTAATTTTCAAAATCTAGGAAAAACTGAAAATCTGTAATACAAAAAAATAAAATTCTTCGCATTATGAACAAATACGTTAAAATATATTAAAAAACAAAAAAAAAAATAATTTTTGTTTAAATCGAAAAATACGAAAAGTAGTCAACTTTGGACCGATTTCTAAAATATATCCGATTTCCCGACTTTTAATGTTAATATCTCAAAATAATCATTGGGTCCTTGTCTAATTTTGGTTTTTTACAGTACTCAAAAATGTTTACTCGAACAAAAGTTATTGAATTTTGGCCGATGGGTTTTGATTCTGACCACTGTGCGTCCTTTTTATTGTTATCATTCTAAATTTGTGCTAATATCTCAGAAACTACTAAAAACGCCATTTCGAAATTTTTATTTATTTGCTGAGAAAAAAATTTAAAATTATTTTTTTTTTTTTTTTCAAAAAAATAATTTTCAATATTTTTTGTTTTCAAAAAAATAATTTTCAATATTATTTTTTTTTTTCAAAAAATAACTTTTATAATTTTTATTTGTTTGATAAAAACTAACTATTCTTCTGACAAAAAAATGTTCTACTTCAAACAACTTAATATTTTGCAATACCAAACGTTTTTACCAATTTTCGTCATAAGCGGAAGACCTTCTAAATTTGATCGTCTATTTAATATGGAATTCCTCATTTGTGCCGATATCTCAGAAACTAATTGTGATTCCACTTTGAAATTTATATAGTGTGTGCAGCATACATGTATCTATATGCCCAGAAAAATTAAAAACAAATAAAATAGGATTTCAAAAAAACAATATATATCGAAATGAAATGAAAATAATAACAAAAAGTAAAAACACAGTAGTACTTTTACACTTTTGACGATATCTCAAAATCAAAAAAGGGGAATTTTCAAAAAATTATAATTTCAATATTTGGAAAAAAATAAAAAATATTTTTGTTATCATTCTAGATTTGTGCTAATATCTCAGAAACTACTAAAAACGCCATTTCGAAATTTTTATTAATTTGCTGAGAAAAAATTCAAAATTGATTTTTTTCAAAAAAAAATATTTTCAATATTTTTTTTTTTTCAAAAAATATCTTTTATAATTTTTATTTGTTTGATAAAAGCTAACAATTCTTCTGAAAAAATCTCCCCCTTCAAACAACTTAATATTTTGCAATACCAAACGTTTTTACAAATTTTCATCATAAGCGGAAGACCTTCTAAAATTTATTGTTTATTTAATATGGAATTCATCATTTGTGCCGATATCTCAGAAACTAATTGTGATCCCACTTTGAAATTTACATTACATTACATAGCTATATGTAGCTATATGCCCAGGAAAATTAAAAGCAAATAAAATAGGATTAAAAAAAAACAATATATATCGACATGAAAAGAAAATAATAACAAAAAGTAAAAAAAGTAGTACTTTTACACTTTTGACGATATCTCAAAATCAAAAAAGGGGAATTTTCAAAAAATAATAATTTCAATATTTGGAAAAAAATAAAAAATATTTTTTTAATTTTTGCTTGATTTTTTTTGCACTAAAACCCAACAATTCCCTGCAAAAAAAAGTCTCAATATATTTTACAGAAGTTATGGCTGGTTAAGTAAAGCCCATTTCGTAAAATATGCAAAAATTCAGGGTTACCACAGTTTTCAATATTTTTCATAATATCTTGACGAAATTTCACCAACATTGGGAGAGCTTGGAAAATTTCTCGTTGGTTTTACATGGAATTCCTCGGAATATCGTTTTTCCGGCACAATAAAAAGCTAGAATTTGAAATATATTTTATACATTTTCTAATAGCTGGTAACCTAATGAAGAAAAAAACGAAGTTCATAAAAAACTATTTAAATTTTAGTTATTTCTTATTTAACATCTTTGCCAAAATTTGTGTTGCATACTGTTTTCAGAGCTAGGGAAAATGTTGCCATTTGGATAATTTTTTATTGTCATCCTAACGAAGAAAACAGGGTATATTTAAAAAAAATCTATGGATAAATGTTGAAGTTATGCCAATGTCATTGTATCGACGACACAATATTAGTGCAACAAAAGAACAATTTCATTGAAGCAACTCATTAATCTCATTGATTTTTCATTAAATTAAACGTTGCTTGACTTTCACTTGATACAATTTGTTACAGTGTATGTTGAGTCATAATTATGCGATGCCAGGCATTTAATTTAAATGTGAAATGAAATTAATACAATAAAAGTTCCATAAGTCCGCTACCAAGCGGATATCCTTGTTGCGAGTCTCCAATTCCCAGTCAACCAATCAATAAATTTTTGCACAACGCCATCCCAGGATTCTAAAGTTTCTGGTGTTGACGAAATTCCCTCAAGCCACTCTATCAAGCTCATCGTCAGCTACACAGGCAGATGATGAGTGGTTGTCATTATCGTCATCGTCAATGGCATCCTCATCAACGGCATCGGTGGCATGTGTGAAATACGATATTTAGTCTGACCGTTAGTTTTCCATGGCTGCCTCGCTCACTAGCGCCAGTAGCAGCATGTCGCATGTTGTGGACGAGCTGAGCCATTCATTCGGTGACCAAATAATTAATTAATCGATTAACTGTGAAGCGGAAAATCATTAAATTTCCATTAACCTCAAAAGATTATTTCGAGAGATTTCAATTCAATTCTCAAGATTTTCTTCAGCACTTTCATTTTCTTTTGGGGTTTTCTTTTTTGTCTGTCTGTCTTTCTTCTCTTTTCTTCGCACATCAATCATTTAACCCAATTGTTGCAACTGCAAAAATAAACATTTTCGCAAAGTGTGTGCGATGTGGTGTGTGTGGTGTTTGTGGTATCGAAACTCAATTCAATTCAATTGAATTGCTGTAAATGTTAATGAAAATGTCAACTAGGGCTAGGATTTAAAAATAAATTGTAAATCGTATAACCCACATACCAACCAACCGACCGTTCAGCAGTTGTTGGGGTCCTTTGCTGCCCGGCAACACAACAACAACACTGTTCGGTCGACACATTTTCGCCTTGCTCTCATTATTTGTTGTGTTGTTGCTAAAAATACAACCTTCAACTTTAGCCTTATCCAGTTCGGCTACACCCGGTCGTCGTCGTCGTCGTGTTATAGGTAATAAAAACAAATAAAAATATGTATATTTTTAAATGCGAGGGGTTTGGCAAAAAATTTTGGTTTGCAAAAAATTAAAAAAGGATGGAAATAGAAAAAATATTGCCAGAAAGAAGTTTACGAATGGAATGGTGTGGAAACTTTTGATTAAATTTACAATATTCTTCGCCGATGAATGTTGAAATAAATTGATAACAGTCCATAGGAAAATATATTATAAGTATAGGCTGGGCAATTTTGCTTATTGACATAGCCAAACAGCTGAAAATGAGCTTAATATGAAAACACGAAAATTGTCCAAGTAAATTTCTTACAGTTTGGGTTAAAGACTCACTACTTTGGAAGTAAGTGTTTAATATTTCCATTTCCGAAAATAAAAATTAATGTTTTTCTACCTTTCAACGTTAAAGTAATCTGCAGTTAAAATTTACAATGTAACATGTCCCATCCTATATAATATGATTCATAAAATCAACGGAATAACATTTTCAATAAATAATTATTTTAGTTTTAATTTTATTTATTTATTTCTAATTTTTTACTAAAATTCCGAATTTCGTCGAAGGTATCTTTAAAATTTGTAGTCTCGTTTTGAAAATACAGTCCCGATCACAACTGTTTATATTCTAAATTAAAGGTGTTTACCTTTGGCTATAAATGTTGCGAATTTCACTTTCGCATACAAAGTCTCCTGAAAATTGAAAAAAAAGTCTTTTTCCCGAAAAAAGCATTTAAAAAAAAAACATCAAAATTAGAAAAAATTGGAAACATTATTTTTTTGTGTACTGAGCAATATATAAAAAAATTATGGATAATATATTTTTTTAATTTTTTACTAAAATTCCGAATTTCGTCGAAGTACCTTTAATATTTGTACTCTCACTTTATAAATATAGGTCCACTCACACCTGTTCATATGTCAAATTAAAGGTATTTACGATGGCTACAAATGTTGCGAATTTTATTTTCACATAGAAATAGTGCGTTAGGAACAATCTCCTAAAAATTGAGAAAAAATTATATTTTTTCGAAGAACATATTTTTTGCTGGCACGAAAAAAATCATAAAAAATAGATAACAAAATTTTAAAAATCATTTTAATTTATTTTCTAATTACTAACATTCTAACGAAGAAAACAATGCCCATATGTCGAAGATATATGAAAAAATGGAGAAGTTATGGCTCTACTTGTAGACACAAGAGATTTTTTCAAAAATCATGAATTTTAAATTTTTTGATTAAATAACGCGAAAAACTGCTTTACATAATAGATGATAGAATATATTGTTTTATTTTACGATAGCAGGTATCTTAGCGAAGAAAAAATGCGTAGTTGAAGAAAATTTATGGATAAATGGCCCTTTCTGTAGACTCAAAAGAATCTTTAAAAAATCAAGATTTTTTTTAATTTTTTATTAATGAAACGTGAAACACCGTTTTAAAATTAATGTCTATTCTTAATTGTATTAGTTAATAGCTGGTATCTTAACGAACCAAACAAGACCCTCTTGAAGGAAATCTATACTTAAATGTGGAAGTTTCGTAACTTATTGTAGAAGTAAGGAAATTTCAACAAATCATTTATTTAGTGATGTGTAAAGACGACATGTACTTTAAAACGTAACAGGTTACAAGTAAAAAAAAAGTTCGCCGTACACCTTCGAATATGAAGTATTATTGAAAGGTAGTTTCAAAAAAAAATTTTATTTTTTTATGCCGAACGTAGGGGTCGCTATTTTACATTTTTCTATATAACTTCTGCATTTATAAACGGATTTTAAAGTGTGATACATCGATGTTTTTGTCTCGACGAGGCCGATTTTTTGTCTTTGATTGAGCTCAAGCATGATTCATGATTTTATGCGAGCTTTAATTTTCTGATATTAGAGTGGTACATTAGGGTAGTAGCAACTGAGATATGATGGGTAAGTACCAGAAGGGGGTGCTTGAGCTCAATGAATCGACGGCCTCGTCGAGACAAAAACATCGATGTATCACACTTTAAAATCCGTTTATAAATGCAGAAGTTATATAGAAAAATGTAAACGCGCGACCCCTACGTTCGGCATAAAAAAATAAAAAAATTTTTTGAAACTACCTTTCAATAATACTTCATATTCGAAGGTGTACGGCGAACTTTTTTTGAGGTACTTGTACTTGCCATTGTCATAACTTCTACATTTATTTAGAGATTTGTTTCAAAGTGGTCTTGTTTTTTTGTTTAGATAATAGCTATTAAAAATAAAACAATATATTTTATCATCTTTTACGTAAAAAAGTCGTTCGCGCTATTTAACCATAAATTTTGAAAATAGTGATTTTTTTAAAAAATTCTATTACGTCTACAAAGAGGGCCACATCTTCTATTTTTATCCATAGATCTTTAATATATCGGCATTGTTTTCTCCGCGTGAATGTTAGCAATTATAAAATAAAACAATTTTTCTGTTATCTACTTTGTAAAGGAATTTTTCTCCCTAAAAAAAATTAAAAAATAATTATCTTTTAATTTTTAGCTTCTTCACAAAGTGTCATAACTTCTATATTTATCAATAGATCTTTTAGACACTATAGATACTATTTTCTTCGTTAGAATATTGGCTATTAGAAATCAAAACAAAATATTTTTTTTTGATTTTTTTCTATTTTTCGTGAATTTTTTTTTTCGAAAAAATCTCAAGTTTTTTTCAATATTTTGGAGGAAATTAAAATTCTATTAGCCATTTTAAGAACATTTAATTTAATATATAAGTGAGTATTGTCGGACTTATATTTACAAAATGAGAACACCTACGGCGAAAATTTGGAATTTTAATATACTATTTGTGCCAGTAGTGGTCTAAGTCAAAAATCCAAAAAATTGAGATATCCCAATTTTTCTCGTTAGTTTGATATCTAATTTAAGAAATTTTATTCTTGACATTTATAAAAAAATTTCATTTGTCATTTTATGCACACCAAAATTGTCTTTAGCGTTAGTTTGAAAGTGGCCTAAGTCATACTATATCCACTAATATTGATGTGCGACGATGCAAACAAATATTTTTTATTTATAATGTCCATTTTAGGTGATTCAGATAATTTATTATTTAATGATTTAATTTTATTTATTTAAATAATTTAATTATAATTTATTATTTAATTATTTAAAAGAAATTATTTGAAAAGTAAAAAATAATTTTAATTCAAAGTTTCTAGACGAACAACCAGTAAATATTTATGTATATTTTTTTTTTTTTTGAAATAAAATATTTTTGTTTTCTTTCATTATTGTTGCGAAAAGAAAATAAAAATTTTGTATGTTAAATTTTTTTCAATTTTGTGAGAATGAAAGTGGTCTAAGTCAGTGCATCCTCTGAAAATAGTGGTTCCCTTGGAGGTACCAACGTTGTCGATTTTTTTTTTATAAAAGTTCGATATAGTAGTAAGATATTCTAAGAAAAAAATTTTGTGCTTCGGTGGAAAAATACACATTTATATTTTGAAATTTTCTTTAATATGCCGTTTTTTCTTCCCCAAAATTCTGTTATTTTTTAAAAAAATTGTGATTTTTTTCTTGTGTCTACAAAGAGTGTCATAACTTCTGCATTATTCCATAGGACTCTGACATACTGACTCTGTTTCCTTCGTTACAATGTTAGCTATTAAATTATTAAAATAAAACAAACTATTTTTTTTCCATTTTTTTAATTTTTTTATGATTTTTTTTCGTACCATCAAAAAAATATTTTTTTTTCAAAAAAAAAAAAATCATTTTTCTCTTTTTTTGGACACTGTTCCCAAACCACTGTTGCTATGTGAAAGTGAAATTCACAACATATGCAGCCATCTTAAATACATATAACTTATATATATATATAAGTGAGTGTTATCGGACTTTATTTTCCTTCTAATGAGAGTGCAAATATTAAAGGTATCTTCAGGGAAAATTGCATTTTTAGCATTTTTCTAAATATTCATACAATTTTTTGTATTGATTTTATGAATCTATCCGCCTCACTACACACTAAAATCCCAGCTATTGTAAATTATGTAAATGGATCTTTCGGTTTGTTTAGGGAAAATTTTAAAAAAATTACGATTTTTGAATTTTTTGCGTCTACCAAAAGACCATAAGATCTTTTACAAATAGACTTTGCTTTAGTTCGCTACAATAATTGCTATTCAAAAATAAAACAAAATATTTTTCCTGACTTTTTTTCTATATTTTTTATGATTTTTTTCGTGCAAGCAAAAAATTTTATTTTTTGAAAAAAAAAAAAATATTTCTCAATTTTTTGGGAGATTGTGCCTAAACCACTGTTTCTATCTGAAAGTGAAATTCACAACATTTGTAGCCATCATAATTACCTTCTATTTAATTTATAAGTGGTGGTTGTTGGACCTATATGTCCAAATATTAAAGGTACCTTCGGCGAAAATTGGAATTTTAATATAGTATTTATTTTTTGAAATTCCCTTACTTCTAAAGGGTGATTTTTTAAGAGCTTGATAACTTTTTTTTAAAAAAAAACGCATAAAATTTGCAAAATCTCATCGGTTCTTTATTTGAAACGTTAGATTTGTCCATGACATTTACTTTTTGAAGATAATTTCATTTAAATGTTGACCGCGGCTGCGTCTTAGGTGGTCCATCCGCTTAGTCCAATTTTGGCATTTCCACGTTTTTGAGTAACAGAGACCCAATTGGTGCGAACGGCGACGAATCGAAAATTGGTGGTCATCATTAACACTGGCCGATACAGCTGCGATTTTTTCTTCAGTTCGCACTCTACGTAAGCGTGTTGGTGGTTTAATGTCCAACAATGTAAATTTGGTGCGAAATTTAGTCACAATAGCCCGAATAGCCGCTTCAGTGGGTCGATTAAACTGACCATACAATGGAAGCGCGCAATGAACTTTCTTAACAGAGCACGCATTTTGATAATAAAATTCAATAATTTGCAAGCGTTGTTCGTTTGTAAGACGATTCATGATGAAATGTCAAAGCATACTGAGCATCTTTCTCTTTGACACCATGTCTGAAATCCCACGTGATCTGTCAAATACTAATGCATGAAAATCCTAACCTCAAAAAAATCACTCTTTATAAGAAGGGCCAAAACTACTATATTTAGTCAGAGATTTTCTTCAAAAAGACCTTGTTTTCTTCACTAAAATCACAGCTTTTACAATTTGTAAAGGGATTTTCGGCCTATTTAAGCAACATTTAAAAAAATATATTGTTTGTCTCTATAAAGAGTGTCATAACTTCTATATTTATACATAGATCTTTTACATATATACATTGTTTCCTTCATTATAATGTCATTTATTAAAAAACAAACTATTTTTTCCGATTTATTCTTCTATTTTTTATGATTTTTTCTTGTGCCAGCAAAAAATTTTATTTTTTTAATATTTTTTTCTCAATTTTTTGGACATTACTGTTGCTATGCGAAAGTTGTATTCTCAACATTTGTAGCCATCATAATTACCTATAATTTCATATATAAGCGAATGTGATCGTACTAATATTTTTAAAGTGAGAGTGCAAATATTAAAGGTACTTGTGGCGAAAATTGGAATTTTAGTAAAAATTAAAAAAAAAATATTTTTTGGGCTGATTTCATAATAATTTTTGTATTAGAGTTGTCTAAGATCATTTATACATTAATCTAGTGATCGTATGTAGAAAAGCTGTGTACTCAATTTTCCACTTGGTGATCTTTTCTCCTTTTTTTCAGAACTTTCAATTTCCAATGATTATAGAAGTTTTAATAATTTATTTTCGTAATTTTGCGAGTCATAAAATTGTGATATGGCTAGCAAATGAAAGAGAAGAATATCCGTTAAAAATACTTTAAAATTCATACATCTATCTGTAGTAGTTTAGCAGTAATGGCTATTTCGAGTTTGCCATCCTCCTTAATATAATAAAGTTAATTTATTTTTATTTTAAGGGGAATTTTGAAATTGCTGCTAAAGCTAAACTTATACTGATATAAGAATGAAATTTGAAGTATTTTTAGCAGATATCCTCTTCTTTCATTTGATACCAAGACCATATACCCATGATCTTATGTAGAATGGTTGTGTAATCAGTTTCACATTTGGTGATTTTTTATTCTTTTTACGGCACTTTTAATTTCCAACGATTATGGAAATTTTAATAATTTATTTTCACACTTCTAAAAGTCATAAAAATATGATATGGGTATCAGAAGAAAGAGAAGAATTTCTACTAAAAATACTTCAAATTTCAAACATTTATCTGTACTAGCTTAGGATTAAAGACTATTTCAATGCGCCCCCTTAAAAAGTTAAAGTTTATTTATTTTATTTTTAAGGCGAAAATTTTAATTAGTTGTTAATGCTAAACATATGCAGATATATGTATGAAATTTGAAGTATTTTTAGCAAATATCCTCTTCTTTCATTTGATACCAAGAGCATATACACCTGAAACTAGAAATCGTATGTAAAAATGCTGTATACTCAGGTTTCCAGTTGTTATTTTTTTTCTCCATTTTACAGAATTTGTCTATAGAAGTTTTAATAATTTATTTTCGTACTTCTGTAAGTTGTAAAAATATGATACGGGTATCAAATGAAAGAGAGGAATATCTGTTAAAAATACTTTAAATTGCATGCATCTATCTGTAGTAGTTTAGCATTAACGCCTATTTCAAGTAGTCCCCCTTAAAAAGTTAAAGTTTATTTATTTTTTCATTTTTAAGGATGAAATTTGGAATGGTTGTTAGTGCTAAACTTATATAGATATAAGAATGAAATTTGAAGTATTTTTAGCAGATATTCTTGTTTTTCTTTTGATATCGGGGTCACCTTTGTATGTCGCGGAAAAGTACGTAAATAAATTATTAAAACACGAAATTTCAAAATAAAAAATTAAAAGTCCTGTAAAAAAGAGAAAAGATCGCCAATTGAAAAACGGAGTTCACAGTTCTCCTATATACGATGTCTAGCTTCACGTGTATATAGTCCTGTTCAGCAGCAAAAAGTACGATTACACGGTGTTCTATAAATCGGTATGCCTCAATATACACAAAAAATAATTTTCGAGGTCTTGGACTAAAATTTTTTATTTATTTTTGTTACAAAGTATAGGTGATTAATTTTTCATTCGAAAATCTATTCTAAATAAATGAGAAAATTTTGAAAATAATCTATAGTGAATAGTTTTGCTAATCCAAAATTTATAGTTCATAATTTTCACAAAAATAATAAAATCGAAATCTAAATGGAAAACATCTACCCAAAACCACACTCCCCATTTCCATCACCTTTCATGCTAATTTTGCTACACCATCAATCCTAAATTTGTTTTCGTTGTCAATCAGGTGTGAGATTTTAAAAAGGTAGTCACCCTTGGGAATTGTAGCAGCCAATACGGGCAGATCTAATACCAGTTGGGAGACAATAACGTCATGCTGCAATAAATTGAATTTTAAAATCAATTCAAACTCCAATGATTCCATTACTCACCGTAATGGGACAGGTGTGATTGACATTGGTGAAATCACTAATAACGCTGAAGAGACTATTTAAAGCTCGAAATTTTTTGCGATTTTTCAAAAAGGCACAAGTATCCCATGTTGAATTCAGCAAGATCATCGACTTTTGCGTCGTCGGCTGATAATAAACTTCAAGATGTGTCTGCACGGCCGTGATGGGCAACTTCAGGAGGCGTATGTAAATTGTCAAGGCCCGAATATTATTTGGATTCGGTTTCACTTCACACACATCGAATTGGGCAAACTTTGAATCCATGGTGGTGCAGACAACACTTTTGATTATCGCTACACAGCTTAGCTAAAAAATATATTCTTTTATATATATATATATATATATATATATATATATATATATATATATATATATATATATATATCTACCTCTTGACAGAAGAGTAAGATTATGAAAAATTTCCAAATATTGTTGGACATATTTTTTTGGTTGTTCCGTGTTCCGATAAGTTTATATTCACCGCGTACTAGTTGGTATAAGCACGGAGGCCAACTAAACGTAGTACAAATAACCAATTTCAATTCAATTTTCTGCAACCGTTCCACATGAGCAAAAAAATTGAGATTGGTATCGAAATTTAAAATAACAAAACAGTGATGCAATAACTAGTATATTTGTCTAATGTATTATGGAGCTGCAATTACCAAAATAGTCAAAATTTAAAATTCTATGGATATGTTTTAAAATTTTCTTAGCGAAAATTTCGATTTGTTATCATGCCAACAAGCAGAGTAATTCGAAAATGTTTCGAATAGCTTAGCCTAGAAGAAAACTAATATTGCGACCCAAATTGAACGAGGTGTTGCGGCCAGGGCGATAGCCCACGGCAATATGAAATCAATACTTCTGGATTAGATTATCATCCGGAATAAATCTAAATGATATCGCCAAACTATCATGTAGAAGATAAAAAGTGGATACTGCTAAGTAACCACCTAGAAGACAAAAACGTAAATTTCCATACTTTAATTCTCTCAAAATTAATATAAAAAAAACTGCAGAAGGGCAATGTATATCTTACACATTCTAAACACGGAAACGATATTAAAATTTTTGATTTGAACTGGGATATTGTTCATTTTGCATCTATATTCTATAATGTATGATTGTATGAAAAGATAGGAGAAAAATATATTTTAAATTATTTTTTAACAGCTAACATTCTAACGAAAAAAAAAAACAATTCTATACCTAAACAAGTAAGGAAAGGCTAAAGTCGGACGGGGCCGACTATATAATACCCTACACCACTCCCTGTGTATGTACCTCGATTTTATTACTAAACCCAGGTATTTCATGGGAGCAATTTTATATAGTTCATATAAATTATGCAGTTACTATAAATTCATCTTTAGTCATATTTAACGAATATGGTTAATAATATGGTAATTGATCCAATTATCCGAAAGACAAATACAAATTATACAGTAGTAATAGGATGAATCGGACCGACATTTCAAAAGGGGGCCTATAACAACATTTTGGGCCTGGTCCAAAAACATGGGCCTGTATATTTCTCATGATCTGCAAAATTTGATGAAGATACTATGTAAGATGTAGTTTCTAGAGCTGTAATAGATCAGAATGGGCCCCATTTGGCTTATACCAAAGTATGGACATATGTGCATCTCCCAAACAAGTAAGAATAGGCTAACGACGGACGGACTTTCTATCTCATTACAATTCAATTCGGTAAAAAGTGAAATCGGCAAGGATTTTTGCATTCTGTAAATGTATGTGTTTAACAAAAAATGTTAAATCGGAAAGGACATTTGTATGAGGGTATATTGATACCTGGAACGATGTGACCCCCTTTCACCATGTATGTTTATTGGTGAAATATAATATGTAAAGTTTGACCAATCGGATAAACATTCGATACAAATGTTGCTCCCGAGGGCTATATCTAAATCTGAACCGATCTTATCCACTTTCACCATAGACGATTCTAGTTCGATTATAAAATGTTGTGCCAATTTTTAAGAAAATTAGGTACAATATGTGATTTCTAAAGCGGAAAAGTGAAATAGGGAGTGACATTTGTACCGATCATCTGAACCGATATTACCCAAATTCTGCATAGGTGTTTCTGGTTGGATTATAAGATGTTGTACCAAATTAAAAAAAACCGGGTACAAGATGTGGGTTTTAGAGCGGAAAAAGTCAAATCGGGGCGACATTTGTATAGGGACTATATCTAAATCTGAACCGATCTTACCCACTTTCATCATAGGTGTTTCTAGTTTGATTATAAGGTGTTAAGCCAAATTTGAAGAAAATCGGGTACTATATGTGCTTTATATAGGGTGATTTTTTAAGAGCTTGATAACTTTTTTTTTAAAAAAAACGCATAAAATTTGCCAAATCTCATAGGTTCTTTATTTGAAACGTTAGATTGGTCCATGACATTTACTTTTTGAAGATAATTTCATTTAAATGTTGACCGCGGCTGCGTCTTAGGTGGTCCATCCGCTTAGTCCAATTTTGGCATTTCCACGTTTTTGAGTAACAGAGACCCAATTGGTGCGAACGGCGACGAATCGAAAATTGGTGGTCATCATTAACACTGGCCGATACAGCTGCGATATTTTCTTCAGTTCGCACTCTACGTAAGCGTGTTGGTGGTTTAATGTCCAACAATGTAAATTTGGTGCGAAATTTAGTCACAATAGCCCGAATAGCCGCTTCAGTGGGTCGATTAAACTGACCATAAAATGGAAGCGCGCAATGAACTTTCTTAACAGAGCACGCATTTTGATAATAAAATTCAATAATTTGCAAGCGTTGTTCGTTTGTAAGACGATTCATGATGAAATGTCAAAGCATACTGAGCATCTTTCTCTTTGACACCATGTCTGAAATCCCACGTGATCTGTCAAATACTAATGCATGAAAATCCTAACCTCAAAAAAATCACTCTTTATTATTTGATAATAGCTGACATCTTAACGAAGAAAACAAGTGATACTTGAAGAAAATCTATGGGTAAATGTAGAAGTTATGAACCTTATTGTAGAATTAAGGGAATTTAAAAAAAATATATATTCATGTGTAAAGACAACATATACTTGCCATGTCATAACTTCTACATTTATCCATAGATTTTATTCAAAAAGGCCTTATTTTCTTCATTTAAATGTCATCTATTACAAAATAAAACATAATATTCTGTTATCTAATTTGTAAACAAAAAATCATGATTTTTTTAATTTGTTTGCTTCTTCTATATTTATCTATAGATATTTTACTGATTTTTTCTATTTTTTACTATTTTTTCGTGCCATAATTTTTTTTATTTGAATAGTTGTTAATGCTCATTTTATAATAGCTGACATTTTTACGAAGAAAACAAAACATACTTGCAGAAATTCTATGAGTAAATGTAGAATTGAGGGAATTTAAAAGAAATCATTGATTTAGTCAGGTGTAAAGGCGACATATACTTGTCATGTCATAACTCCTACATTTATCCATAGATTTTATTCAAGTAGGCCTTATTTTCTTCGTTTCGATTTTAGTATTAACAACTATTTCAAGTTTTCTCCCCTTAAAAGTTAGAGTTTTTTTATATTTTTTTTTATAACAGCTGACATCTTAATGATGAAAACAAGATATACCTGAAGGAAATCTCTGGCTAAATGTAGAAATTATGGGGATTTCAAAAAATCTTTGATTTAGTCATGTGTAAAGACGACATGTCATAACTTCTACATTTATCCATAGATTTTATTTAAATGAACCTTATTTTCTTCGTTTAGATGTCTTTTATTACAAAATAAAACATAATATTCTGTTATCTAATTTGAAAATGGACTGTTCAAACAAAAAAATTATGATTTTTTATGTTTTTTTTTTGCGTCTACAAAGACTGTCATAACTTCTATATTAATCTATAGATCTTTTATATTTAGACAATATTTTTTTGTTCGCTATTAAAACATCTGAATATTGTTTTCTATTTTTTATGATTGTTTTCGTGACAGTTTTTTAAATCAATGTTTACTGTTACAAAATTTATGTGAAAATTAAATTCGCATTATTTTTTGCCATAATAATTGCCTTTAATCTAATATATAATCTGCTGTGATCGGATATATATTTCCAAAATGAGAGTACAAATATTAAAGGTACCTTCGACGAAAATGGAAATTTTAAATATATTTATATTTTTTATATATATATTGAAATTTCTATATTTATTCATATTTTATCACATTTTCTTCAAATGGGTCTTCTTTAAAATATCATCTATTTCGAAGTAGAATAAAATATTCTCTGATCTAATTTGTAAAGAGATTTTTAGGTCTGTTTAAACAAAAAAATTAAAAAATACGACTTTTTTGCGTCTACAAAAAATAGAAGATGTCAGCTATTACAAAATAATATAACTAAGATTATAAATTAATCGTAAATGGTTTCACACTATTAAAAAATACAAAATCATGATTTTTTAATAATTTTTTTTGCGTCTTCAAAAAGGGCCATTACTTCTACATTTACCCATAGATTTTCTTCAAATATGCCTTGTTTCTTTTTTAAAAATGTCATCTATTTCAAAATAACTAAAATTCTGCTATCTAATTTATAAAGGGATTTTTAGGTCTGCTTAAACAAAAAATTGAAAAAATACGAGTTTTTTGCGTCTACAAAAATAGATCTTTTACTTAAAAACCTTGAAAAATAAAAACTAATTTATTTCATTATACCCTCCACCTCCAGGATGGGGGTATACTAACTTTGTCATTCCGTTTGTAACACCTTGAAATATCGACCTGAGACCCTATAAAGTATATATATTCTTGATTGTCATAAAATTCTAAGACGATCTAGCCATGTCCGTCCGTCCGTCCGTCTGTCCGTCTGTTGAAAGCACGCTAGCTTCTAAACGAAAGGAGCTAGAACGTTCAAATTTTCCACAAATGCGTCTTATAGTCGTAGATCGGTTGGGATTGAAACGGGGCGAAATCGGCCCAAAGGGAAAAAATTTTCCCTCACAAGGACTAAAAATACCCATAATAATAATTTAAGCACATTTTTTCAATATGACTGCTTGTACTTACTTGATATCGGGAATGCGCATTCCCACGATAACAAAAACGTTTATGGTGCACGTTTTTGTTATTGTGGGAAACACGAAATTCGGTGTATACATTCCTCTAATAGAGTAGATACATAATATAAAAGTATTTTTTCCAAATTAGTACTTTTAAGGGGTAAAATGGGAATAGAGGGATAAAAATGGTACCAACCAAACGGCTACACCTACAATAATGAAATTCGGTGTATACATTCCTCTGATTGCGTAGTCACGTAAAAAATTAACGGATTTTTCGATATTCGTACTTTTTGCGGATAAAATGAAAAAAGGGGATAAAAATATTACCAACCAAATGACCGCAGCTAGAATAATGAAATTCGGTGTAAACATTCCTCTGATTGCGTAGACACGTAAAATAAACGGATTTTTCGAAATTCGTACTTTTTGGGGTTAAAATGGAATAAAGGGATAAAAATAGTACTAACCAAATGACCGCGGCTGGAGTCATGAAATTCGGAGTATACACTCCTCTGACGGCGTACACGCGACAAATAAAAAGGTTTTTCCACGTTCGTACTTTCAAGGGATACAATGGAAGCAGAGGGATAAAATTATTACCATCTAGACGGCTATAGATAGAATGATGAAATTTGGTATCTACAATCCTCTACTTGCGTAGACACGTACAATAAACAGATTTTAGAAAGACGTACTCTTAAGAGGGTAAAATAGGAAAAATGGGATAAAAATGGTTCCAACAAAATGGCCGCAGCTAGAATCATGGAATTCGATGTATACATTCATTTGACTGCATAGAACGCAAAATTAAAAGATTTTTTACTTTTACTGCAAAAGTTGGTTGAATCATGAACAGTGTACGTGAGAAATAATGGATTTTCATAATTTACTCTTTTGGAATTAAAATAGGATGGAAATACAACCAACCAAACGGCTGTAGCAGAAAATACATCCACCATCCCCCAATATTTAGGGTTTTTTTAACTTCTTTGAAGATTGCTGCCTTATATTTACTTTTTGAATTGACTTGAAGTATTATTTCGATGTATATAGCATAAACATATTGGTAACTTTGCCTTGTAAGCATGGTTTAAAATAATTAAAATTTTATATTTTTTTATAAAATTATGTTTTCACTATTTTTATATGATTTGTTTTGGCTATATTAAAAAAATTAACATTTTCCTGTAATGTTACTGTACTTCTACGAAAATCGCCAGCCTCTTTGGAATGAATCCATGTTGGAGGGTATACAAATGTCGATCCGACCGAACTTAGCTCCCTTTTTACTTGTTTGTAGTCACACTGCATAATTATCCAGGCTAAGTCCAGCATTTTTAACATAAAATTATTTTTTTTTAATTTATTTTCATACTAACATTTATATTGTTGTTGGCGTTAACTTTTAAAAATTAAAAAAAAATATTTTGAGTAAAATTTTACCTTTTTATTTAGGTTTTTGTTACTACAGCTTAGATATACAGTCCTAAAGAAAAAACAGCCCAATTAAAGTTACTTTGACGAAAATTGGAATTTTAGTATTTTTTTAAATATATCAATTAAATTTTTTTAATAGCGTTTTTGAGTTTAGAAAGCCAAAAATATCAGAAAATGATATACAGGACCTCTCGGTCCTAATAAACGTAACTTCAGAGAAAATTGGAATTTTAGTATTTTTTCTAAATATATCCATTAAAATTTTTAATCTCGTTTTTTTAGTTTAGAAGCCAAAATATACCATAAAATGCTATACAGGACCTTTCGGAAACATTTTTGTTGCATAGTGTAATCATAGATTTTCTTTACATTTTAAAACAATCTTGGGGAATCAATTTCATTTGAGAAACCCACTTAATTGCTAAGTAATGTATGAGAGTACCCAAATTCCCAACATTAATAATGTATGTATATACATTCATTCATTCAACCCCGGGGAAACTTTGCTTTGCAACCCCACGTAGTAAATGACCATTGATTGGGTTGGCGGCTGGGTCGAGTGTATGCCAGCTAGCTGCTCGCTCCTTATCACTTTATTATCACTTCGACTTCAGTGCATTCGCGCTTCTTGTGTCGCCGCCGTTGCCGTTGTTGCGCGACTGCTTGGCATCATCTCGCGCATCTCCTGCTCCAAGTCAACGCAATGTTATTGGAGGCACAGGCACAGCCCCAGAGCTACACAGATGAGCTACGACGTCCATATGGTTGGATGACATTCACACATCCCGCAGAGCGGATTAAACACAAAAAAATAGCAGCCGCAGCAGCAACAAATGTTATTTTTGTGAAGGCGTTTAGTCAGCCGTTTAGTCAATTAATACACACCACAGTAGTGGAGTGTAGTGAGTGAACACACGCACCGACACAGAGCTATGCGCTCGCTAGCTAACACACCAAACATTCAAACATTTGACAACAAGTGGGAGATGGTAGATGGATGGATGGCTGCTTAGGCTGGGTTGTTGGTTTTTTTTGTTCTGCTTCTTCTCCTCCATCGGTTTTGTTGTTTAAAAATAAAAATACTCCCAATTCATAACGACGACTTCGACCGACTGCATGAGTCGTGTCGTCCGTCGTCCCCATACCCCATTCACCATCATCATACAATGTTGTTGGTTGTTGTGGTGTTGTTGTACAAAAGAAAGAAAAACAAAAAACAACTCTTGCATGTGGGGGGATTTATGTTATTGTTCGTCGTCAGTCATCGGTCGGTTGTCAGTGGTTAGTAGTTGTTGGCTCGTTGGGCTTCATACATTTGCAGTCACAATAACTCACCTGTTGTGCCGTCAAACACGTTGCATTGCACGTCGTAATGGGTATGCTGCCTGTTGAACGTTACAACGTTGTAACATCGAACTTCAGATGACATGGAAATAAATAAAAGCAAGGAAAAAGCAGCAAATAAATTGAAATGTCAATAGTAATCAACAGGATATAAGATAAGGACGGCTCTATACTCCTTACTGGAGTAAATGGAACAATAAGATAAGAACACTGGGGCAAGCGTATGGCATCCGAGACCCCGCGATCTGATATGATTTTGAGAAGGAGGACCTTAAAATAAGAAGGCAAATTGGGGGCGGACGATAAAGTTTGAAAAAAATCTAAAAATATTTTTATGTAAATGAGCTCAATATATTAAAAAAAATAAATTAAAAAAATGATTTTTAACTTTTTTATTATTTTAAATTGGAATAACTACGAAATTAAAAAAAAAACGATTTTTTAAAATTTTTATTATTTTAAATCGGTATAAGGAGGACATTAAATAAGAAGACAAATTGGGAGCATTTAGTTATCGTACGATAAAATTTAAAAAAATCGAAAAAATAAAATATTTTTTCGATAACTACCTTAGTTATCGAAACCAAAAAAAAGAACGATCTTTGAACTTTTTTATTATTTTGAGCTGGAAGAAAAATTGCAAACATGCTATCGATATCCCGTTTAGTTATCGAACGTTAAAGTTTAAAAAATATTGTTTTCGGTTTTTTCGATAACAACGAAATTAAAAAAATCGATTTTTTTAACTTTTTTATTATTTTAAACTGGAATAACTACGTAATTAAAAAAAACGATTTTTAACTTTTTTATTATTTTAAAATGGAAGATAATTAGGGATATGTTATCGATATAAGGAGGACATTAAATAAGAAGACATATTGGGAGCACTTAGTTATCGGACGATAAAATTAAAAAAATCGAAAAAAAATAAAATATTTTTCGATAACTACTTTAGTTATCGAAATAAAAAAAACGATTTTTGAACTTATTTTATTATTTTGAGCTGGAAGAAAAAGCATTTAGTTATCGGACGATAAAATTTAAAAAAAATCGAAAAAAAATAAAATATTTTTTCGATAACTACCTTAGTTATCGAAATCAAAAAAAAAATTGATCTTTGAACTTTTATTATTATTTTGATCTGGAAGAAAAATTGGAAACATCCCGTTTAGTTATCGAACGTTAAAGTTTAAAAAATATATTTTTTGATTTTTTCGATAACAACGAAATTAAAAAATGATTTTTAACTTTTTATTATTTTAAACTGGAATAACTACGAAATTAAAAAAAACGATTTTTTAACTTTTTTATTATTTTCAAATGGAAGAAAAATTAGGGATATGTTATCGATATAAGGAGGACATTAAATAAGAAGACAAATTGGGAGGATTTAGTTATCAGACGATAAAATTAAAAAAAATAGAAAAAATAAAATATTTTTTCGATAACTACCTTAGTTATCGAAATAAAAAAATCGACCTTTGAACTTTTTTTATTATTTTGAGCTGGAAGAAAAATTGGAAATATGCTATCGATATCCCGTTTAGTTATCGAAAATTTTGATTTTTTATTTTTTCAAACTGGAATAAATACGAAATTAAAAAAAACGATTTATTAACTTTTTTATTATTTTGAAGCATTTAGTTATCGGACGAAAAATTTAAAAAATCGAAAAATAAAATATTTGTCGATAACTACTTTAGTTATCGAAATAAAAAAAATCGATCTTTGAACTTTTTTTTGAAAATTGGAAACATGCTATCGATATCCCGTTTAGTTATCGAACGTTAAAGTTTAAAAAAATATTTTTTTTCGATAACTACGAAATTAAAAAATCGATTTTTTAACTTTTTTATTTTTCTGAAAAAAAAAATTAGGGACATGTTATCGGTATAAGGAGGACATTAAATTAGAAATCAATTTGTCTTCTTATGCCCCTTAGTTATCGGACGATAAAATTAAAAAAAATCGATATTTTAACATTTTTAATATTTTGAGCTGGAAGAAAAATTGGAAATACAATAATATGTATCCCGTTAAAGTATCGAGAACTAAGAAATTAAAAAAATCGAATTTATAAATTTTTTATTATTATTTTAAACTGGAAGACTATTTAGGAACATGTTATCGATATAAGGAGGACATTAATTAAGAAAAGAAATTGTGGACACTTAGTTGTAGGACAATAAAATTTAAAAAAATCGCAAAATATTATATTTGTAAAAGATTTTTTTTTGTGATAAATACCTTACTTATCAAAATTAAAAAAATATATTTTTTAACTTTTTTATTTGCTGCTGAAAGAAAAATCGGACGTTAAAGTTTGAAAAATAAATTTTTTCGATAACTACGAAATTAAAAAAATCGATTTTTTAACATTTGTTATTATTTTAAACTGAAAGATATAAGGAGGACATTAAATAAAAAGACAAATTGAGGGCACTTAGTTAACGGACGATGAAATTAAAAAAAATCAAGAAATATTGATTTTTTGTAAAGGAGCTAAATAAAATATATGAGTCATTCAACGTCAAGCGGTACTATCTTTGACCTCGATAGCTGCGATTGTATTGGAAAAAAAATAGAATTTTTTTATACGTTAAATCAACTATTAATGAAGGAAATTTATTAAAACAAACAATAATTGACAAACGTAGTCTGAAATGTATACAAAATTAAAAAATAACAATATTCGATCAGCATTATCTGACTACTGCTATGAGTTCGAAAATATTGAGTTTTTAATTTTGTTTAGTACTTTTTTAATTAGATACTTCAGTATGATTTTTCAAAAAACATAAAAAAATAAATTTCTGAAAAAAGAGCTTTGCTTTTTTACTTAAAAACAAATTTTGTTTTTATACTGAAAAATTTTGGAAAATCGTTCAATTTTATTTTATTAAAATTACATTTCTGAAAACTGGTGCGCTTTTTTACTTAAAAACACTTTTTGTTCCTAAACTATTTTTTTCCCTGTGGCATTAATCATATTTTAATGCTAATCTTTTTTGATACTTTAGCATGATTTTTTAATAAGATATTTTTATTTTTTAAATTATTTTTATTACTAGTTTTTTTTTATTTTTAAATCAGCAAAAAAAAAATCAAAAAAAAATTGGAAAAATCGCTCGTTTTTTATTTTTTAATTACAATTCTGAAAAAAAAACTATTCGCTTTTAACTTAAAAACACAAGTTGTAACAATTTTAGCATGATTTTTTAATAAGATATTTATATTTTTTAAATTATTTTTATTACTAGCTTTTTTATTTTTAATCAGCATTAAAAATAAATTTGTGAATCAAAAAAATTGTAAAAATCGCTCGTTTTTTATTTTTTTAATTAGAATTCTGAAAAAAAAACTATTCGCTTTTTACTTAAAAACACTTTTTGTTTCTTAACTATTTTTCTCTGTGTGGCATTAGCCATATTTTAATGCAAATATTTACGATATTTTGGATGATTTTTTAATCAGACATTTATATTTTTAAATTTGTTTATTAATTCTTTTTTAATTTTTTAATCAAATACTTCAGTATGATTTTTCAAACAGCATTAAAAAATAAATTTGTGGAACAAAAAACAGCGCAGCTTTTTATTGTACATCACTTTTAGTTTTTAACTGAAAAAAAAGGAAAAATCGCTTGATACAAATTTTACAAATTTTTTGAAGTGATTTTTAAGCAGCATTAAGAAAATAAATTTCTGAAAAAAACCTCAGTACTTTTTACGTAACATCACTTTCTGTTTCTATACTAAACAAAATAAAAAATCGCTCGAATTTTTTAAAATAATGTTAACATTTTGCAAAAAATAAAAATATCGCTCGAATTTTTGGACCAATTATAAAGGGTGATTTTTTAGCTATTATCTTTTTGGCAACACTGGTTTCACTGTCAAACATCTTCAGTTTGGTCTATAATTTAACCATGAATCGTCTTACAAACGAACAACGCTTGCAAATTATTGAATTTTATTATCAAAATGTGTGCTCTGTTAAGAAAGTTCATCGCGCGCTTCTTCCATTTTATGGTCAGTTTAATCGACCCACTGAAACGGCTATTCGGGCTATTGTGACTAAATTTCGCACCAAATTTACATGGTTGGACATTAAACCACCAACACGCTTACGTAGAGTGCGAACTGAAGAAAATATCGCAGCTGTATTGGCCAGTGTTAATGATGACCATCAATTATCGATTCGTCGCCGTTCGCAGCAATTGGGCCTCTGTTACTCAAAAACGTGCAAATGCTAAAATTGGACTAAGCGGATGGACCATTTGAGGCGCAGTCAAGGTCAAAATTTGCATGAAATAATCTTCAAACATTAGATTATATGGACCGTACTATCGATTCAAATAAAGATTTCATGCATTTTTTTGAATTTTATGTGTTTTTTTTTAAAAAACTTTCCTATAGCTTTTAAAAAATCGCCCTTTATAAGACTACTACTTAAAAATTTCAAAAAAATCAATTAATGTTACCATTTCGAAAATCAAAATAAAAGAAATAAAATTGTTAAAAATTGAAAAACCTAACGGGGCGATAATAAGCCACTTCAATTTCTTAAAAATAATTGAAATTACCTTCTAAAAAAGGTATAGCACATTAAAATCGCTAAAGCATTTCAGGAATTACAGGCGATTGAATGAACACACCTTTTTGAAAAAAAAATCAAAAAAGTCATAACTCGCGAAAAACATTTTTTTATTTTTTCAAAAATGAGTGTAAAATGTTTTTATCAGAAGAATCGTACTGCTTGGCATGGAGTGACCCATATATGAAATATAATTTTTAACCCCACTTGAACAACTTCACAAATGTTGTCCTCTCTCAGCCCACTGTTGTTTACATTCATATCGAACATTTCGGTTGTGAGCCCCTACCCCTCCTAACTGCGGTATGATATCAAACAAAATACAACATGTTCGAAGAGCAACGCAACACAAAGCCCCAGCAGAAGGCCTTTGAGAATACTCACCACCACGGCAAATGTCAGACGTTTACGCGCGGTGGAGCATTCAACACGTTACAACTCACAACTCGCAATAAACGAAACAAACGAATAGAAAACAAAAAACAGAAGAAAAAAACAAAAATCATAAAAAACCAAAACACGCACACACACACACACTCGTACCGAAGCAAACAAACAAACCCCGATACTTTCCAAAGTGTGCGGTGCGGTGCGTTGTTTGGAGCAATTAAGAAATGTAAGAAACCAAAATAAAAAAGAACAACACGAAGAAATTAACAAAACAACAACAACAACAAAACAAAAATCAAATGAAATGAAATGTGTTAATTTCCAATTTCCATCATCATCATCATCAGCCCATCAATAAATACTAAATACTACTCCTTGCCAACTGATGAATAAATAGTTGTGAACAGCGAACCAATTCAATAAATGAATTGGCATGAACGAGGCAAGAAACCCAAAGAGAAACTAAACAAGAGCGAAAAAAAGAAATTTTTAAATGAAAACAAACAAAAAAGAAAGAAATGCAAAATAGCTACTTAAATGAAAATGCAAATATATATTCAAAAAAAAGCGGAGGAGAAATGAATAAATTTTTATACAGATTTTGTGATAAATTACAATCAACTTCGTTAGCTAAGATTTCAATTTCATTGGATCAATTTTGAAACAAAAGTGGCCAAATGACAAAGTTTTGAATTGAAAAAAGAAATTTTCAAATACGCTAAATAAAAATAAATGTTTTTATTGAAAAGTTATTTCAAAATTGTCTGAAAATAACGGCAAAAGATAAGAAAACTAAATGAAAATTTGTTATCAGTTATAAACTATGATGTTGTTTATTTATTTACTGGTAATTGTTATTTAAAATCAACTATTTGTGAAGGAAATTGTGTAAAACAATAATTGGCAAATATACAAAATTAAAAAAAAAAAAAAACACTTTAATCATATTCAACAATAACGAAAAAAATTAAAAATTTCCAATTTAATCATGATAAAGAAAATTTATTTGAAATTGATTAAAACAATAGTCTAAAATATATAGAAATTTAAACAAAATAACAATTTAATCATGATCAACAATATCTGAATACAAAATTGAAAAATAACAAATTAATCATGATGAAGGAAATTTATATGAAATTGTTTAAAACAATAATTGACAAAAATACAAAACTAAAAAAATAACAATTTAATTTATGAACAATATCTGAATTCAAAATTGCAAAAAAAAAATAACAATTTAATCATGATGAAAATTTATTAGAAATTTATAAAACGATAGTCTGAAATATCTGAATACAAAATTAAAAAAAGACCTAGAAAGAAAAATAACAATTTAATCAAGATGAAGAAAATTTATTTGAAATTCATTAAAACAATAGTCTGAAATATATACAATTTAAAAAAAATAACAGTTTAAGCATGATCTACAATATCTGAATACAAAATTTAAAATAAAAACTTAGGCCGCTAGCCTTCGTTGCTAGTGCTTTAATATAGTTTATTATAATTTAAATTGTAATAAATGAATAAAAAAACAAGAAATCAAATAAATAACAATTTAACCGATCAACAATATCTAAATACAAAATTGAAAAATAACAATTTAATCATGATAAAGAAAATTTATTTGAAATTGTTTAAAACAAAGACGAAAATTTACAAATTAAAAAAAAAACAATTTAATCGTGATCAGCAAATTCGGAATACTAAAAAAATAATAAAAAAGACTTAGGCCGTTAAACGTAGTTGCTAGTGTGTCTTTTATAAATAGTTTATTATAATTTAAATTGTAATAAATAAAATAAAAATATCAATTTAATCATGATCATCAATATCTGAATACCAAATTTAAAAATAAGTTTTAGGCCGTTAGCCTTAGTAGCTAGTGTTTTTATATATAGTTTATAATAACATAAATTGTAATAAACAAAATAAAAAATAAGATTTTTATTGATCAACAATATCTGCATGAGTTTGGAAATATTAAAAAATATTATAATTAACTAGTCAAAACGGCGAACTTTATATACCCTCCACCATGGATTGCATTCCACAGAGGTTGTCGGTTTTCGTAGAAGTGCAGTAATATTACAGGAAAATATAAATTTTTTTAATATAGCCAAACCAAAAGAAATGCAAATATTGGAAAAAATAATTTTATAAATAAATATAATATTTTAATTATTTCAAACCATTATTTATTTCAAATCAAAAAATAAATATTCTTATATTTATATTTTCAAAAAGCTTAAATAAAGAGTGATTTTTTTGAGGTTAGGATTTTCATGCATTAGTATTTGACAGATCACGTGGGATTTCAGACATGGTGTCAAAGAGAAAGATGCTCAGTATGCTTTGACATTTCATCATGAATCGTCTTACAAACGAACAACGCTTGCAAATTATTGAATTTTATTATCAAAATGCGTGCTCTGTTAAGAAAGTTCATTGCGCGCTTCCATTTTATGGTCAGTTTAATCGACCCACTGAAGCGGCTATTCGGGCTATTGTGACTAAATTTCGCACCAAATTTACATTGTTGGACATTAAACCACCAACACGTTTACGTAGAGTGCGAACTGAAGAAAATATCGCAGCTGTATCGGCCAGTGTTAATGATGACCACCAATTTTCGATTCGTCGCCGTTCGCACCAATTGGGTCTCTGTTACTCAAAAACGTGGAAATGCCAAAATTGGACTAAGCGGATGGACCACCTAAGACGCAGCCGCGGTCAACATTTAAATGAAATTATCTTCAAAAAGTAAATGTCATGGACCAATCTAACGTTTCAAATAAAGAACCGATGAGATTTTGCAAATTTTATGCGTTTTTTTTTTTTAAAAAAAGTTATCAAGCTCTTAAAAAATCACCCTTTACCATAAATATAATTATAAAAATATAATGTAGATAGTGGGTGCTACAGTTGGTTGTATTTCCATTCTATTTTAATTCCAAAAGTACACATTTTGAAAATCCATTATCAGACGTACATAGTGCAAAATAATCTAACTTCATGATTCAACCAATTTTTGCCGTAAAAGAAAAATTACGAATTTGGGAAAAAACTTTTTATTTTGCGTTTCTATGCAGTCAGAGGAATGTACACACCGAATTCCATAATTCCAGCTGCGACCATTCGGTTGGTACCATTTTTACCGCCCTTGACGTTTCTACGCAATTAGAATTTCATCATTCTAGCTGCAGTCGTTTAGTTGGTACTATTTGTATCCCTCTGCACCATTGTATCCCTTGAAAGTGCTAATTTCGAAAAATTCGTATATTTTCCGTGTCTAAGCAGTCAGAGGAATCATTTGGTTGGTACTATTTGTATCCCCTCTTTCCATTTTAACCCCAAAAAGCACGAATTTCGAAAAATTCGTCTATTTTCCGTGTCTACGCAGTCAGAGGAATGTATACTCCGAATTTCATGACTCTAGCTGCGGTCATTTGATTGGTACTATTTTTATCCCCTTTTTCTATTTTGAACCCAAAAAGTACGAATTTCGAAAAATCAGTTTACTTCCCGTGTCTACATAGTCAGAGGAATGTATACTCCGAATTTCAAGACTCTAGCTGCGGTCATTGGATTGGTACTATTTTTATCCCCTTTTTTCATTGTAACCCCAAAAAGTACGAATTTTGGAAAATCCGTGTATTTTACTTATCTATGCAATCAGAGGAATGTATACACCGAATTTCATTATTCTAGGTACCGCCGTTTGGTTGCTACCATTGTTATCTCTCTATTTTATTTTATTTATTTTACCCCTTAAAAGTACGAATTTGGAAAAAATAATTTTATATTATGTATCTACTCAATTAGAGGAATGTACACACCGAATTTCGTGTTTCTAGCTGTTGTCGTTTAATAGGTACCATTTTTATCCCTTTTTTGCCCCATTTCACCCCCTACAAATAAGAATCACTTTAAGGTGCACGTTTTTGCTGTAAGGGGAATGCGCATACCAAATATTAAGCAAATATAAACAGACATATTCAGAAAACATGCTTAAATGCGCTTAAATATTAGGGATTATTATGGGTATTTTTAGTCCTTGTGAGGGCCGATTTCGCCCCATTTCAATCCCAACCGATCTACGACTATAAGATGCATTTATGGAAAATTTGAACGTTCTAGCTCCTTTCGTTTAGATGCTAGCGTGCTAGACGGACGGACGGACATGGCTAGATCGTCTTAGAATTTTATGACGATCAAGAATATATATACTTTATAGGGTCTCAGGTCGATATTTCAAGGTGTTACAAACGGAATGACAACGTTAGTATACCCCCATCCTGGAGGTGGGGGGTATAAAAAGGGGAACACTTAAGAAATTAAGCATTTATAATTTTTCGAGTTGGAACGGCTAAAATGCGGCCATATCGGATTTTGGGTGCATATCTGAATGCAGTATTGGACGAAAAAGGAAATTTTAGTATATTTTTTTTAAAGAAATTTATTTGTTAATTTTTTTTGTGTTAATATTATGAAATATATGAAATGAAAAAGGAAATTTTAGTATATTTTTTTTAAGAAATTTATTTGTTAATTTGTTTTTGTGTTAATATTATGAAATAGTTTGTGTTTTTTTTTGTAGTTTTTTGTTGGAGCTAACCACAAACAACCTATTATTGTTTTGAAAGACCGAGGAATTTCCAAAACCACAAACATTTTCTTTAATTACTTTACAGATGACACATGGAGCCAATGCCAATGAAACTATAGTGTTAGTTTTAATCAATTGTTAACCAATAGTTAGATAGTTAAACTGCGGTTATAAAGGGTGATTTTTTAAGAGCTTGATAACTTTAAAAAAAAAAAAAAACGCATAAAATTTGCAAAATCTCATCGGTTCTTTATTTGAAACGTTAGATTGGTCCATGACATTTACTTTTTGAAGATAATTTCATTTAAATGTTGACCGCGGCTGCGTCTTAGGTGGTCCATTCGGAAAGTCCAATTTTGGGCAACTTTTTCGAGCATTTCGGCCGGAATAGCCCGAATTTCTTCGGAAATGTTGTCTTCCAAAGCTGGAATAGTTGCTGGCTTATTTCTGTAGACTTTAGACTTGACGTAGCCCCACAAAAAATAGTCTAAAGGCGTCAAATCGCATGATCTTGGTGGCCAACTTACCGGTCCATTTCTTGAGATGAATTGTTCTCCGAAGTTTTCCCTCAAAATGGCCATAGAATCGCGAGCTGTGTGGCATGTAGCGCCATCTTGTTGAAACCACATGTCAACCAAGTTCAGTTCTTCCATTTTTGGCAACAAAAAGTTTGTTAGCATCGAACGATAGCGATCGCCATTCACCGTAACGTTGCGTCCAACAGCATCTTTGAAAAAATACGGTCCAACGATTCCACCAGCGTACAAACCACACCAAACAGTGCATTTTTCGGGATGCATGGGCAGTTCTTGAACGGCTTCTGGTTGCTCTTCACTCCAAATGCGGCAATTTTGTTTATTTACGTAGCCATTCAACCAGAAATGAGCCTCATCGCTGAACAAAATTTGTCGATAAAAAAGCGGATTTTCTGCCAACTTTTCTAGGGCCCATTCACTGAAAATTCGACGTTGTGGCAGATCGTTTGGCTTCAGTTCTTGCACGAGCTGTATTTTATACGGTTTTACACCAAGATCTTTGCGTAAAATCTTCCATGTGGTCGAATAACACAAACCCAATTGCTGCGAACGGCGACGAATCGACATTTCACGGTCTTCAGCAACACTCTCAGAAACAGACGCAATATTCTCTTCTGTACGCACTGTACGCATTCGTGTGGTTGGTTTAATGTCCAATAAAGTAAACTGAGTGCGAAACTTGGTCACAATCGCATTAATTGTTTGCTCACTTGGTCGATTATGTAGACCATAAATCGGACGTAAAGCGCGAAACACATTTCGAACCGAACACTGATTTTGGTAATAAAATTCAATGATTTGCAAGCGTTGCTCGTTAGTAAGTCTATTCATGATGAAATGTCAAAGCATACTGAGCATCTTTCTCTTTGACACCATGTCTGAAATCCCACGTGATCTGTCAAATACTAATGCATGAAAATCCTAACCTCAAAAAAATCACTCTATAGATGCCAATTTGAGTGTATTTTGAAAGCTAGAGCTCATGATTTACTCTAGACAGACATTGTGGCAAGGGAAAATACACTATGTTATATTTTAATAAAATATATAAAACAGCTTAGTAAGAAGTATCACTATCTTACCACAAACTAGATAGATACTTCGAATTATAAATAATTTATAAATCACACTTTAATAGTTTCTTTTCTTTAGACAAACTATATAATCTCATTAGAACAAGGGATAATTTCTATATATATTTCATAAAATATGCCGATGTGTTATATAGGGTGGGCCATGTGACATTTTAAATTTAAAATACCGATTACTTTAAATTAGGAAAGTAGAATAGCATCTATTTTTATTTTTATAAAAATTGGGAAATATTTATATTAAAAATTATTTTCATCTCAGTGGCTATGTCAATAACCAAAATTGCTGCATATGGGGTTCAGGGAACCCACACGTGACCATTCAGAAGGTAATGCTCCCACAACGAGTCTCAGTTTGGTGTGGGTTTTGGGCTCATGTACTGACAAATTGGGTTGTTCGGACGATGTACTGACGAGCCAGTCGTGGTAGTCATATGAGTAATATCGTGTTCCATTATTAAATGACAAAGTTCAACCTTTCCAATAAAACAAGAAATTTGAAAAAAAAAACAATCAGTACTTTTTTAAAGCCGGCTCTAATTTAAAATTTTAAATGGCCCACCCGATAGAAGGTTTTTATAGATGAGATCATAGTGGCATTGGCCAGTTTTACATTCATATTGGTGTTCTGGGTTAAATTTGACATCAGAAGTTTTAGTTCTACGAACAAGAGCTAGAAAATAAGGTTAATGCAAATATTAACTCAAAACAGAAAAATTTAGCACCAAGACACAGATATATAATTTATTTTAAAATGCTACTCAGGATTTTTATTGGTGGTAGTTTTCTTTTTATGCCGAATAAATAAAATCAATCTTAACTCTATGCAGAATTGCCAATGTTGTGTGGTTGAGTATGGTTCTGGTACTATCCATTACCAAACCCCACAAATTCCCTTCGTAAGAAGAAAAATCATGATCGAAATAGCTGGCATTCGAATGCAAGTAAGGCTATCGGCCTTTATTTAGTTGTTTTTTTTTTTGAGGAACCGAAAGAAAACCGCTTGCACTTCTTCTCCACAAAATACAACCTCATAAAAGTGTTGGCCTTGCAATGTTCACAATGAAAAAAAAATCCGCCCTCTACAAAATCATAGTATGATAATGCTGCCCTATATAAAAAGAATGATTTTTCAGCATTTCTTTAGCTTTTCATTTCGAACCGTCCAAACTGTATAGTGTGTGCCGACGGCGAGGGCAAATTAGTTTTTTTTATTTCGTCTTCTCCTCGCCGAAGTGTTGACAGATGCATTTTATGGGTATCGTTTTTTTTTTTGATTGTGATCACCACTAAAAATGCATCCGCAGTTTGAGTGGGTGTGGGTGGTGAACAACATTCGGAAAAAAAATTGAAGCGATCTGACAAGATGACATTATTTTTGGAGAATCCAAAAAGAGACATAAGGGATAGAAAAGCTTAGATGCAGATATTTTATGGCAGCTAAAAATTAAAAAAAAAATAGTTCAGACGGAAAACGGAAATTCATTTTTATGAAATTTTCGAATGTTAATCTTTTAGATTTATCAGACAATGGAGTAACCTATAGGAAGGCATACGTTTAGCATATTTATTTAAATTTAAATCGATAATATATAAGAAAAGTGAAATAAATAAAAAGAAACAAGAAACAAAGCACTCCATATAAAGGGTGATTTTTTAAGAGCTTGATAACTTTTTTTTTAAAAAAACGCATAAAATTTGCAAAATCTCATCGGTTCTTTATTTGAAACGTTAGATTGGTCCATGACATTTACTTTTTGAAGATAATTTCATTTAAATGTTGACCGCGGCTGCGTCTTAGGTGGTCCATCCGCTTAGTCCAATTTTGGCATTTCCACGTTTTTGAGTAACAGAGACCCAATTGGTGCGAACGGCGACGAATCGAAAATTGGTGGTCATTATTAACGCTGGCCGATACAGCTGCGATATTTTCTTCAGTTCGCACTCTACGTAAGCGTGTTGGTGGTTTAATGTCCAACAATGTAAATTTGGTGCGAAATTTAGTCACAATAGCCCGAATAGCCGCTTCAGTGGGTCGATTAAACTGACCATAAAATGGAAGCGCGCAATGAACTTTCTTAACAGAGCACGCATTTTGATAATAAAATTCAATAATTTGCAAGCGTTGTTCGTTTGTAAGACGATTCATGATGAAATGTCAAAGCATACTGAGCATCTTTCTCTTTGACACCATGTCTGAAATCCCACGTGATCTGTCAAATACTAATGCATGAAAATCCTAACCTCAAAAAAATCACTCTTTACAAGCAGCAACTGATGACTTATCTCCTCATACAGGGTATGATATATGTATATGGCCCAAGTGTCTTGTAGTTGAGTGTGGTTTTGTCCTCCTTTCCATTATCAAATCAACCACAATTTTCTTTGTAAGAAGAAAAATCTTGATCGAAATAACTGGAATTCGAATGTATAGGGTGAGCCATGTAACATTGTAAGTATAGGATATATAAAAAACTGATTATTTTTTAAAATTTCTGGATTTATTGGAAAGGTTGAACTTTGGCATTGCCATAATGGGACACAATATCATTCATATGACTACCACGACTGGCTCGGCAGTACCTCATGCGATCAATCAAAATTTTCAGTACAGCCCAAAATCCACACCAAACAGTGACTCGGTGTGTATGCATTGTCTTCTCAATAGGCACATATGGGTTCTCTGAACACCATATGCAGCAATTTTGCTTATTGACATAGCCACCGAGATGAAAATGAGCTTCATGAAGGCTGAATTGAAGTCCGATCTCTTCCCGAAAGTGGACAATTTTGATTTTCTTACAGTTTCCTTTAACGACTCACTACTTTGGAAGTAAATTTTTAATATTTCCCAAATTTCTACGAGCATAAACCTGAAAATAATGCATAAAAATAAAAATAAAAATAAAAATAAAAATAAAAATAAAAATAAAAATAAAAATAAAAATAAAAATAAAAATAAAAATAAAAATAAAAATAAAAATAAAAATAAAAATAAAAATGAAAATAAAAATAAAAATAAAAATAAAAATAAAAATGAAAATAAAAATAAAAATAAAAATAAAAATAAAAATAAAAATAAAAATTAAAATAAAAATAAAAATAAAAATAAAAATAAAAATAAAAATAAAAATAAAAATAAAAATAAAAATAAAAATAAAAATAAAAATAAAAATAAAAATAAAAATAAAAGTAAAAATAAAAATAAAAATAAAAATAAAAATAAAAATAAAAATAAAAATAAAAATAAAAATAAAAATAAAAATAAAAATAAAAATAAAAATAAAAATAAAAATAAAAATAAAAATAAAAATAAAAATAAAAATAAAAATAAAAATAAAAATAAAAATAAAAATAAAAATAAAAATAAAAATAAAAATAAAAATAAAAATAAAAATAAAAATAAAAATAAAAATAAAAATAAAAATAAAAATAAAAATAAAAATAAAAATAAAAATAAAAATAAAAATAAAAATAAAAATAAAAATAAAAATAAAAATAAAAATAAAAATAAAAATAAAAATAAAAATAAAAATAAAAATAAAAATAAAAATAAAAATAAAAATAAAAATAAAAATAAAAATAAAAATAAAAATAAAAATAAAAATAAAAATAAAAATAAAAATAAAAATAAAAATAAAAATAAAAATAAAAATAAAAATAAAAATAAAAATAAAAATAAAAATAAAAATAAAAATAAAAATAAAAATAAAAATAAAAATAAAAATAAAAATAAAAATAAAAATAAAAATAAAAATAAAAATAAAAATAAAAATAAAAATAAAAATAAAAATAAAAATAAAAATAAAAATAAAAATAAAAATAAAAATAAAAATAAAAATAAAAATAAAAATAAAAATAAAAATAAAAATAAAAATAAAAATAAAAATAAAAATAAAAATAAAAATAAAAATAAAAATAAAAATAAAAATAAAAATAAAAATAAAAATAAAAATAAAAATAAAAATAAAAATAAAAATAAAAATAAAAATAAAAATAAAAATAAAAATAAAAATAAAAATAAAAATAAAAATAAAAATAAAAATAAAAATAAAAATAAAAATAAAAATAAAAATAAAAATAAAAATAAAAATAAAAATAAAAATTAAAAAAAAAAAATAAAAATAAAAATAAAAATAAAAATAAAAATAAAAATAAAAATAAAAATAAAAATAAAAATAAAAATAAAAATAAAAATAAAAATAAAAATAAAAATAAAAATAAAAATAAAAATAAAAATAAAAATAAAAATAAAAATAAAAATAAAAATAAAAATAAAAATAAAAATAAAAATAAAAATAAAAATAAAAATAAAAATAAAAATAAAAATAAAAATAAAAATAAAAATAAAAATAAAAATAAAAATAAAAATAAAAATAAAAATAAAAATAAAAATAAAAATAAAAATAAAAATAAAAATAAAAATAAAAATAAAAATAAAAATAAAAATAAAAATAAAAATAAAAATAAAAATAAAAATAAAAATAAAAATAAAAATAAAAATAAAAATAAAAATAAAAATAAAAATAAAAATAAATATAAAAATAAAAATAAAATGGATGATATTCTCCCACCCTATATTACATCAAATATTATTATTTGATTTTATTTATTTGAAAACATTATTTTTATTTTATTTGGAAACATTACAGAGCTGGCAACACTGGCCAGAAAATTTAAGCCATTTTTCTCTTTTTCAGGAGAGCGTCAAGTAGTAACTTAAGGCTGTTGAATTTTCTTTTGTTTTTTTTTGTTTAATAGAATTAGTTTTTTTAACATAAATTTCGTTTTATTTGTGTGTAAACTAGCCAAAATTGTTGGCTTGATAAAAAATATAACTTAAATATACCAAAATTTATTTTTCAGATTCCAAAACGAGCAGAAGTCAACAAAATCTACGATATACTTTCAAAATAATCTTCTCTGAGCTGCAGCAAGTTTAAAATAAAAGCAATTGAAAGTGAATATTAAAATAAATTTAAAAACAGAAAAATCAATATTCATTATCAAATAAATGCAGTGATAATCCAGCCGGAAAGAGGAAATGCTAAATGATAATGTGAAAAGTGAGATAAAAACGACTCAATTAAAAAATCTTCAAAACGATTCTATTATAAATTAAATACAAAACAAATTAAATTTTTAAAAAGTGAAAAAATTAATGAAAGCAAACCACTGTGACGCGAATTGGAATGCCAACAAAAAGAATGAGAACAAAATGTGAAAAAAAATAATAATTATTATTAAAAAAAAAACAAAAATATTTGCTACATGACAGCATCATTTTTAAATATTACAAATGAGTAGAAGCGATTTGGAATAAAAGCTAAACAATTTTAAAATACAAAAACTGCGCATCATTTGAAAATCTAGCTTTTGCAAAACCTCTAAGTCGAGATTGCTAGAAAAAAAAATAAATGCATTATTATTGTTTATGCTAAGTAAAAAACCCCCTGCTAAAACTAAAAACAACAAAATTTATTTAATTATAGCCAAAGCTTGTAACGTTTTCTAAAACAAAAAAACAACTTTTTTCGTTGTCGCTCGAACGTGCATACAGACGGAGCATGTGTGCTCGTGCTGATTGTGAGTGTGTTTCTTGCAATTTAGTCGATAATTAATGAGTTCAATTAATTAATTAATTAATGAAAGCCATTCAGGCAATAGCAGCAACAACAACCACACTCTAACTCTATGAGGTGTAAGCGGTGCGGTGAATTTTGTGGTTTCATTTCCATTCAACCAACCAAATGTTAATGTTTTCTCATTGGCAAATGTTTAACAACAAATTAAGCTTCTGTTGAAAAAAAAAACAGAAAGAAAAAGAAATAATAAAAAATTATAAACAAATCTACAACCACTTAATGTTGTTGTTCCCCCCTCATAGCATTACAAAACACGCACTGGAGTTTTTCAACTTCTTCTCTACGAATTTCGTCTGGGATTAAAGACGTTATTAAATATTTCAAAAAGAAAACAAGAAAAACAAAACCAAAAAATATTAAAAGTGTCTCGAGGAGTTCAGCGTAACCGGACAACTGCGGGTTAACAAAAGGTAAGTTTTTTGTTTTATTTTGTTTTTGGGTTTTAAAGTCATGGGAATTTCTTCTTTTATATCTCGAGTTTTGTTTTTTGAAACGCGAGGTGGCTCTAATGGAGTGATATTAGTACTAATAATGATAGCTAAAATTAGCCACCATGATAATCTGTTAATATTTGGATTAGTTATAATACAAGAAGATTTTTTTGAAAAAAAAAAAATACACTGACAAAAACCGGTAATCTAATATGTAATAAATATTAAATTCGAAAATTTACTAAAATATTCAATTTAGTTAAGAAATTCCACAACTGAACCAAAACCATCAGTTTTTAAAAATTCCAACAGAATTATTTATTATTATTTATACCAGTTATCGGCCGTTAAAATTAAAAAACCAATCCCGACTATATTTGGTAGAGGACCACAAAATAAGAAATCTTTACGACATATCGCTTAGTTATCGTTAAAATTAAAAAAGTTTTTTCGTTTCAATAGGCTCAAAACCGAAAATTAGAGGAAGAAAAAATCGATAACTTTTTTTAGTAAAATTTCGATTGGGAAAATTCGATATAAAATATGTATAAGTCGCAAAATAGAAGAAAATATCGATAACTTTTTAGTTATCGATAACTGTTTTTCAAAGTCAAAGAAATTTTCTTCCATAAAATGTTGGTGATTTAAAAGAAAAAATTATCGGCATGTTATCGATATCCGATTCCGACTATATTCATAGATATAGGACCTCAAAATAAGAAAGAAAGGTCGGTATATCGATATCGATAACTTTTTAGTTATCGATAACTGTTTTTCAAAGTCAAAGAGATTTTCTTCCATAAAATGTTGGTGATTTAAAAAAAAAATATCGGCATGTTATCGATAGAGCACCTTAAAATAAGAAAAGATATGTTGATATATAAGGTATGTTGTCGATATAAAAAAACAGTAAATAGTTTTTTTTCGCTTCAATGGGCTGAAAATCGAAAATTGAAAAAAGAAAAAATCTAAAAAACTAATTTCGATAGCTTTTTTAATTATCGATGCCTTAGTAATCGATAACTTTATAGTTATCGTTTGTCGAAATTCGATAAAAATTATGTATAAGTCGAAAATTAAAAGAAAAATTCGAAAAAATTCGATAATTTATTTAGTTATCGATAACAACCTTAGCAATCGATAATTTTCTATTCGTTTTTGATTAGTTATAATACAACGACAATATTATTTTCTTTTTGAAAAAATACATAGCGATAAATCTTTATTCTAATATGTTTAAAAAAAGAAAAATAGAAGAAAAAATAGATAACTTTTTAATAATCGATAACAGTTTTAGTAATCGATAACTTCCCTTCAAAGTCAAAGAAATTGTCTTCCATAAAATGTTGGAGATTTAAAAGAAAAAATATATCGATTATCGATAGAGGACCTCAAAATAAGAAAAAACGGTCGACATGTTGTCGATATCTCGCTTAGTTATCGGGTTAAAGATAAATATAGCTTTTTGAAAAATGAAAAAATCTAAAAAAATAGAATTTCGATAACTTTTTAATTATCGATGCCTTAGTAATCGATAATTTCATAGTTATCACTTGTGGAATTTCGATATTATTCGAAAATTATGTATAAATCAAAAAAAATTAGAAGAAACATTCGATAATGTATTTAGTTATTGATAACAACAATAGCAATCGATAATTTTCTATTAATATTTGACTTAGTTATAATACAATGACAATATTATTATTTTTTAAATACAATAACAATTCCGAATATATTTGGCAGAGGACCTCAAAATAAGAAATCTTATCGATATATCGCTTAGTTATCGAGTTAACATAATTTTTTTTTTGTTTCAATGGGCTCAAAATCGAAAATTAGAGGAAGAAAAATCGTTAACTTTTCAAATTAAAATTTCCATAGTTATCGATTGGAGAAATTCGATATAAAATGTGTATAAGTTGAAAATTGAAAGCAAAAATCGATAACTTTTTAATTATCGATAACTGCCTTAGTTATATACTGCCTTAAAATCTAAAAAAAAGAATTTCGATAACTTTTTTAATTATCGATGCATTATTAATCGATAACTTCATAGTTATCGATTATGGAAATTCGATAAAAAATTATGTATAAATCGAAAATTAGAAGAAAAATTCGAAAAAAATCGATAATTTATTTAATTATCGATAACAACCAATATTTGGATTAGTTATAATATTTTTTTCTTTTGAAAAAAATACATGAAGAAAAATCTTTAATCTATTATGTAATAAAAATTAAATTTAAAAATTTTATAAAATATTCAATTTAGTTCGAGAATTCCACAATTGAACTATAACCATCAGTTTAAAAAAATCCAACAGAATTCGAATTTTACATTAGCCACCACATCCACTTCAGCGTTAGATATTTGTTTCCATTCAAACATTTAAATTGATTTAAACCCAATGATGGGTTGGGGGTTATTGGGACAAATTCCAGCGCTTCTAAATTTAAAATCATCTTTTCTTTCTATTTTTTAAAAAGGAATGTTGCAACCAGCTGTGATATATTTATTAGTGATGAAGAATTGGTGGTGGATGATCATTATGCTGATGATGATGATTTTGTATCAATTAATATGTTATAAATTTTCTGGTATTTTGAACATGTGTTTTTGGTTTGGTTTAGTGATGATCGATCGAGTTTGTTAATGCTGCGTGGGAGAGAAAAACCATGTCATGAGGATGGTGCACCATTTGAGAAGAACAAAGATGACACAAAGAAAATATAACCGAGGGAAGTGGTGGAAATTTTTAATAGTTTTTTCTCTTCTTTTGTGCTGGAATGCTTTATATAAATTCCAGGCCGATTCAGCTAAAGCATTAAATGAAAATAGGCCAACAGAAACCCCTCGAGGGTTTGACTGAATTTGGCGCGTAGTTTTTCTTGACACAGTTTTCAGGTCACTACAAATTAATAGTAGGCAACAGAAAAACAAGAGAGGCTACTATTAGCTAATACATTGAGGAAGGATAAAAAAGAAAATTATATGTAAATGATATAAAAATCCGAATTTTTATTTAATTTAAATCGATAATATATAAGAAAAATTAAGTAAAAAGTGAAAGAAACTAAGCAGTATAAACAGAAGCGCCACAGATGCGTTATCCCCTCACAGTGTGTGTGGTTTTGTCCTCCTTCCCGTTTTTCTTTGTAAGAAGAAAAAACTTGATAAAAATGGCTGGAATTCGAAGGGTGGTCCGTTTAAAATTTTAAATTAAAATCGGCTTTAAAAAAATTACTTAATTTTTTTCAAATTTCTGGTTTTATTGCAACTTGGTTGAACACTGTCTTTTAATAGTGGAACAATATAATTCATATGATTACAATACAGGCTCAGCAGTACCTCATCCGATCAACCCAATTTTAGAGTACAGTCCAAAATCCACACCAAACAGTGACTCGTTGTGACTCACGTGTGGGTTCTCTGAACCCCATATGCGGCAATTTTGCTTATTGACATAGCCACCGAGATGAAAATGAGCTTCATCTGAAAACACGAAAATTTTCCATGTACATTTCTTAAAGTTTGCGTAAAGACTCGCTACTTTGGAAGTAAGTTTTTAATATTTCCCAATTTTGTTCGAGCTTACATGTATACGATATGTACTTCTGCAAGAACGGAATTTATGGCCCTACACTTATCCATAGATTTTCTCTTAATAAAAAAATATTCAGGGTTTTCGCTGTATCTAAACAAAAATAAAAACAATCTTGATGGAGAAAATGTTTTGTGTCTACAAAGAGATCCATAGATCTTTTACATAATTCTTCCATAAAATGTTGGTTATTCAAAAGGATAGAAAGGGCTGGCATGTTATCCATATCTCGCTTAGTTATCGAGTTATTGAACGCCAATGTTAAAAAAAACGTTTCTGGCTATATTTTTGAATAGAAAACCTCAAAATAAGAAATAAATTGTTCGGCAAGTTATCGATATCTCGCTTAGTCATGGAGTTTAAGTTAAAAAATAGTTGTTTACCATTTCAATGGGCCCAAAATCGAAAATTGGAAGAAGAAACAAAAAAAAACGATAAGTTTTTAATTATCCATAACTGCCTCAGTAATCGATAATTTTCATCGTTATCGATTATGGAAATTCGATAAGAATTATGTATAAGTGAAAAAATAGCAAGAAAAAACGATAACTGCTTTAGTATTCGAATTTCCACATTCGATAACTATGGATGTTATAGTTATAGATTGTGGAAATTCGATAAAAAAATATGTATCAGTTTAAAATTAGAAGAAAAATCGAAAACAAATCGATAAACGTTTTATTTATCGATAACTGCCTTAGTAATCGATAATTGCCATTCGATAAAAATTATGTATAAGTCGAAAATTAGAAGAAAAAATTTAAAAAATCGATAACTTATCGATAACTACATTAGTAATCGATAATTTTCTTTGTTATCGATTGTGGAAATTCGAAAAAGAATGTGTATACGAAATTAGAAGAAAAATCCATACTTTTTTAGTTATCGATAATTTTCATAGTTATCGTTTGTGGAAATTCGATAGAAAATACCTACAATGAAAACTAAAAATTATTTAAAAAATGAAAACTAAAAAGAAAAAATTATTTAAAAAAATCCCGCTCTTTGTTCGGGGTGCCAAGATCTGAGTATTTTTATATATAATATTTATGTATAGATGCCCTCAAAATAAGAAAAAATATTCGGCATTTAATCGATATCAAAGAAAACTAAAAAAAAATATTTAAAGAAATCGGGTTCTTTATTTTCCTGACTATTTTTGACTATTTTTATAATATTTAATAATATTTTATAATATTTAATAATATTTTATAATATTTTTGTATAGAAGCCCTCAAAATAAGAAAAATTAGTGATGAAATTCGATATAAAATACCTGCAATGAAAACTAAAAATTATTAAAAAAAAATTAAAACTATAAAGAAAAAAATATTTAAAAAATCCCGCTCTCTGTTCGTGGAGAGCATGATATTCGGGGTGTCAAGATCTGAGTATTTTTATATATAATATTTATGTATAGATGCCCTCAAAATAAGAAAAAATATTCGGCATCTAATTGATATCAAAGAAAACTAATAAGAAAAATTATTTAAAGAAATCGGGTTCTTTATTTTCCGGTCTATTTTTGACTAATTTTATAATATTTTATAATATTTTTGTATAGAAGCCCTCAAAATAAGAAAAATTAGTGATGAAATTCGATAGAAAATACCTGCAATAAAAACTAAAAATTATTTAAAAAAATTAAAACTAAAAAGAAAAAATTATTTAAAAAAATCCCGCCTTTGTTCGTGGAGAGCATGATATTCGGGGTGCCAAGATCTGAGTATTTTTATATATAATATTTATGTATAGATGCCCTCAAAATAAGAAAAAATATTCGGCATCTAATCGATATCAAAGAAAACTAAAAAGAACAATTATTTAAAGAAAACGGGTTCTTTATTTTCCGGACTATTTTTGACTATTTTTATAATATTTTGTAATATTTTATAATATTTTTGTATAGAAGCCATCAAAATAAGAAAAAAGATCGGTACTTAATCGAAATCTCGTGTAGTTATCGATTTATCGGACGATCCAAAACAAAATATTTTTTTTTTTTAATTTTTTTTTGCCATCGGAAAAAATAAATTTTTGCTCAATTTTTAGGAGACTTTTCCTAAACCACTTCTATGTGAAAGTTCAATTCGCAACATATGGAGCCATCATAATTATCTTTAATTGAACATATAAGCGTTTGTAATCGGACCTATATTCCGAAAATGAGAGTACAAATATTAAAGGTACCTTAAAAGAAAATTTTTTAAATATTCGACTTGCTTCTTCTAAAATTCTGTTATAATCTCGAGTCAATCCTATTAAAAGTTATGCTCTAAAAATGTTCCAACTTCGATATATCATGTGATATGTGAATGTCTCTTCTAAATACAAAACTAATTTTTTCGACTTACTATGGAATGATTTATTTTTTGTTCTCAAGTTAGGTCAATAACACCACCCTAAGGTGTCACATATGAGACGATCTTGACCGATTGTCCCACACGAACACGTACCTGGTGGCTATTGTTGCGACTTATTTCAAGGTTCTAGCAGCTCTATTTCCCTGTACAGCTTTGAATTTAAATTGAAATTAAACACACAGAAAACTAACTAACTATGCACAAGCATTTTTCCCCGTCTAAGCCATAAATGGCCAAAAAAAAAACAAGTCTCATATAACACACAACATACAACGTTGTAAACAAAGACCAAGTGTTAAACAACGAACCAAGCAGACAACCGACAAAAAAATCAGTTCACCCAGAAATAAGCGGACATAAATAAAGCCAAATAAACACCTGCCGCTAAATATATTTTTTTATTTTTTGAATGCAGAAACCAATTTAATTAAATTATTTGTAACAAAGATGCTGACTAACAACGTCGTGTTAAAGAGCAAAAGTTTAATTTAAAATAGTCTCGATTTTATTATAAACAGCAAGTGGGCTGTTTTATAAGCAATAAGACCAAATATGGTTAATTAAATCTATTTGGGTTAAGGAGGAGATAGAAGACCGAACAAGGTAACCAAAGACCTTAAGACCAGTCAGTAGCCTGCCTCTGCTAATCAGTTCTAATTTCTTGAGTAAATAATGATTTTGTAATTCCAGAAAATTTTAAGTCTCTCTTCACATTTCCTAATTCTTTCCTAAGAAATGTGCATTTCACACCTTCCCAGCATTGTTAGAACTTAACATAACCATCACCTTAATTATGACTATGATGATGATCATCATCATCATGATCGTCTTCAGCGTCATTCTCTCGGCATCTGCGTCAGCATAACTCTATCACCCACGTGCTAAGCCCCGGCCATCAAATATGTTGACTTAAAGCATTTAATGTAAATTTGTTACTTTATGATATGACCGTCATAAAAACGCACACGAACGAATGTCATATACTAGTAACACCAGACCAACCAACAGACCACCAGACAGACCTCCAGCTCCAGTACTAACACCAGCAACAACAACAAGGCTATCACTGCTTGTATCAAAATTGGTGGGGGGAAAACGTCAAAGTTGGTCTTAAACATTGATTTAATGTTTTCATTGTTATTGGTTTTGGGTTGCACTAAAAGTCACAACAACTCTTTGGGTTTTACACCCTTGGCACACACTACAGTGTACGGTGTATGTGGTGTTATACGCCTCCATAGAGGAACTCGTGCCCACTGAAATCTCTAAAATTTCCAAAGAGTTGTCATTTCTCTTTATACCCCAAGTTTTCTCTAAATTTGGTCCTTCGAGCTGAATAAAACATATCGATTTTATGTTGTGTTGTTATCGATATCAATTGTCGTCAATGAATCCATAAATCTCAGCCAAATTGTGGATGAATTTCTCTCTCTAAATTTCAAATTTGTCAGAGAAAAGGTATAATTCTCATTAAGTCTGTAACTCCGAGTTTTCTAACCTAAAGACCAATTCATCCAATTGTGACCGCCAAAATAGCACTCTACGATGTCGTCAACAGCCGTCGATGTTGATGTCACCTTTTATTATCGCTTTTCCATTCAAAGTATTAGCGCAATGCATTCGATGAAGCGGAGGAGGAGGAGGAATTAAGCGTTTTTGTTTTTCAAATGGTCTACCACCACGCCAAGCCAAGCCAAGGTGCAGAGGAAGAAGACAATCTAATGCATCTGTTTGAAGAGCTTTTTCATTACAAATGTTTTATGGAACATTTGTTGTCAGTTATACCCAAAAACAAAAGCACCAAGCACTCGCACACGCACACTCAGAAAATATGATAAAAGCGCGTGTTGCAACTTAACAAGTTTGTTGACCGCATTTTGGTTATTCTCGGTTCTGTTGTTGTTGTCAATAACTGATGTTGCTGATGTTGGGGCCTAGGCGTTATTTTTCTGTTGTTGTTGTCTTTTTGAGGCCTGCTCACATAAACTTTTGTGCTGTTACCCGAAATATGAAGAAAAAACCTCTACAAAATTGTTATGATAAATAATGTTGGCAATTGTTGTTGCGTTGCCTCGCTGTCGCTGTTAAATGCTTTATGGTTATCTCTAAACTTGATGTCTGGCATTTCTTTGGGGTTTTGTATTGTTTTTGTTTAGAATTTGTTTGTCTTTTCAACGAAAAAAGATATATTGGTGCATTATGTAGTTGTGGAAGACTCTGATTTTCAAAAATTATGACACATTTCTTTTGGGATAACTGTACGAGGGCATAACCTGAAAGTTTCCAAAGTTTTAAACAAAAGCCCCAAAAAAAAGCTACAGCTTTGAAATGTGTGAAAAATTAACACATTCATTGACACTCATTCAATTATTCGACGAGAGTATTTTATCCAAGGCCTCGAGATCTTTCAATATTTTTGAATAGAGGACTACAAAATAAAAAAATAGTTATCGCAGTTTTCGTTCCAATGGGTCAATATCGAAAATTAGGAGAAAAAAATATCGAACAAATTTTCGATAATTTTTTAGTTATCGATAAATGCCTTTCGAGTTATCGATAACTGTCTTAAATTTGATAAATATTATCAATAAATCGAAAATTAAGCGAAAAACATCTAAAAGAAAAGTCGATAACTTTTTTAGTTATCGATAATATTCGCTAAAAATTATGTATACATCGAAAATTAGCCCACAGCCCCAAAAAAAAATTTAAAAATTTCACACAGACAAGTTCAATTATTCAGGGAGAGTTATGATATCCGAAGGCCCAAGACCTGTCAATTTTTTTGGATAAACATGGTCAATTAGTTGTCGAAAAAATTCTACAACTTTGTTATTTATCGATAAATGCCTTTTGAGTTATCGATAACCGCCTTAAATTTAATAAATATTACACATAATTCGAAAATTAGAAGAAATAAATCTAAAATAAAAATCGATAACTTTTTTAGTCATCGTAGTATTCGATAACTTCCATAGTATAGATTGTGGAAATTCTCTAAAAATATTCTAATCAGAATAATAACTTTTTTAGTAATCGATAAATGCCTTAGTAAACGATAACTTCTATGGTTATCGATAGTGGAAATTCAATAAAACTATATGTAAAAGACAAAATTATATAATTTCTTTCGTTTAATTAAAAAATCGAGCGAGTTTTTTCAAAAGAATTTTTTTCGCCAGTGTCGTTCTTTTGGGTTAAAAAATTATTTAAAAAATAAAGCTAATTTTTTAAATGGATTTTTCTTTCTATTCTTTCAAAATCGAAAATTAGAAGAAAAAAAAAACAAAAAATCGATAACTTGTTAAATTATCGATAACTGTGTTAGTAATCGTGAAAATCGATAAATAATATATGTAGAACAAATCTGTTTTTAACTTCGATAACTAGATAGCTATCGAAAATTTTCATTTTATTTTTTCCGTTTATTATTTTGTTTTGACCTCATTTTACAAAAAAGTAATTTTTAAAACTTTAACTACCGATAACTCAATAACTAAGCGAGATATCGATAACATGTCAATCACATTTTCTTATTTTGAGTTCCTCTTTCCTGTTGTTCTAATCATTTTAAATTTCTTTAAATAGTGTGAGGACATCCTTTTCGGATACATTGTACAATATCTCGACAACTACGTCAGTCATCGAAAACATATATACTTTATTTTTTCTCTATTTTGTCAACTTTTCAGTTTTCTATAAAAGTTAGTTTTTGCCGATATTTTTAATTTTGATATCTCGAGAGTTATAAATACATAAACATCGAGAGCTATTGAAAAAATTATCCTATTTTTTCGCTTATTTTATTCAAATGAGCTAAAATTAAAAATTAAAATAGATATTTTTTAATTTTCAATTTCGATGTTTCGATAACTAGATAGTTATTTGATTTTATTTTTTTTTTCTATTTTGTATAAATTTACCCTAGTTTTTACTTTTTCATTCAAATGAGAACTAATAAAAAAAATTGTTTTTAATTTCAATTTCAATGTTTCGATAACTAAATAGTTATCAAAAAAGTTTTGGCTTTTTCATTCAAATGAGCTAAACATGATAAAAATTAAAATATCGGTGTTTTTTTAATTTTAAAATTTTCGATAAATAGACAGCTAAATAGTTATCGAAAAAATATAATTTTGGCTTTTTCCTTCAAATGAGCTAAAAATGATAAAAAATAAAATATCGTTTTTTTTTATTTTAAAATTTTCGATAAATAGACAGTTATCGATTTTGTTATTTTTCCGTTTTTTTGATTATTCTAAACTTTAGCGTCCAATAACTAAAAATTTATTTTTCTTATTTTGAAAAAATCGGCCAATGAAAAATCGCAAAAAAATTAAAAATGGACCATATAAAAAATGGTCCAAAAAATGAAAACTAACACCAAATGAAATTACGCCCAAAAATAAATTCCCTAATGAAAAATTAAAAATCGCCAAAAATGACTGGGGTATTAAAGATTTTCTCCTCTGGGGTATGTCCAAAACCAACAACGCAGAGTAAATTTTTTCTGCGTTGCATTTTTGAAAATGCAATTTAATATGCATTTTTCAAGATTGAAAAACACTCAAATGACAAATATTAAATACTGACCAAAAATTATGATTTTTTGGGTGACTTTTCATATGAAATATCGCTAATTTTTTGAATCGGTAACTTTTCATATTTTGTGGAAGATTATTCGTCCCAAAAATATAGTCAGATTTTATGGCCTCGGATATTATATTATTCCCAATTATTTAATTATTCAATATGAATATGTTAATGTTAACCCAAATCTAAGATGATTAGATAGTTTTGTGGGGGATAAATATAATCGTCTTATGTTCGATCCTCCTTTTCCACTCTACCCTCGTTAGTGACATGTTTGATTGTTAGAACATCACCTTTTTGCAGCGGCGGTTATTGTCACTACCGATGACGATCATCATCATCGTCGTCATAACTCTGATGAAGACCAAACATCATGTGGCTGGCAGTTGCCACCCTATATCGTTGTGTTGTTGTTGTTGTTGTCGCCATCACTGTTTTGGTGTTTGAAATGTTGACATTTGGAATATCTTAAAGCTACTTAAGCTTTACTTGTCATTCTTCTTAAATGGGCTCTTTATATAGGGTGATTTTTTAAGAGCTTGATAACTTTTTTAAAAAAAAAAACGCATAAAATTTGCAAAATCTCATCGGTTCTTTATTTGAAACGTTAGATTGGTCCATGACATTTACTTTTTGAAAATAATTTCATTTAAATGTTGACCGCGGCTGCGTCTTAGGTGGTCCATCCGCTTAGTCCAATTTTGGCATTTCCACGTTTTTGAGTAACAGAGACCCAATTGGTGCGAACGGCGACGAATCGAAAATTGGTGGTCATCATTAACACTGGCCGATACAGCTGCGATATTTTCTTCAGTTCGCACTCTACGTAAGCGTGTTGGTGGTTTAATGTCCAACAATGTAAATTTGGTGCGAAATTTAGTCACAATAGCCCGAATAGCCGCTTCAGTGGGTCGATTAAACTGACCATAAAATGGAAGCGCGCAATGAACTTTCTTAACAGAGCACGCATTTTGATAATAAAATTCAATAATTTGCAAGCGTTGTTCGTTTGTAAGACGATTCATGATGAAATGTCAAAGCATACTGAGCATCTTTCTCTTTGACACCATGTCTGAAATCCCACGTGATCTGTCAAATACTAATGCATGAAAATCCTAACCTCAAAAAAATCACTCTTTATATGCTTTGCTTTGCTCTGCTCGCTCCACCAATTCCTCATCATGGCGAGAGCCATGGAGGGAGGCTATGGATGGTTTGGTCGTCGTACTCGTATGTTAGCCCTAACTTACTTACTTACTTACCAACATGTTCTGACAAGAGGCCTCCTATGTTTGTCCACCGACAACAAGAACAAATGAGCTTGAGCGCACGGATGATGCTGCGGCTGCACCGGCTGCCGTGTATGTTGTTGGTGGTAGTGGCTGGGTTGCATGTTGTTCGTTCAAATGCACCTATCACGTTCATTATGATGTTAATTTCACAGATACGTATGAGTATTGACGGTGTTGTTGTTGGTTGTTGGCTTGCACATCTAGAAATTTAGTCATTTTTTCTTAGAATTTTTATGGAGGCTGTTTGTTTGGGCCTCGAAAAGGGGAACGGGAACACGCACAAAGCCAACGAAGTTTAGAATAAACAAAACTGTTGGTGTGTGTGTGTGTTTGTGTTATCAAACATGTAACGAGCATTATTAGGGTTAACATTATTTTCAAGATAAGATTGCCATTAAACAAATAAAAGTTACACGCTTGTCAGATGGGGCGACAATAATGCCGCCGTGCAGGCCGCATTGCAATGACAAAAGAAAAAGTTCTTTAGAATTTAGAAAATCAGTTCAGAGTAAAGAAAGTTATGGAGAATTCATGAATTGAACTAGATATTTATTGTTGGGGAGAATGGGGAGAAAACAAGCGTGTGAAAAGTCTCTAAATAGGCTGAATTTTTAAAGATGTCATTGTCAGCCCACACTGGCCATTAAAACTGTAACACTTGGAATGAGTCATTCACAAGCCACACATTTCCAAGGAAGTCTTTAGACAATTGATTAATAGAAAATTGGGAAAAATGGTAATTATTGTTTTGAAAATTTTTTTAGTTTTCATAACAGACAATATCCAAAAATAAAATCAAAAGCGTAAAATTTAAAATCAAATTTTCTAAAAAAAATTCACCAAATTGTTCAAAATTAAAAAAAATTATCAAAATTAAAAAAATTATCAAAATAAAAAATTTATCAAAATTATTGTTTTGATATTTTTTAGTTTTCATAACAAAGAAGTTATTGACCAAAAATGAAAAACAAAAGCGATAGATTTTAGTTACGATTTTCTGCAGGATTTAACAATATCCAAAAATAAAATCAAAGGCGTAAAATTTAAAATCAAATTTTCTACGAAAATTCACCAATTTATCAAAACAACAAAAATATAAAAAAAATATGAAAATAAAAAAATTATCAAAATAAAAAATAAAAAAATATTCAAAATAAAAAATAAATAAAATGAAATGTTATCATCTACCATCTTCCCATAAATTATATATCAATCAGACCTAAATGGAACCATAGAACATCCACCCTTTATCTTCTTCCTCTTCTTGCTTGCCCTTCTCTGCTTCAGCTTGGCTCTCGATTTTAATTTCATTTATCTTCCCACCCAAAACCCAAGGCTGATCTGCCGAGTTTTGTCATTTCAGTTTGAGAGCTAATTTAGTTCATCCGTTTGCCCACAATTTGATGATAATCTTTGTTTTATGTTTTTGTTGTTGTTGTTACCTTTATTTCTAACCGGAAAACGTCAACAACTCGGCGAATTTTAGAAAATTGGAACAAAATGTGTTGTGTTGTTCGACAACATGATTTATTTTGGTTAGATTTATTTTGGTTAGAAAAAATGTGTTTTTGCGGTATTCGCGTTCACAAAAAAATTGCATTTATGAGTGAGAACAATTAGAAGAGCACACAGTGGGGCACGAATAACAAATGTTGGAAAATTAACTTGAAATCAAAATAAATTTTGAAGAAATAAATGCATTGAAAGTGTTCACAAACTAAACTTTGTCTAAAATTAGAAAATTCTTGTCGAAGAAGAAAGAACACAAAAATGTGCCCCCAGAGCAAACGAAAAATAAATTTTAAATTGATAGTTCTGTTGTGAGATTTTGAAGCTTTAACGAAATGTAATCGCAATCTTTTTTATTGACATGAACTCTCAAAAAAATATGCTGAAGTATCTTAATTTTTTAATCGTTAATAACGGATCAAATGATAAAATTAATTAAAAGAAATTTGAAAAAAATCTGTAAATTTTTTATAGCCGTTTCTAATATAAAATTTTAAAGAAATGGAGAAAAATCCATAATCCAGCCACTCACTTGTGGATGGAAATAGGCGAAAGTTCTTTTTAGGTTCATTGAATTGTAAAACATTTTTTCGATTGCCAATAAATTACATTTGAGGCCTTATACAAATAATATTAGGCCACTTAATTAATGCAAGAGTAAAGAACTCACCTCGATCGATTGCCGAAAATTTTCAAATATTCCACAACAACAAAAAATAAACATAAAAATTTATTTTTTTGTGTATATTGAGACATACTGATCATAAAATCATTTTATGGATTTTTTTTAAACAAATTTTTCTAAACTTCCAAAGGTACCTTTAATATTTGTACGTTCATTTTGGAAATATAGGTCCAAAAAATGAGAAAATATATATATTTTTTTTGAAAAAATCTTTTTTTCTGGCACAAAAACTCCCATAAAAATTTTTATGGATAATTCAAAAAGACCCCATTAATATTTTTACTCTCATTTTGATAATATAGGTCCGATCATTATATAATCCATTAAAGGCAGTTATAATGGCAACAAATGTTGCGAATTTCACTTTCACATAGTAACAAACAGTGGTTTTGGTAACAATCTGAGAAACAATATTTTTTTGCTGCCACAAAAAAACTCATAAAAATAGAAAAAATATTTTCAATACAAAAATTTTCTATTGATAAAATTTAAAGGTACTTCAAAAGATACCTTTAATACTTGTTCTCTCATTTTGTACATAAAGGGTGATTTTTTAAGAGCTTGATAACTTTTTTTAAAAAAAAAACGCATATAATTTGCAAAATCTCATCGGTTCTTTATTTGAAACGTTAGATTAGTCCATGACATTTACTTTTTGAAGATAATTTAATTTAAATGTTGACCGCGGCTGCGTCTTAGGTGGTCCATCCGCTTAGTCCAATTTTGGCATTTCCACGTTTTTGAGTAACAGAGACCCAATTGGTGCGAACGGCGACGAATCGAAAATTGGTGGTCATCATTAACACTGGCCGATACAGCTGCGATATTTTCTTCAGTTCGCACTCTACGTAAGCGTGTTGGTGGTTTAATGTCCAACAATGTAAATTTGGTGCGAAATTTAGTCACAATAGCCCGAATAGCCGCTTCAGTGGGTCGATTAAACTGACCATAAAATGGAAGCGCGCAATGAACTTTCTTAACAGAGCACGCATTTTGATAATAAAATTCAATAATTTGCAAGCGTTGTTCGTTTGTAAGACGATTCATGATGAAATGTCAAAGCATACTGAGCATCTTTCTCTTTGACACCATGTCTGAAATCCCACGTGATCTGTCAAATACTAATGCATGAAAATCCTAACCTCAAAAAAATCACTCTTTATAAGTCCGATCATATCCGTTTATATTTTTAATTAAAGGTAATTATGGTGGCTATATATGTTGCGAATTTTACTTTTTCACATAGAAACACTGGTTTGGGAACAGTTAAAAAAAAGAGAAAAAATATATATATTTCTTTATTTTTTTCTTTCAAAGAAAAAAATCATTTTAGCTGGCACGAAAAACTCCATAACAAATAGAAAAAATATTTTCTTTTAATATTTCCATTAAAGATACAAATATTGCGAATTTCTCGTTTAGCTTTGAAACAGCCTTCAAAGAAAAAAATATTTTTTAAAAAAAAAAAAAAAACAACAAACAAATTTTTTGGAACAAAAATTAAAAAAATAGAGCAAAAATCGGAAAAATGTGTTATTTTATAATTTAATGGCTAATATTTTAACGAAAACGTTGTTGCGAATTTCACTTTCACATAGAAATAGTGGTTTGGGAAAAGTCTCAAAATAAAAATTGAGAAAAAATATTTTTTCCCAAAAAATTTTCGAAAAAATGTTTGTTTCTTGCGGCCCCATATAAATTTAAAACAATATTTTCTTTTAATATTTAAATTAAAGATAATTAGGATGACTACAAATGTTGCAAACTTCATTTTCACTTAGCAACAGTGGTTTTGGAATAGTCTGCAAAAAATTGAGATGAAAAATATTTTTTTCTCCAAAAATTTTTTGCTGACACGAAAAATCAAAAAAAAAAATAATAAGACAATCGGGAAAATTTCGTTTTATTTTTTAAAAGCTAAGTAAGAATACACTATAAAAGATCTATGGCCAAATGTGGACATAATGGCCTTTTTTGTAGACGCTAAAGAATTTTGTTTAATTATTTAGGATAAAATAAACATTAGGGAGACTAACACCGTGTGCCAAGTTTAAAATTTTTCATTGAAGGAGAACAAGACCATATACACATACAAACTAGAGATCGTATGTGGAAAAGTTGTTAACTCAGTTTTCCATTTGGTGATATTTTCTCTATTTTTAAAGGATGTAGAAGTTTTTATAATTTATTTTCTTACTTTTACGAGTCATACAAAGGCAATATCAAATGAAAGAGAAGAATATCTGTTAAAAATAAGTCGAATTTCATGCATATATCTGTGATAGATTAGCAAAACTGTTTAAAATTGTCCCTCTTAAAAAGTTAAATTTTTATTATTTTCACTTTAATGGTAAAATTTGAAATGGTTGTTCATGCTGAACTCATTCAGATAGGAGTACGAAATTTTATGTATTTTTAACAGATATTCTTCTCTTTCATTTGATATCCATATCACCTGTTTATGACTTGGAAAAATACGAAAATAAATTATTTAAAACAGATAGGAACACGAAAGTCGATGTATTTTTAACAGATATCCTTCTCTTTCATTTGATACTCATATCGCCTTTGTATGACTTGGAAAAATACGAAAATAAATTATTTCAAATTGATAATAAAAAGTCCTGTAAAAAAGGAAAAATTTGAAATATTTGTTCGTGCTGAAATTACACAGATAGGAGCATGAAATTTTAAGTATTTTTAGCAGATTTTGTTCTCTTTTATTTGATACCTATAACGCCTTTTTATGACTTGGAAAAGTACGAAAATAAATTATTTAAGCATCTTTATCCTTTGAAAATAAAAAGTCCACGGTGTAATAACCGACAAAGAGAGAGATTTCTTGCCTCGAAATGTAGAAGGCCTTTGCTCACGTGCTGGAATTGTCCAAATTAACAGAGTTCGAGGGGAATGTATTTTCTTGTAAATATAATTTAGACAGAAACATGTCATCATTGCTAAATTAAATTGAAAATTGTTAAATAATCTAGAATGGTTTTTCTACAACCCCCTTTTTCCCACCTTACCTCTATGGCTATGCGAAGAAAATGTAGTGCAAAAACCTTTTGTCTCTTAACTATGGAGTAATTTTCAGTCTAATTATAACTGCTTTAGCATTACCTACTTATTAAAACGTGTTAATTTCATACTTTTTCTCGTTCTTTCAAACAAATTATGTCAACATTAACTATAATTTATTATAAGAAACAAGTTTCTGCTGCTATTTCGTATATAATCAAGTTGTTGCATTGCCAACGAGTAGGAGTTCAAGTTTGAGACCGACCAGCACAGCTCGGCACGTACAACATTTTGACATCGATTCTAACAAAGCTGAAAAAAAAAACTCCGAAAGAAACAAGCAACACTTAGTTTATCATGAAAAATTATGACTGAAAATTACTACAACGAACAGTAAGTGGTTGAAAGCCACAAACTATACAAAAATAATTATTATAATGTAACTGAACTGAACTGAACACTTGTTCAAGTCTCTGGGTTTTTGTTTTTTGTTTTTCTGAAGATAATGACAAATTTTGACATGACTCTGAACTTGTTGGTCTGTCTGGCCAATGGCCGGTCTGGCTGCCTTTGTTATCGAATGAGAATTCTTACAACTTTATTGTCTCAGCTCAGCTTGTCCCATGAAACAGTGTCAAATGGAAAACAAATTACCGTACAGTGGGCAAAAGTTCGACAGGCGTAGTACATGAGTGGGTGTCCATTGTATTAAACCCACATAGAAGTTGGAATAAATTAGTTGTCTTTTTCAACACAGAAGGTTAATATACCCACAAGGGCTTAGGGAGAATTTTGTAATCGAACTTCGAATTATAACATCATGTGACAATTTTAAATTTGGCCATTGGAGCTGAACAAGGCCATATACACTTGAAACTGGAGATCGTATGTGGAAAAGCTGTGTACTCAGTTTTCTATTTGTTGATCTTTTCTCCTTTTTACATAATTTTAAATAATTTATTTTCGTATTTGCTCAAGACATACAGAGACGATATGGGTATCATATGAAAGAGAAGTATTTATATCTCTTAAAAATACTTAAAATTCCGTGCTCCTATCCGTGTTAGATCAGCATGACTTTTTATTTTCAACTTTAAATAATTTATTTTTGTATTTTTCCAAGTCATAAAATCGTGATATGGGTATCGCATGAAAGAGAAGAATATCTGTTAAAAATACTTCGAATTTCGTGCTCCTATCTGTTTAAGTTCTGCATGAAAAACATTTCAAATTTCTCCTTTTTACAGGACTTTTTATTTTCAATTTTAAATAATTTATTTTCGTATTTTTCCAAGTCATACAAAGATGATAAGGGTATCAAATGAAAGAGAAGAATGTCTATTAAAAATAATTATAATTTCGTGCTCCTACCTGTTTATGTTCAGCATGAACAACCAATTCAAATTTCTTCATTTTACAGGACTTTTTATTTTCAATTTTAAATAATTTATTTTCGTATTTTTCCAAGCCATACAAAGGTGATAAGGGTATCAAATGAAAAAGAAGAATGTCTATTAAAAATAATTATAATTTCGTGGTCCTATAAATAGTTGTTAATGCTAAGCTAACATAGATAGAAACTTGCAATTTAAATTATTTTTAACAGATATTCTTCTCTTTCATTTGATATAAATATCAACTTTATTAGAACATCTACATCCTTTGCAAATTAAAAGTCCTGTAAAATAGAGAGACCAAATGGAAAACTGAGTACACAGCTTTTCTACATACGATATCTATCATATCATGTGTATGTGGTCTTGTTCAGCTCCAATGAAAAAAATAAATAACATTGTCGCACGGTGTTATCGGCTGTTATTGCAAGAGCGAGATTTAGTTTCTTTAATTTTATGCTCTTTTCACGTGAGTGGTTCTCTCGCAATGTCGCACGCTCATACGAGTGATTTAAGCATTGTGTGACCATGGACCATGGAGAGAGTCTCTCACTTGCGGGGGTTCTGCTATGAAGCTCATTTTCATTATGATGACTTTGTTAATCGTCAAAATTGTCACATTTGGGGTTCAAAAATCCGCAAGAGAAGAGTGTATACCTTTATAGGTCACTCTGGACTTTATAAAGCAATCAGAATTTTTGTATTTTCCCTTAGAATACTTCTTTAGTCTTTGATGATGATAATGTTAACTTCACCATTTCATCGCCAGGGGAAGACAATTACCTAAAGCCATATTGTTTTTGGTTAATCCATTAATCATTAGTTGGACTCAATTTGGTGTGAAAACAGACAGAAATCTCTTATGACACTTGGCAAATGTTAACAAAACCAAACCTAAACTCAAACTACAAAAACGTCAACACAATTAGAGCTGCGCGATGATTGGACCGGCACATTTACTCACTTCGCTCTAAGCACTTGACATAGATTCTTGACGAACCGCGCCATCATCTTCTTCAAACCGGCAATTTCCGCTTATTGCAGCAACCAACAGCCACCAACGTCCGTCCGTCCAATCTCATCCAATAAACAATCTCTCCAGAGCAATTCATTAAATATAATTAATTGAATACAAGATTGAATGAGACCAAAGTAGACTAGATAGAAATGATGATGGAAAATGATGATGAGGGATTTGTTTTTGGCCTTACTTTGCATTGGGAGCATTTTGCAACATTGTTGGAGCACACAAGCCAAAATGCCGCCAAATGTTGCGGCTGCTGTTCCATCATCTTCAGGCTCTTCAACATAGTCGTCGTCGTCATCATCATTGGCCTCATCCTCTTCAGTGTCGCCGCGCCATTATGTCCGACCAACATTGTGTTGTTGCTCATCGCTAGACACACATTCATCTCCCGTAATTTCAGGAGAGTAGAAATTCAACACGTTTTCCTTTTGGACGGGGGAAAAACAAACCCAACGATATGCTATCTCTAGTTAGATTCTGTTCTCGTTCGTCTATTTGCTTCACAATCTTCACAAAGAGACTTTTTTTATGTTATAATTTTCCGACATTGGTAACTGTTAATTTTGAGAAGAGAAGGAAGAAACTATTTCAAAAATGTTTGTAGGTCCGACGTATACCCTACACATAGTGGAGGTAGTTGGCTAACTTGGGAAAGAGCAGGGGATTCGTGCAAAAAAAGAAGTACAATTTACAAAGGTTTTGGATTTGGAGATAACTCTCTAAAGACGGAGGTCATTCCAAGCGAACTTCTATGGCATAGCCTCGGGAAAATGTCAGTCAGAGGATAGGAGATCATTTCTGAATTCTATATAGAAGCCTCATTAAAGAACCTACTGAATGAAAGACCGGTGTACGGTCAAAATAATGACAAGAACCCGTAGATCCCAGAAGATCTTATCAGCTGAATTCTATATAGAAGACTCATTAAAGAACCAACTGAATGAAAGACCGGAGTACGGTCAAGGTAATGACAAGAAGACTTATAAAAGCAAATCCGTAGTAGTAGCAGGCCGAACACTCTTTTCGGAACCTGTTGACGGTGCTGTCAGAATAATGGAGTCGATCCAACTATCTGTTTGTTGAGAGCAAGGTCGTATCGTATCTCCAAGACCTTTGATAGAATCTGGCACGGAGCACTCATATAAAAGCTCAACGCCTTTGAGAGAGTATGGAGTATGGAGACTATGGTTAACCACCATCTTGTGAGCTAATGAACGACAGTATGGCTTCCGTAGGAATCGATGACGTTGCTGTCACAACGTTGGAGTCGATCCAACCACCTGTTTGGTGAGAGTAAAGTAGTATAGTACCTCCAAATTCTTAGAAAGGCTCTGGCACGGCGCACTAATATTTAAGATCATTGCTTTTGGTGCTGATCGATTTATATCGAGCTTCCTCAGAGATCGAACTATACGCGCTGTTGTAGATGGATTGTCCGACGGGGGATCTGATGACGTTGCTGTCAGAACAATGGAGTCGATTGTGTTTGGTGAGAGTTAGGTCGTTCCTCTAGAAAACTCCAAGGCTTTTGATAGAGTCTGGTATGGCGCGCTCATATCAAAGCTCATCGCTTTTGGTGTTGGTAGTGACTTCTCTCCAATAAGCCTGCGAATTACCGCCCGATTGCGATTTGCTCTGCGCTCTCGAGGTGTTTTGAGATTAATGATCGACAGTATGAATCCTGGGGGACCTGATGACGTTACTGTCACAACAATGGAGTCGATCCAACCACAAGTTTGATGAGCGTAAGGTTGTACGTATCTCCAAATTATTATAAAAACTCTGGCACGGCGCACTTTGGTGTTGATCGATTTCTACCGAGCTTCGATATCGCACTATACGCGCTTTTGTAGATAGATTCTCCGACGGGGGATCTGATGACGTTGCTGTCAGAACCGACTACACTGTTCTGACAACAACGCCATCAAGTCCGTCGTCGGAGAATCCATCTACAACATCTCGTATAGTGCGATCTCTAAAGAAGCTCGAAATAAATCGATCCAACCACCTGCTTGGTGATCGATAACCTCGATTATCGATCGATTTATCGGAGATTTCTGAATGGGGTCGGATTTTAATGCTCGTTGTTATCTCACAGGAGATTCACTGTTCTTTTCCTTCCTTTTTTCTCTTTTTCATCGACGACCTTTTGAATCAAATCTACTCCGTGAATGAGTATGTAATGTCTCTCATTCATACTCATTCAATCGCAGACCAAATCTTCAAGAAATTGAGGAGAAAAGGCGATTGATGAATGATTCACTTGGTCAGGATTTATTTCTGAATGTGGTCGAGTAAATGAGTAGATTTTAACACACGTAAGACCCAGTGCCGCACTATAAGCGCTGTTATAGATGGATTCTCATCCGATGAGCATAGTTTGATCGCAGAAGTACCAAGTAAGTCCATCCTACTCCCTTCCCTTTTTTTATTTTCATCGACCACGTTTTGGATCTATTCATTCGCTGTTGACAGTAACCTCTGTCATTCATACTTCGCATTCGATCGCAGACCAAATCTTCAAGGAATTGAGGACAAAAGGCGATTGCTGGGTGAGTCACTCAGCCAGGATTCACTGGCCATTTCCGAATCGGGTCGAGTGAATAGAGTGGATTTTAGTGCACATAAAACCCAGTGCTCCTTGTTGTCTCACAGGCGATTCACTGATCCAATGGTGTCGTCGATACTTAATGAACGGTGTGGATATTGAGCAATCAGACGCTATCTAGCAATCATATATTCGATAAATGGAGTATTCAAGTGCCTAGGCTTTTTAAAACGTTGCAAGAAATATCTACATCAGACCAAAGATGGAATACAACTCCCATATATGGTCGGGTGTGGTGGTATGGTGTTTATTCGTGATCTCATTCCGGACGGAAGTTTCTAGGCTTTTTAAAGCGGTATAAGAAATACTTCACTGCCTCTGATCTTTTCAATATCTACACTACCTACATCAGACCAAAGATGGAATACAACTCCAATATATTGTCGGATACTCCATAATTACTTCCCCTTGGAATTACTTCCCCCTGTCCAGAGGAGGGCGATGGTGTCGATAGGATAACCAATTATATTGTCTCTCTTGTTCATGGAATATAACTCCCATATATGGTCGGATGCTCCAGGACTTTCCTTGGAATAACTTCCCCTTGTCCAGAGGAGGGCGATGGTGTCGATAGGATAACCAATTATATTATCTCTCTTGTTCATGGAATATTACTTCCATATATGGTCGGATGCTCCAGGATCTTCCCTAGAGCTACTTGACCGTGTGCAGAGGAGAGCGATGATGACTTTAGAATATTCAATTATATTGGCTCTCTTGATCACTGTCGTAATGTGGGATGAGTGTAGATGGAATACAACTCCCATATATGGTCGGGTTCTCCATGATCTTCCCTGGAGCAGCTTGGCCTTGTCCGGAGGAGGCCGATGGTGTTTGTAGATGATGGTAGGACATCCATCCATCACCGTGGTAATGTGGGATCTATGGAGACTTTTATGATGTTAGTTCTTTGTATATTCGTGAACTCATCCCGGACGTGAGAGCGTTCGTTGAAGATACGCGACTTTCAAGGAACTCTCACCCAAATGTTTTCGATTGGAATGAAGAATGAATTCGTTCTTTGCTGATGGAATTCGTATGTGGAATCGACTTCCGGCAAACATCTTCTCCGCCAATTACGACATCCAGAGATTCAAAACTGATATCAACAAACACTACTCCCTCTTTCCTTCAATCAGCTCCTTATCTTCCTTCAGTCAATTCAAAACACCGCATTTAAGGGGACATCCCCTGAATGTTGGTTCAGTGAAAACAGGCTTTCAAGCTCATCAGCTCCATACTCTTTATACTTTAACGTTTTGAAGTCATTTCCTCCTATTTGGAATTGCTGAGGCTAAGTTATTTTTAGTAAGCAGCATATCACTCCAATGCCTTATATCACCTACCACAGATGTAGGGTATTCCGTGAAAACCTAACAAGTTGATATGTTTTCCACAAAAGCATCTCCATAGCGACCGAATGATGGATACTGTAAACAAGGGAAGGAAACAACTCAAGGAGAATGGGACTTTTTGTTTGATTTGGCATTAGAAGCGGGTCTTTTGTTGTAGCGGCTGGCAGCAGCAGCCGCTGCTGTTATTATATATGTTATGATAACACTTGGTTGTCTCCTGGCTTTTTATGATACTCCCGGTGAATAGAACGAAAGCGCGTCGCTTCGCACCACACCACACCGTGGGGTATTTGTGCTGGATGTTATGTTCGCCAAACAAAGTATCGGGCGGCAACGAAAACACCTGTTGGCCACTGTCATTTTGGCTTAGAAATCGGAATCTGTGCTAAAAGCTTTTCTGGCGTTCTTCGTGTTTTTTTTTATTTATTTTTTCATCCGCTGAAGCTGATGTTTTTGTAGCTTTGTAACCAGTAGCCCGGGTCTAACACCCTCTTAGGAGAAAACATCATCGTGTGGCTGGCCGTACTGAGTTGAGTTGAGTTCTCAGTTGTCTTCCAACAGCCTTTGCCTTTCATATGATGATGGCTTTGATGCCGCCACAGGATGTTGTTCGTTCGTTCATGATGACGACCATGTTGAGGCTGATGCGGTTGTTTTGTTACAGTTGTTGTGGTAACTGCCATGGCTAAATGTAGGCTTTTTTCGCCCCAATACTTTTGGCTGCAAGTTTGCCACTAGGATGAGCGATTGTTGGCGATTGTGTCGGGAGGGGTGGGCGGTCAACGTGAAATGAAGTCGAGTGTAGTGAAGGTGGGGACAAGGCTTTGGAAGAAAATATGTAATCAAGCGTGAAATGTTACGTTTGTAACGCTTCAATGTACAGCAATGTTTAATGCTACAAATTACTATGATTTTAATTTCCGAACATTCAGGTAGAGACGTACGACGATTAATTTCATCGCTTGCTGGCGCACGCTCTCCGCGGGCACTCTCTACTACTACTGCCTGCTGTTGTCTATTGTGGGCTGGGTTTACATACTCCGTTCATGTAGTCATGCTGTAGATAGTATATAGGGTTTCAGAAATCATTGAAGCGTTTCAAGTTTTATTCATTTTATTTTTTTATTTTTTTGAAGAAATATGTCGCATAGCTTAACATGGATGGAAAGAATGACAGGGTAATGAGGACAGCTGTCGTATTGGTGAAATGAAGAGAAATTTGAAAGAAAAAAAAACACTCCAGTCAATGGGGTAAAACTTTTACTACGTGGAGCGCGAAATTTATTAAATATGAACTTTTTGATGTCTTCTCGATGATTGCCAATAAGTCGAAAGTCTTGTTAAAGTTATATTGACGTCCAATAACTCGTTTGAAAAATCGATTTTTTTCATTCCAAAAAAAAATGGAAAATTAGAAAAAATCGATGACGAGGACCCGAAAGTCTTGTTAAAGTTATATTGACGTCCAATAACTCGTTTGAAAAATTGATTTTTTTTATTCCCAAAAAAAAGAAGGAAAATTAGAAAAAATCGATGACGAGGACCCAAAATTTGACTATTAGATAGAGGATCTCAAAATAAGAAAAAACAAATTGGTTGACAAGTTATCGATATCTACCTTAGTTATCGATTTATCGGACTTTAAAGTTTGAAAATCGTTAAATCGATAAAAAAATAAATGTTATCGATAACCGACTTAGTAATCGATAATTTACAATTTATCAATTGTGCAAATTCGTTTAAATTTTGTGTATTTTTATTTAGAGCAAAATTAAAAATTACATGTACATTAGAGCGTACCAGGTTACAAGTAAAAAAAAAAAAGTTCGCCGTACACCTTCGAATATGAAGTATTATTGAAAGGTAGTTTCAAAAAAAAATTTTTTATTTTTTTATGCCGAACGTAGGGGTCGCGCTTTTACATTTTTCTATATAACTTCTGCATTTATAAACGGATTTTAAAGTGTGATACATCGATGTTTTTGTCCGATTTTTTTGTCTTTGAAGTCATTGAGCTCAAACATGATTCATGATTTTATGCGAGCTTTAATTTTCGATTATTAGAGTGGTACATTAGGGTAGTAGCAACTGAGAAATGATGGGTAAGTACCAGAAGGGGGTGCTTGAGCTCAATGACTTCAAAGACAAAAAAATCGGCCTCGTCGAGACAAAAACATCGATGTATCACACTTTAAAATCCGTTTATAAATACAAGTTATATAGAAAAATGTAAAAGCGCGACCCCTACGTTCGGCATAAAAAAATAAAAATTTTTTTTTTGAAACTACCTTTCAATAATACTTCATATTCGAAGGTGTACGGCGAACTTTTTTTTTGAGGTACGCCCTAATGTACATACATTCAAAGGAATTCAATGAAAGTTATTATAAAAATCAATTTTCTGATAACTACTCCCCTCGATAACTATCGAACAAATTTACTTCTAATTTTTGCTGATTTTTGTGTTTTCTTTAAAAGTCAGTTTTCCTTTATTTGTGGTTTCGATAACTGATTTTCGATGTTTCGATAACTAAGATAGTTATCGGAAAATTTCATTTATTTTGCTTTTTTATTTTCAAAAAATTATTTAAAAGTATTGAACGATTTTCTCGATATTTACGCCAAAAAAACTAAAGTTTCGCCTATTTTTTGAGTTTTTATGTGTGTCAGTTCTTTCCGATATTTTTCGTTTCGATAACTCGAAAGTTATAGAAAAAATTGTATCTGGTTTATTACCTTTTTTATTCAAAAGAGATAAAAATAATATAATAAAAACAAAATTCCGATGTTCGATAAATAAGATAGTTATCGAAGAAAAAATATTTTAAGTTTCTCACTTTTTTATTAAAAAATTTAATTTTGATAACTATGCCGTTTTTGCCTATTTTTGAATCAGTTTTTTTCGATATTTTCATTTCGATAAATATCGAGTTATCGAAAATGTTTACATGATTTTTTTGTTTTTTTTTTTTTATTTAAATGGGCAAAAAATTAATAATTAACAATTAAAAATCGATATTTTGATAACTAAGATAGTTATCGAAGAAAAAATATTTTAAGTTTCTCACTTTTTTATTAAAAAAACTTTTTAAAAATCGACCGATTTTTTGATAACTATGCCGTTTTTGCCTATTTTTGAATTACCTAAAAAAGTCTGTTATTTCCGATATTTTTATTTCGATAATTATCGAGTTATCGAAAATGCTTACATGATTTTTTCGTTTTTTTCATTCAAATGAGCAAAAAATAAACAATTAAAAATCGATATTTTGATAACTAAGATAGTTATCGAAAAAAATATTCGCTTTTGTATTTTTAAAAATTACTTAGAAATAGCACGATTTACTATCGAGTAAACTATGACAATTAACGAAATCAATCTTTAAATTGTTGCCTGTTTTTGGATTCGATAACTCGACGGATGTTATTAAAATTAAATTTAATGTATTAAATGTTTACCCTATTTTTTATTAAAATAAGCTAAATGTAAAATTTTTTCGATGTTTCAATAACTATGATAGTTATCAGAATAAGTATTTAATTTTTTGATAACTATGCCGTTTTTGCCTATTTTTGAATTATCTATAAGTCTGTTTTTCCGATATTTTTATTTCGATAATTATCGAGTAATCGAAAATGTTTACATGATTTTTTCGTTTTTTTTTTCATTCAAATGAGCAAAAAATAAACAATTAAAAATCGATATTTTGATAACTAAGATAGTTATCGAAAAAATATTCGCTTTTTTATTTTTAAAAATTGCTTAGAAATAGCACGATTTACTATCGACTAAACTATGACAATTAACGAAAACAATATTTAAATTGTTGCCTGTTTTTGGATTCGATATTGATGTTATTAAAATTAAATTTAATGTATTAAATGTTTACCCCATTTTTTTATCCAAATAAGCTAAATGTAACATTTTTTCGATGTTTCGATAACTATGATAGTTATCAGAATAAGTATTTAAATTTTTTCCGTTTTATATTTTGAACTCGTTTAAAAAAAACTCCAAAGATAGTGGCAATTGTCCAAAGTTATGTTAAAAACGAAAAAAAAACGTTTTTTTCGTTAAAAGAGCAAAAAATAAAAACGTTGTTTCGATAACTAAAGATAGTTGTGTTTTTTTTATTTTTCATTAAAATAAAGCTAAAAATAAAATAATATTTCGATAGTTATCGAAAGAACATTATTTTAATGTTTCCTTTTTTTATTTTGATCTTATTTTACAAAAAAATTCATTTTTTTTCTTAATTTTTTTATTTTGTTTTTATTTTACAAAAAATTATTTTTGCGTTTTGTATTTTGTTCGGCTTGAGGTCAGTTTTTTCAAATAATAAAACAAAAAGGACTATTTTATTATAAGAGAGACACAGACGGTTGTGCTCAAATATATAGGAACACGGTGGAAAAACATAGACGACAAATTAGACAGTAGTTGACAAAAGCTTGCAGAGAGTGGCAGGAGAATTTTCCTATTGTGAAAAACTTTTTTAAAAATGTAAATATAAATATTGTGATATTTTTAGATTGTTAATGCTTGTAACTTGTAATTGAATAATTTTTGTTTTTTTTTTTTGTAATAGACCCCTGAAGATGACCAACGGAGTTGGTCGAAATATTGGGAAATAAAAAAAAACAAGAAAATAATAAAATAGTCCTTTTTGTTTTATTATTTGAAAAAACTGACCTCAAGCCGAACAAAATACAAAACGCAACACATCAAAAGGTCAACCATACATACCACTAAAAAATTATTTTTTTTAATTTGATATCTAATATTCGGACCTTGGATATCATACTATTGTCCTTGACAATGTCAAACAGAAGCTATGAACGCTGAAAATGAAAGTTAATGACGATTCGGTTCAAATCTGTGCCAGCCACAGAGTTTGTTGGGTTTCGTTAAACAATGTCATTCTTAATTTTCTTTCAGTCAATTTTTTTTTTCAATTTTTATTTTTTGACATTTACTGTTTTCAGACTTTTTTGAGAGAAAAATTTTGAAATTTCAAACGTTTTTCATTATTTCGTTGCTCCGAGTCATAATAGCCTAAATAATGTTTGCGGCAAATTTATTTAAAAGGGGCAAAATATCTTATCGGCCAAGTAAGTTGATCTGGGATTTACAAACAATCGAATCCTTCAAATAATCTGATCATTAAAAAATTGTCCGCAGTCCATACAACCTGGCGTGGCAAGGCCAAATTCAAAGACGGCGGTGAACATGCCACCTTCAATGATATGCCCATACCCCAGGGTTGCTGGAAGGAGGCCAATGCTCGACGTCAAAAGCATAACATGACCGTGTTGCTGAGTGGCGTTGGTTCCTTTGTGGCAGCGGTGATATATGTAAGAAGTTGTCCCGAATGTTTAACAAATTCATAAATGTCTTAATGTTTGTTAACTTTTCTTAAGGTTATTCAATCCGGCTCATTGTATCTCAACTACACTGTGCCCGATTATCCCTATGAAGATGAATAGGGTCCACTTATCTTTTAGTTTATCTCCTGTAGAATAATGATTTTTTTAAACATAATTATGAATACATTTGCAAGAAACTTTTTTATTGTGCTTTGATTCGATTTTTACCGGGTACCGGGATGGCCACCCATCTAACGATCAGGTCATTGCTTTCAATGATATCATCATCGTCATAGAGAGTGATTCAATGAGATGCTTCTATTGTGTGCAATGATCCCCTCCATTCATATGCATATGGACATAGGAATCGTGTCTAGCTATCTATGCCTCCATTCCGCAAAAACACTTGTAGCCATCATGGACAGATATGGTTCATTTGAAACTCAATTAAATAAATTGAAAATAACATTATTTCATTTCTTTAGAATGCATGAATGAATGAATGCATGTACTTTGGACAAACAAAAAGGAACACACGCACAGCCAGCCACACAAAAGATGATCTATAAAATGCATTTAGAACACGCACTTTTAAACTATTTAACAAGAACAGCTACAATGGCATCAATGTTGAGGCAAATTACTATTGCATGTGCCCGTGCCCGAGCCAGTGCCAGAGCGCAAATGATATATAAAAGCTTTATAAAGAAGATCTCTGGAGATGCTGCACCGTGGTGGAGATTTGGAATTGTGCTGTGGAATTAATTCGTTTTGTTTTCAATGGATGATTTTCTTAAACCTAAAGTTGGTCTTTACAAAAAAAATGCAAATCACAAGGTTTTAAGGGACCAAACAGACCCCTCTATTGAGAAGTTATAGGATTAAAATGTTTCACAAAAAGTTTACTCGTAGTCTTTTCGATAATATTGCTGAACACATCCTATACTCAAAATGTAAGGATCTCAAGGTTTCCTAGGCCGATTCATCATAAGAATGTGCAAAAGGGGGATATATTGACGCGCCCTCCAAAATGACCAACATGTTTTCAACCCCTCTATCAGAATCCGTTGTCATAACCAGGTTATTTTTTGTATTCTATGGTGTTATTAAAAATGCCAATTAAAAATTAATTGAAATTTAAACAATTTTGTACTTGTGCAAAATTGCTCTTTCTAAAAGAACTTCCTAATTAAAATTTAATTAATTTATTATTTAAGCAAATGTACAGGATCTAAATGAATTAATTCTTGATTAAGACGATTAAATTTTTAATTAAAAAAAATACAAATTGATTAATTGAATTAATTTAAATTAATTACTTAGGTTCTAAAACAATTAATTTTTAATTGAGGTTAATCAATTTTTTAATTAATTTGTTTAATTAAATACGATTGCCAATTAAAATATAAATTGAATGAATTGAAATTTAATTAATTTATTATTAGGGCAAAATTGCATTAATTGAGACAATTATTTTTTTAATTGAACAAAAAATTTCAAATTGCTTTAATGTTTAATTGAGGTAATTAATTTTTCTAATTGAGCGAAATTATAAATTGATTTGTATTTTAATTAAGAATAATTAATTTTTAATTTATTTTCGGATTATTAAGAGAAATTCCAATTAAACAATTATTTGAAATTTAATTAAATTATTAATTGAGCAAAATTACAGGCTGTGTATGAATTGATTCTTTATTGTGACAATTATTTTTCAATTTAATTGGATTTTTTAATTGAATAAAATTACAAATTGATTTAATTTTAAATTGAGGTAATTACTTTTTCTAATTGAACAAAATGTGAAATTGATTAATATTTTAATTGAGGTGTAATTATTTTTTAATTGAGTTAATTATTTTTTAACAAAATTTCGAATTGATTAACTTTTAATTGAACTTTTTAATTACAAATTGATTCAATTTTTAATTGAGTTAATTAACTTTTTTAAATCAAATCCCGGTATTAATTTTTAATTAAGGTGATTAATTTTTGAATTGAACAAAATTACAAATTGATTTAATTTTTATTTGAGTTAATTAAGTTTTTAATATAAACACGGTTTAAATATTTTTTCTTTTACAAAATTGCAAATTGATTTCATTATTAATTGAATAAAATTTTAGCTGAGACAATTATTTTTTTAATTGAACAAACTTACTAAATGATTTTCACTTTAATTGGGGTAATTAATTTTTTAAATTAAAAAAATAGAATTTGATTTTATTTTTAATTGAGTTAATTAATTATTTAATTGGACAGAATTACAAATTGATTTAATTTTTAATTGAGACGATTATTTTTTGGATTATTAATGAAAATTCCAATTAAAAGATAATCGAATGAATTGATTGAAGTAATATTTTTTAATTGAACAAAATTACAAATTGATTTCCTTTTTAAATAAGGCATTTTTGAATATTAATGAAAATCGCAATTAAAAAAAAATGAAAAAATTTATATATTTTTTGTAATTGAAAAACAATCAAAAATTCAATATTGATTGAATTTTTAATTGATTTAATTATTTTTTAATTTAACAAAATTACAATTTGATTAAATTTGTAATGAGATAATTATTTTTTTTTTTGAATTGAACAAAATTACAAATTGATTTCCTTTTTAAATGCGACATTTTTTGATATTAATGAAAATTCCAATTAAAATTTAATTGAATGAATTGAAATTTAATTAATTAATTTTTAATTAAGGTAATTAATTGTGTGGTCCTTTATCCAAAATAATCTCTCTAAATTGAGATAATTAATTTTCTAATTTATTTGTTTAATTAAATTCGATTGCCAATGAAAAAAATAATTGAATGAAATTTAATTTATTTAAATTTTTATTTGAGCAAAATTGCAGGGTCCAAATGAATCACTTCTTAATTGAGGTAATTATTCTTTTTAATTGAACAATATTACAAATTGATTCAATTTTTAATTGATTTAATCATTTTTTAATTGTATAGATTAATTAAATTTTTATTGATTTAATTATTTTTTACAAAATTACAATTTGATTAAATTTTTAATTGAGTCAATTAATTCTTTTAATTGAAGAAAATTACAAATTGATTTCATTTTTAAATGAGGCATTTTTTGGAATATTAATGAAAATTCCATTCAAAAATTAATTGAATGAACTGAAATTTTTATTACAAATTGATTAAATTTTTAATTGATTTCATTATTTTTTAATTGAACAATATAGGAATAATAGGAAAAAATTAAAAAATTGATTTCCTTTTTAGTTGACGCAATTATTTTTAGATTATTAATGAAAATGACAATTAAAAAATTAATTGCATGAATTTAAATTTAATCAATTTTTCATTTGAGCAAAATGTATGGCTCCAAATAAATTGATTTTTAAATGAGGTAATTAATTTTTTAATTAAAAAAATATTACAAATTGATTGCATTTTTAATTGATTTAATAATTGAATGAATTGAAATATAATTAAATTATTATTTGAACAAAATTACACTCTAAATGTATTAATTTTCAATTAACGCTTTTATTTGATTGAACAAAATTAAAATTTTACAAATTCATTTAATTTTTAAATGAGTTTATTTTTTAGAATAATATTATAAATTTATTAAATTTTTAATTGAGTTAATAATTTTTGTAATTGAGTCAATTAATTTTTTTTTTATTGAACAAAAGTACAAATTGATTAATTTGTTAATTTAGGTAATTAAATTTTGTAATTGAACAAAATTACAAAATGATTAAATTTTTAATTGAGTCAATTATTTGTTTAGATTATTAATGAAAATTCCAATAAAAAAATTAATTGAATGAATTGAAATTTAATTAATTTTTTATTTGAGAGAAATTTGCATTTTTAATTGATTTAACTATTTTTGTAATTGAACAAAATTACAAATGTATTCAATTTTTAATTGAGTTAATTATTATTTAACTAAACAAAAATACAAATTGATTTCAATTTTAATTGAGTGAATTCATTTTCTAATTGAACAAAAT